>JAPDOI010000246.1:517500-1007500 GCA_029168955.1 Aplectana chamaeleonis | reverse complement strand
CTTTCCTCTACGGCCGTGAGCGAAGTCACCACCTGGTTCTTGCAGTCAGCCATCTCACAAATGAACGCTCACTGCTCTCAGGTGGCTGACTGCAATGGTCATTAACTTGTGCGCCGCCTGTGCATTTCTATGCCAGCCTGTCCATATTGATAGCCGAGACGTGATTGACCCAGTCACCACGCAGTGACAGCCGGCAGCTGCCACCTTTCGGGGGATTGCTACTGGCCCTGATGTAACAGCCGTAGTCCGTAATCGCGGACCGGAATTGTCTCCGAGAACGGCAGTATCTTCACAACGAAGCGTTTATGGGCCGCCAAACTCTCCCTACAGTTCAACTACGCAATCGCGTTTAGTCCGCAAAGTGCATGCTGATTGCAAAAGCGTGTTGCGGCGCGGTCTCTAGATCCTCAGACAGGAATGTCGGATCAGCCGGGCGGTTTTCGCTTTTTGCCACCACGAAAAAAAAAGCTAAAAGCGTCCGGGTCATCCGACATCGCTGTCTAGGGATCTTCTAACCGCGCCGCAACACGCTACCGCAATCACTTGGCGGACTGAACGCGATTGCGTAGTTGAACTGTATGCACTCAGACGGGCACATTCAAATAATCAAATGTGAAAAACAGTAAGTGACGTCTAGCGCGTGCGATGCCTTTGATATCATTAGCAGCACCGAGCCTCTCCCATTACAACATTTGATGAGGTTCATGACAGGAGTATGGAAATCATTCACGTATTGGAGAAGGCGGACGAGAACGACCTACTGAGTGGTAATGATCCGATTACAGAACAATAGTGTAACATTGCGCTATGCACCTTCAAAAATCGTGCAAAGAAGTGAAGGGCAATCCAGTCATATGAATGCACCATGAGTCACGCAGGCACCTTTAAAGAAATACTTACGTGTATCCAGTGATGGGCGGGTCAATGCCCCACCACGTGTTATTTTCATTGGGTATGGTATACTTTTGCGACAAACGGTCGCGCAGCTCTGCACAGCGACAGCGACTGCCTCCCGCCCTTTAAATCTGTCGCTGTCGCAATGCACTGCACAGCGACAGTGGTAGCGACAGGCTATGGCACATTTGCAGTATGTCAGCCCTCCGCAACACGTCGCTGCGACCCACACGCGAGATCTGTTCCTACGACGGCCGTTGTCGTTGCTTCGATGCGGGTCCCACCGCGATTTGTGTTAGATTGCATACCTGTCGCTCATTACAGCGACAAAGTATACCATACCCCTAATGGCAGATTACCCGTGGAATGGAAGCGTGCAACAGAAAGAGGGCCATTTATCTGACGCAATCCGCAGAGCCATGAAAGCGGCTAATCCTGTCGGCCGCGTCAGGACGTTTTATCCAAATGTCACAAGGGAGATCCTCTATAAGATCAAGGCAAGAGATGCCAGGAGAGCGGTCAACCATCTGGACCCCGTCGTTGCTGAACTTGACGATGAGATCAGAAAAGACCTGGACAGGCACAGGGGAAAGAAGAGTGGGAAAAGTTCACCGGGCAGTTGGATTTCAAGAAGGACAGTGCAGCTACCTGGAAGGTTTTACGGAAGCGCTCGGGTAAGAGCTTGCCTGCCACCGTCTCCACAATAGAATTGGACAGCGGCGTATTCAAATCAGGAAAGGAAGCCGCTTATGCGCTCGGGAAAAGTTTTTTCATCACCAGGGCAAAGCGTGGTACGCAGAATAGAGTGAATGTACGAGAGCTGTGCCGCCTCCCGCTTATGAGCACGGCCGAAGCGTTCACTACGACGCAAGTTGAGAAGGTTATAAAGGATATGCGGAACTCCAAAGCGGTTGGTCCTGAGGGACGGTATACAGCTTTGGGGATTCAAACGGCTCATTCTTGTCTGAACACGATGACAAGTCTTAACACTGTGATAAGCATCACAGCGTAGCTTGTTATGGTGGTTATCAACACGTGATCACGTTGTGACGTGCTTATCGCGTACACAGCCGGTATAAAAGGCGCCTCTTCTCACTCGAGTCCTCATTCGGCATTCTGATGCCGACCCTGGAAGGTGACTTCGAGTCACTCTCAGGAGGCCAGCATAATTTTGACCGCTGGGGGAGAGGGGGATCCTTTCGGGGGGGGGGGGGAGGGGTGGTTTTTGCCGCGATCCGCGGGGAGGGTGATTCCTCACCGCAGACCGCGGCGAAGCTTACGTCCTTGTCGTGGACCCAGGCGGGGTCCTTCTCCGCCGCGGGACCGCGACAACCCAGGGCGACATGCTTGTGGTGAGTATTAAAATGAATAACCTGTGAAGTCAATGACGTGGGCTGCTCGTTGGGGTCTCCCGCTAGGCATTTAGGTAGTGTCCCAGCCGTGATTGTGACGTCATCACAAGAGTCGCGATGCTGTAGTCCCGCTGCCCTTTATCGTATGACTCCGCGTATTTCTGTGTTTTTCCTCCTATCGGGAGTCTTACGCGGAGTCAGGGTCAAAGGGAGCGTTGCGGAATTTTTCGAAATCGGAGCGACCCCCCGTCAAATTTTTTTTCGAAATCCAAAATTTTTGCGATCCCCCCTTCCTGAGGCCGGGCAGTTTATAGTTGATTACTGAAAAAGTCAGACGCCGAAATTCCGTTCAGTAGTCGAGCCCAAGCGTCTAAAACCGAATGCTACGATCCTTCCCTTGGGGACCAAAAGTAATCGAGAATTTATGGGATATCAACGAAATTCTCATTTTTGAACCGAAATTTTTGCGATCCCCATAACATTCATTTTCGGACCCAAATTTTTGCGACCCCCCCGTTGCGAAATTGCGCAACCCCGCTTGACCCTGCGCGGAGTGTCCCCCGATTTCCCTGAGAAGCGCTACTCACTTCCCAAGACTGGGACGCTCCAAACAAAGCGCTTCTCACTTTCGCTACTCATTCGCGCAGTAATTTTCCTGTTGTGAGCTCTGCACTTTTCCCAGAGCGCGCTCGCCCCCAACGATGCGCTATACCGATCCCAATGAAGCGGCGCACGCTTCCGAAGTTACGCTAATCACCTTCAAAGACTGCGCACACTCACGCCACTTCCCAGAAAAGGAAACGCCGAAAGGAAGGCCACTTCCCAAAAAGCGCACACGCAGTTGACGGAGCATTGCTTATTTTACACGACGCTGCCCTCGTTCATCGCTTTCCACATCTTATAATGTATGCTTCTTGTGAAACGCTACCGTCATAATACGGCACACAATATCATGAAGCACTACACACTTGACGACGCGACGAATTTCAGTTTTGGCGACGCGAAAATGAGTGAAATTTCGCCGATTTCTTCAACGAAAATACCATGATTGGTACAGCTTTCGATCATACAAATTCGACTTGATTCAACTTCGACACAATCAGAATCATTGCTGCTTGGGCGCTATTCATACTCCTCAACAACAGCGCGTTATGCGCAGGCGTGGCGTTGGAGTATGAATGGCGTGACGACACGCCCACGCGGCGCGCATCTAACGCCCGCTCCGCAGTAGTTTGTTAATACGCCACCAATTTCATTGCGTTTCATAATATTTCATTCCAGTATTATCCTTTGCTACCATGGTGATGGACTCGTGCACTGAAATCGCGTGTTTGGAAAAGTTGAGGTCCACTTTTTTTCCGCTCCACCATGACGTCCCCGCTGGCGTTTTTATAGTCTCCGCAAGCGCGTAGCGCACTGGCGCTGACGAGTATGAAACACCTTACAACGACTCTTCGGAACATTGTTATCTAGTATTGCTGCAGACACTGAGCTGACCAAACTTGTTAATGATTTCGTGTTAGAACAAGAATGAGCCCTTAAAATCCCCAAAGTCGTTGGTCCGTCAGAACGTCGTTGGTCCTGACGGAACATGCCCTGCGGTCTTGAAGAAGTTACCAACTTAAATCCTTCCGCTTCTCACTGACTTGATAAACACCTCGTTCAGGTCGTGCACTATCCCGCAGAATTGGAAAACAGCTAACGTCGTGCCGCTGCCGAAGCCTGGCAAGCCCCAAGCTTCAGTCAAGGGATATCGCCATATTAGTTTGCTGTCCTCTTTTGCTTAAGTGGCCGAAAAACTGATCGTAAAGGACCTTGCAGAGCATAATGACGACCAGGTGTTTCAGCACGGATTCAGAAAGCTGCATTCCACCACGACAGCTCTGCTGGAAATCACTAGCTTTGCCATTGATGGGTTCAATGCCGAGAAGCCACAGAGAACTGTGGCTGTTGCCTTAGATCTCACAAAGGCATTTGATACAGTAAACCATGGAGTCCTGTCAAGCAACTTACTGAAATCATCAATACCGCCATGGCAGAAACGCTGGATATCAGCATTCATCAAGGGAAGACGACCTCGAGTTATGTTTCAAAATCACGTCTCGAAGAACATTCCTATCGCAGCTGGAGTCCCGCAGGGCGGTGCCCTATCGCCAGCCTTATTCAGTCTGTACCTCGAGGATATGCCTGAACCGCCACAGGATATCAAGGTTGTCGCGCAAGGTTGAGCACCGTTGTGATCCCGCACAACGGGGGGTCGTAATATTTTTGGGAATTTCCGGAAAAGGTGAAAATTGAGGGAGGGGGTTCGTAAAACTTCTGAAGAAAGAGATTTGTGGGGGTCGTAGAGTTTTTGGAAGTTTTCAAAAAAATCAAAGTTGGGGTCGTAAAACTTTTAGAGAAAAATAGGATTTTTCCTCAAACTGCTTGATGAGGTAAAATGAGAAAAAATTTGCCCATCATAAAAAAGCTAAATCGTTTTCCATCCCATAGTCGTGGTCGTAAAAAATTGAAATTTCAAAAAAATCTGTTCAATGGGGGGTCGTAGATTCGGCAAAAATCGGGACAACGGCCTGCTCAACCCTGTTGTCGCGTATGCCGCTGACATAAAAATCATGTGTCGAGAACGGAACATAGGTGTTGCTGCCAACAAGATCAAGGAGTACCTGATCACGCTGAAGAACTTTTTCGACGAGAAGATGCTAAAGATCTCAAGTCAACGGTATCTGTCCTCACAACGGACCCATCCGAGCACGGCGCTCATCCGGATGTAGAGTGGGATGAAAACCGTCTGCCAGCAGCTCGATTTCCAAAACTGCTCGGTCTTGTGCTTGATCCGTCGCTCAAGTCCCATAAGAATACTGAACGAAAGCAGGCAGCCGTTAAAGCTAAGCTTAATGTTCTCAGGGCCTTGGGCGGTTCATCATGGGGTAGCAGCAATGAAACGATACTTACAACGTATAGGGCGATTTTTCAGCCCACCCTGGAGTACGCCGCACCGGTATGGCAGCATCTCGTCTCAGAATCCTCTTGGAGGAAGATGCAACGAGTACAAAATGCAGCTCTTCGTATCGCCACCGGATGTGCAAGGAGTTCCCCAGTCGAGCACCTGCATGCTGAGACCCGTCTATTACCAGTGAAGGAGCACTGTCAGCTCCCAGCCCAGCAAATCCGCATCAATATTATTGAACAACCAAACCACCCGTCTTGGAGAGTGCTCAACCCCGTTAGAGAGAGAAGTATAAGAAAGCCATTCGCCGATGCTCCAAACAAAGTCAATTTGCAAAGATGGCACGACTCACAGCAATAACGACTCCGTCTTTTGCGCGAGGAGCACACCAGGTTCGTACGGTGTCATCTTGCGAAGGCGGCCATAAATCTTATACTAGGAGATATACCGCCCCCCCCCCCCCACGTCTGCACCTCAGAGTCTTAACTCGGAAGAAGGGCAAGATGCACGCTCGCATCATTACGCTGTGTTCACTCTACAATGCTAATGTCTTATGTCAGCAAGATTGACAGCAGCAAATCTGATGTATGCCCGGACTGCGGTACCATCGGCCATGATACCACACATCTATTCAACTGTCCGAAGAGACCTACCACGCTGACCACCTCAGACTCTGCGGGGGGGGGAGCAAGCGCCGGACAATAGAGCCCGTTTTCGACTTGGGGGGACGACAGTGCAGACCTCCCCGAGGGGGGCTGCAGGGGAGGCCCCTGCTCTCCTCCGGCGCTTGCCCCCCCCTCCCTCCGAGAGGAAGAGAGGGAAAAGTTGGGAAGAAGTCGTAGATGGTAGTTTACGACAATAGAGACCAGAGAAGGCATAGTAGGCCAAACGCACGCATCCTCAGACATAATCGACGACCATCCCGTTGACGGTCGCGTTCCCGATGGAGTGCTCACACAGCCGGACCATTAACGATAGAGTGAACGGGCTGATCGCCTCACAGGGAACGGGATGGTCAGCCTATCATGCAGCGCCATCACCAACGCTAAGGGAAACGGGATGGTCGCCGCACGGGGAACGGGATGAATAGCCGTCCACGCAACGCCATCGTCTACGCTAAGGGAAACGGGATGGTCGCCACATGGGGAACGGGATGAATGGCTTCCATGCAACGCCATCGTCAACGTTTGGGGGAACGGGATGGTCGCAGCACGCGGAACGGGATGGCTATTTCCTAACAATGAGAAGCTAGTATCGATTCCACCGATCGACCTCGGTTCCGACTTACTCATTCTCCGCTTCAGTCATTACTAATGGTAACACAGGTTACACATACATATATATATATATATATATATATATATATATATATATATATATATATATATATATATATATATATATATATATATATATATATATATATATATATATATATATATATATATATATATATATATATATATATATATATATATATATATATATATATATATATATATATATATATATATATATATATATATATATATATATATATATATATATATATGTAATATATCCATCTATAACAATAAAACAAGACCGGTACTAGAACATGATCTACAACCATGGAACCTAACAAGAGATCTTCGTAGGAACACAGAAATAGTTTTCATAACAGGAGATTCAAAGTACAATAATCTTTGCTATATATCTTCTAGTAATTCTCAAATAGCGCCATCAGCGTAAGACAAAAATACATACGTGTTCTAGAAACAAAAACAAATAGCGTACGAAAACACAGGGCATACCAAACGATTAATGTCGACTCATCAAATAGTTTTAATCAAATTTCTTGAACCGTTCTTGGTTTTTTTTTTGATTATGCTAAGAGGAGCGCTCCCACAAGTGATGAGATAATTCCGTTCATTCGTCGCACCCAAAATGCAATTTATTGAGCATTTCCGAATATTCGATTCTACGTCGCATAATTTCGTCATCTCATCGATGACGTGAACTTCCTCGCTAGCATAATTAATCGAACCCAGAACGGTTAAAACAATTCCATATAGAAGCAAAAATTAAAACTATTGGATGAGTCGACATAGATCGTTTCGTATGCTCAAGCACCAATCATATAAACCGGTGTCGAATAGCGGCGACCCGAACAGCTCATGGCTCTATGGAGGCATCCTCGCCATCTCCTTCAGGTTCTGCCCTGCGCGCCCGCTTTGTGCGATTCTGCAAGAGGAGTAATTTTTATCAATAATCAAAAAAGGAAGCGCTATTGAAACTGCTTAGTATGCCGCCCCGAGCTGCTAATTAAAATAAGTTATGAGCTCAAGAAGTTCTTTTTTGTACCTTTCAAAACCCACAATGAACCTTCCAAAAACTGAAAACGGACGTCCTAATCGTTCTTAGCGCCGAAATAACACCTCTTGACAATATTCAAGTGGGATAACACATTTCTCGAGCTTTGAATAGCAATAGCGCTTTCGACTTGGACGGTTGTTGGCTGAGCCTTTACTTCTACCAATCAGGTGACTCTGAACGCGTTTGAGAAAAAGTTCCAGATTTGATCCTAATGCTCCAAGGAGGGGGTTATTTGATAGACTGATCACCAATCTGACGTTTTTAATAGCTCACGATAGAATACGGTGGTTGAATCAAAGTCTCAGAATTGACTCTTAATTTCTCTGCGGGGTTGATACGAGATGCTGAATACGAATTTAATGTTCATTTGTCGAGCTGCGAAGAACTGAGGTAGGTTTTGCCGTCCAAATGGCATTGTACTTACCATAATCTACAGCAAACCTCAGGATCTGAACAAATTCGTTTTCAACACCCTGGTAGTTAACCCCAACAATCTTTTAATCCAAATCCAAAAACTTTCAAACATTCCAAAAATGTCTATTGGGTACCTCTACCTTCACTAACTTTGGAAGACGCTTATAACCTCTTTGGAACCAGCAGCTCAGAGTGGGAAACAACACAGTTTTACTACAGAAGGGGTCGTAGCCGCGACAAAAATCGCCACAAGGGCGTGCTCAACCCTGTTCATAGCTTACCCACATAAAAGACGGCATGTGAAAGGGAAAACGAGTATTTTTTACACATTTACGATTATAAGTGGATTATAAGTGGACCAGCGAGTCCTTCCTAGTCAATCGGAGACTATCGTCAAACGCCGCAATTTATCCAATAATACCCCCTTCTGGGAAGGTCCACTTGGTGCTCCGGTGGAGCTCAGACCTTTCTTCCCCTCCGCGTCTCAGAAAGTTCCTATACAGCTCCACACCCCGCGCCGAACCCTAAAAACGGTCAGACATAGAAATAGGAACGAGTCATACTTACGTCAAATGGAATCCGGCAGCCTTCGTAATCGAAGGATCGTACATCCTACCTGAAATTAAGCATTTTCTATGTGAGTGGGCCAACGGTGGAATGGGAATGGATGGTTTAGAAAAAACTTACAACGCCTTCTGAATCGATTTGAAGAGCTGGGTGCGCCAGGCGATTCTCTCGCTTGAGAGACAGTCGAGCACCATCTTGCGTTGAGCATCTGACGATCCCAGCGACAGGAAAAACTGAAAGATATCTATAACGGAGCGGTTCGTTATGTTTCAATCTGAAGATCAGGAGTACCTTGACGGCGTATATCCCTCAGGATTGCCAGTCTTGAGCTCCTCATATCCACTCTTTGTGACGATATCATCAGACTGCAAGGAAAGCAAATGGATTTCCTTTCACACACATTAATCTTCTAGCACGAGATGGATCAACCGAAAACAGCGGCCGGTCATTTTTAACGCGATGCATCAGCGAATAAAGGCGTCGGCAGAGTGGAAAATCTGCGAGCGAGCGAGCGAGAAATGATGAAGGGTGGGGAGCACTACGCAGTTTGACCGCGCACGCGACCGCACCGCATAGGCTGCGACGGAGGGGGGGGGTCGCAGAGTGTCTTGCCCGTCGCGGAAATCGTTGCGAGACGATTGTGATTTTCAAGCGATTTTGCGAGTTGCTGCCAATTTCCGAGCTCCATTGCTAATACTTGTGCTCCACATTACCATCCTCTATTCAAATGTCCACGATTTCGACTCCTTTCCCTCTCCCTTGTTCTCATTCCTTCTTTCTGCTATATTTTCAGAGTGCTAAACTATTTTGGGGGTAGGCACTCAGGATTAAAGGAGAAATGTATGATACTGATCTCAGAAATCGATCTAATTTCATTATTTTTTTCTTAGGAAATTACGAATGACAACGCTATCAAATATCTACTAACGAAAGAATTTTTCATTTTCATGGATTAATCTTTTCATTTCCATGTGTCGATCCTGAGTGCCCCCTCCCAGCTAGTTTTGCACCTAGTTTCAGCTTCCGTTTCTTTTCTGGGGTGCGTTCCAAGATTTTATACCAATCATAGTAATTAATAATGGTATATGAGGCCTCGTGAAATGGATATAGATAAATTTCAGTCTATCATTTGTTAAATATCCCGTTAGCAGGCATCTCAGTGGAGCTTAATTGTTCATCAGATCTCATTTCATTGTCTTGCGTTTGATTTTCACACATATTTCCCTCCCATCCTGCGAAATAACGAGACGAAAATAGATCATTGACTTCCGCGCTCCAATCGATCAACATTCGCGCTCTAATCCAAATCACACTCTGCGGGGATGCCTGCGACTCCGCCGCAGAATTTTCAAAGCCACGCCCACATTCGCTCGCTCGCTCGCAGACTTTCCACTATGCCGACGCCTTAATGCGCTGTCCGCATTCCTTTCGTATTATCGAAGCAGAGAATTCTACTGCCCTCCTGGTCAAGTGCAGTTTATGGTTACTAGTTATATGTGTCTCACAATTCTTTACACTACGAATAGCTTTAGTAAAACCCGAGATCTGCAGTGAAAGATCATTAGCTAACATGGGGAAAATGACCACAAGAATAATGGGAACTTAGCCAAATAATAGGGGTGAGAGGTTAGCTTGGCACCTACGTCGAGACTTTGTCCACCACGCGATCACAACCAGTTGGGGATGAGTATGGAACGTTTTTCACCCACGTCAGAATTTCTGGAAATCCCAGGCTTTTCGGGATTTCAAGTAAAATATGACATTTCAATGCAAATCGCATTTTTCGAAGCTCGCTCAGGAGCAGAAAGAACCTTCACGGTAACGAAAAGGTCTCTAAGATCGCGAAAAACTGCATAGATATGAGAAGAACAGGCACAAAATAAGCAAGAAAAACAAGCATACTTCTGAATAAAGTGAGCTTTAGAGAAAGGCAGCCAAAAAGGACGCCGGCGGAAATTCACAAGTTTAAAGGACGCCGGCGGAAATTCACAAGTTGTGCAATTGCAGAGACACCGAACGCTCCGCCTCGTTTTTGGTTAACGCGGTCATCAGAATCGAGTCATGTCCACTATTCCCCGTGTTTCACCACCAACTTACACATCAATGCACCCAACGCACCCAAACTTTAACGGGATGCTAAACGCAGTTTTGTCTGAGTCGTCATTCACATCAATAAGTAAATTAAATCTTTTTCAAAAACTAGTAAGTCGATCTTGTTATAAAATCAATCAGGGTATCTATAAGTTGAGAGCAACGAGTTCACATTGGTTTCGTTCCTACCCTTAGACCATTGTAAACGACCTACAAATTTTGTCTCGATTTGACGTGACTTCTCCTGTGATCTATCACGTGCTCAACCGGTATAGAAGGCGCCTCACCTCATAGAGAGCCGCTTTAAGTCCCTGTCACGAAGGGATATTTTTGGAGGAGAGCGGCGACGCTTTCCGGGGGGGGGGTGACGTCACTGGTCCGGGGCAGTGACGGGGGGAGCTCCAGGGCAGTGACAGGGGGCTTCAGGGCAGTGACAGGAATGCTTCAAGGCAGTCACAGAGGGACTTCAGAGCAGTGACAGGGGGCTTCAAGGCAGTGACAAGGGGGCTTCAGGCAGTGACAGGGGGCTTCAAGGCAGTGACAGGGGGCTTCAAGGCAGTTACAGGGGGGCTTCAGAGCAGTGACAGGGGGCTTCAAGGCAGTCACAGGGGGGCTTCAGGGCAGTGACAGGGGAGCTTCAGGGCAGTGACGGGGTGCTCCGATCAAGCCAAGTTGTCACTTCGGCGGTAGCCCCCCCCCCCCGATTGGGGGGGGGGGCAAGCGCCGGTGCCCGTAGGGTTACCCCCCTGAAGAGCTGCGCTAGCCCCCTGCAGTGCATGAGACAATGGACCTATGAACGAATCCACTACTGGTCACCCAGTTCCTCCGCCTATGACAAAACCCTCTATGTGGCTGCAAAGAAGAAGAAGAAGAAGAAGACATCTCAGAAATTTTGTTAGTTCAAGCACATGCTTCAAACCTGTACTACTCTATCGAGTTTGCGGTAAATATTAGCCTGGAGGAGCGCTTCAAGTACTGTGAAGGAGCGTTCCTCCATGAGTCAGGCAAACCGCTTACGAAACTGTGTTAAACTGGAGTCAAAACCATGTGTATGCCAAACCACACCGTTTTCCTCTAACCAAACGGATTTCCGGTCGATTTCACAAAATCTGCTCCTATTGTACGTGCCACAGTCAGTTTGGCACGTCGCAAAAGTAAACGGGACGATACAGGCTTGAAATGCGCTCTTTAGTGCATTCATGAGTGGAGGGGGTCGCAACAAAGAATACACTTTGTTTAAAGGGTTGCTTGACCCTGCTCGGAAAAAACGGCGAATTTTTCGGGCCAACGAATTCGGCCATCATTCGGCAGTGGTCTGGCGGAACACAACAGCTATTCTGATTTCTTTAAACTGAAGCTTATTTTTCCAGTTTTGTCTGTATCACGAGTACATAGAGTTCGCGCAATCATTTTAGTCTGATGAATGGACGGGGCTACGACGGTAGATCACCCCTCGCGAATCGAAACCCCATTCTCTACTTAGGCCGCCAACCCCACACGGCCAGCCGCCTGGTCCATGCGTCAGACTAAAATGAAAACGGAAACGATACAAAATGCCAAAAGTAATAAAACGATAGAAAAAGTGAAACAAACCATTACTTGCCCGCGTCCTTGCAGAGTGGGAGTGGCAGTAGTCGAGGATGTAGTCGATCCTGACTGAGGGCGCACATGGGAATCCTTACATCCAACCATCTCTGAATACGAAGTGATGTCTATCGAAGTGAGATTCCGGTCCGCAGTTACAGACACCCGCCGCTGCGACACGCGATGTAATCCAAATAGCGCTGGGACTTCGGGCAATAGTGCTGGAAGCCTCGGGTCCCAGCACGATTATCTTCGTGTTGGTGCCACAACAAGAGTGGTTGTCCGCAACTGCAGACCGGAAATTCGTTCCGATCACGAGAGTAAAACAGTAAAAAGACGAGAGATGATCAATTTCGGGGCGAACGGTTACTGCTGCGCACGGGATCGGACAATCTGCCTTTGCAAACAAAGTGTCCACATTCGCGAAGGTAGCCGAAAAACTGATCGTAAAGGACTTGGCGGAGCACAATGAGAAGCAAGTGATTCAGCATGGATTCAGAAAGCTGCATTCCACCACGACAGCTCTGCTGGAAATTACAAGCTTTGCCATCGATGAGTTCAATGCCCAGAAGCTACAGAGAACTGTGGCAGTTGCCTTAGATCTCACCAAGGCATTCGACACAGTAAACCATGGAGTTTTGTCAAGCAACTTATTTGAATCATCAATACCGCTGTGGTAGAAACGCTGGATATCGGCATTCATCAAGGACAGACGAGCAAGAGTTTTGTTCCAGAACCATGTCTCCAATATTATTCCTACTGCAGCTGGAGTTCAGCAGGGCGGCGTTTTATCGCCTGCCCTCTTCGGTCTGTACCTCGAATTCATGCCCGCTCCTCCCCAGGATATCAAGGCGGTCGCATATGCCGATGATATGACAATGTGTCGGGATCGGATTATACATGTGGCCGCCTGCAAGATCAATGAGTATCTGGTCATACTGAAAAGCTTTTTTGATCGCAAATTGCTAAAGATCTCTGCACCCAAACCGTCGGTATCCGTACTCACAACGGATCCATCAGAGCACAGGGCCCACCCGCATGTCGAATGGGACCGAGATCGATTACCTGCTGCTCGCTTTCCCAAACTGCTCGGTCTGGTGCTCGATCCATCGCTCAAGTTTCATAAGAACACCGAGCAGAAGCAGGCCGTAGTCAAAGCGAAGCTAAATGTGCTCAGAGCCCTGGGCGGTACATCATGGGGCAGTAGCAAGGAAACTATTATCACGACATACAAGGCAATACTTCAGCCCGCTCTGGAGTACGCTGCACCGGTGTGGCAGCACTTGGTATCAGAAACCTCCTGGACCAAGATGCAGCGTGTACAGAATGCCGCACTTCGTATAGCTACCGGATGTGCAAGAAGTTCCCCAGTCGAGCACTTGCATGCGGAGACACGATTATTACCAGTAAAAGAGCACTGTCAGCTCCAGGCCCAACAATTTTTCATCAATATCATAAAGCAACCCAACCACCCCTCATGGAGAGTGCTGAACCCCGTCAGGGAGAGAGACATCAGAAAGCCATTCGCCGATGCTCCAAGCAAAGTCAGTCTGCAAAGATGGCACGATTCACAGCAAGAACGACTCCGTCTGTTGCGCGAGGAGCACACACAGTTCGTACGGTGTCATCTGGAAAAGGCGGCGGCAAATCCCATCCTGGGAGTGGTGCCGCCCCGGGTCTGCACATCCGAGTCTCAACTCGGAAGGAGGGCCAGATGCACCCTGGCATCGCTGCGCTGTGGTCACTCTACTATGCTTATGGCATATGTTAGCAAGATTGACAGCACCAAATCGGACGTTTGCCCAGACTGTGGAGGCCACGGCCACGATACGGCACATTTGTTTGATTGTCCGGAGAGGCCAACCACGCTGACCACAATGGACCTATGGACGAATCCATTATTGGTCGCCCAGTTCCTCAACCTATGACAGTACCCTCGACGTGGCTGCAAAGAAGAAGAAGCAAACAAAGTGTGTATCCTGTGAAGTGGCGGTTTCTCGAGCAAAAAGCGAATGTTTAAACACCATTGCCAATGCGTGATGTTTCTAGGTAGATGGCGAACATTTAGGGATTCTCTAAGGTAGGCGGCGTGGGCGAAGACAACTGTGAATATCCGACAGGGGCAATCAGTAAAAGGTTTAGAGAAAAAAAGTAGGATTTGTGAATGAAAAACTATTGTTCCATAATTTGACGCTAATTTTCAACGCGTTTCCTACTTATACTTTTGTAATATCAGTTTTTTAAGTTTTTTTTTGTCAGAATACCGACTATTTTCGCGTGGTGGCCGGCAAAGGCGGGGTCACAGAGCGTAAGTCGGATCTGCGGAAACGAATTGTATTGCTAGTATATCTCGAGCATTGTAGTAGAACTGCGCAGTACCCCGTACCGAGCCGCAGGTCCCGAGAAGTTATAAACCCAAAACGGTAATTTTTTTTGGTTTCTGTCCCTTCCAAAACGGGCAACAGTCTTTGAAAATTCCGGAAACGGACCTCATAATTGTGTTCAGCGCCCAAAACTGACCCCTGAGCAAAGTTTGGGAAAGGCCCATTCTCCAAACTTTGCGGTGACTGATAGTGTTTTGAACTTGTACGGATTTTCGGTCGGGCGGTTTTTTTGAAAATTACGGGTTCTAAAAGCGCGTCAGAAAAACGTACCAGATTTGACTTGGAATTTTCCCAGGGGGATTTTTAAGGCGCTGATCACGAATTAGAAGTTTGTTTGCCGATTTTCCGAAGCTCCATTTTCGAGATTTCCGGATTTCTTCGATAGATGCGTCTCGAAACCGTTCTCTGAGGGTATCTTGATGTTCCTCACACGAATATGAGGTCCGTTTCCCAATTTTGTGCAGATTACGGTACGTATACGGTACTTCGATCTAGGTCTCAAGTTTGACTCAAAATTTGTACCCGGGGTGGTGAATACGAATTTGATGTCCATTTGCCGTTTTTCGAACCATAATGGTAGAATTTGCCCCCCTCTCGACAAATAGACCCAGATTTGTTTTCAGCACCCTAGATTACCCTTACATACGAGTTTTTGGCAAAATCCGATTTTTTTTTTCAAAACACCCCAAAAAATTTCTGATGGATACCCTTACCATTTCGCGATATAATTCGTTTCGGCAGATTCGACATACGCTTTATATACCTCCCTTGCCTATTTCACCTTGAATACTACAGAGGTCAAGAACTTTTTTCGCTCAACCCTCGCCCAGGGGATTACCTGAGGTGCCTAACAGGAACACAATATTCGCTTTCAGTTTTACGGAGGATTATTGTAGCTATACGGAAGTTTGGTCGAAGTCTCTGATTCTGATAAAAATTTGCCGCGATTGGTTCATTGAGGGGCTGATCACGAGTCCGTTGTCCGCTTTTCAGAGGAATATGGTACTGTGCTTATGTGGGCCAAATTGTGGCCCGCAATTGCGTCTCGAAACTCTTCGCGGCCGCACGCTCCCGAGTCGGGAGAGCTTCCAGCTCCGCAGCCGCCGATCTGCTGACTCTAGGTGGGTTTTGGAAACTGGAAACTAAGAAAAATTGAAGAAAGTTGGATAAAAAAGCCACATCGAGTCGGGTTCGGCGCTGGAAACCCGACTGACTCGAGCGCGTGCGGCCGCAAAGCGTGTCGAGACGCAATTGCGGACCGGAATTTGGCCCAAAGAAGCACAGTATGTAGGTTACCGTAGCCGAATGACGACACACTCACCATAAACAATTGTAATTCTTTCTAAATAGTAGAACTTACTTAAACTGACTTACTGAACTTCGTTAGCGTCACCTCAAGAAACCTCCCTGTCCAGAGTTGCAGCCGAAGCTAAAATGTCGGCCTGCCGCGGTCTGACGACCGCTACCTACTGTCCCTATCGAAGCGATATTTTAGTCCGCACTTGCAGACAGCT
Source organism: Aplectana chamaeleonis (assembly GCA_029168955.1). Lineage (NCBI taxonomy): Eukaryota > Metazoa > Nematoda > Chromadorea > Rhabditida > Cosmocercidae > Aplectana > Aplectana chamaeleonis. The sequence goes on along the minus strand of JAPDOI010000246.1, from coordinate 991,395 downwards.
GCTGTCGCACGATCATAATCGTGCTGGTGTCACGTGGTCCCGAAGCGATTAGCCACTGTCCCACCGCGATCATCAACACGTTGCTTCGTGCAACAACGATTAACCGCAACTACGGACCAGAACTTCGTTCCGACAAAGACAGTATGTACGTTAACATTACGAAAAACGGAAAACGAACCTAATTTTCGTGTTCATCACCTCAAATAACCCCTCCGGTTTTTCCAAGTTTGGGCGATTTTTTTCCGATCGTTGAAGTCCGAAGAGTTGAATAGTGCCAAAGTTCGAGAGACTGGCAGAATCAGGGTGAACCCTCGCAGAACGTATAGAAAAACTTTTATTATCACTGGGGCTAGAGAAAAGCTCGATCGTCATAAATTTTCTACTGCAATCTGCTTGGAAAATCGACTTTATTTTGCTTCCATCAATGTATTGCGCTTCTCGGGAAAAAATTCCCGTCCGCAATCGCGTCTCGACACGCTTTGCGGCTGCACGCACCCGAGTTGGAAGAGTTTCCAGCGCCGCAGTCGCCGATCAGTATTGACTCTAAGTTGGTTTTGGGTGCAACACTAGTTGGGGGGGGGGGCACCCAAAATTTACCCACTCTGGCATTCGCTCGCGTGTAGCCCTACACAAACTCACTTGTTGCCCAGTGACACCTGGGCAACAAGTCATTTTTCTGGGGCGCGACATGGAAAGTGTGGGGCGATTGTGAGCATTTGTGCCCACAAAACCACTTGTACCCCCACTAAATCACTAGTCGCCCCGCGAAATCACTTGTTGCCCCGAAAGAGCAGCTACTGACCCTAAAATCACTTGTTGCCCCGCAAAATCACTTGTTGCCCCGCAGGTTCACTTGTTGCCCCGTAAAACCACTTGTTGCCCACATGTTCAGTTTAAGCTCAGGATCCCATTTTCGATAGTTCAAAGCTCCATGACACTATCATGGATCCCTTCCAGCGTCAGAGCAATATTGGCTCTATCCTCGCCCTTATCACAGCAACCAAGAAAATCTTTGATAAACACTTTAACTGTAGATCAAATTTATTCATGCGAATTCTTCATGATTCCAAAGAAAATTACTTGCTGTTCAGAAACAACCTAAAAAGTTCTACCAAATACCATAATATGAAGGCGCCCAAAGCACCGATACATCTTCAATAGAGATAGGAACTTCGTCAAATAAATCTAATAACAAACGAAAACCTAATAAGAGACCAAATGGAATAGTCGTAAATGTCAAAAAAAAGGAATACACTTGATGCCGCTGAGTCTTCAAAAAAATCATTTTGTCTATTACCAACCCTTCGCACTCTACCGCTGTTTACGTACAGCAATTCCGGGCACAATTCCACTAGCATTTCGATACACCTAAACAATTTCTATTGCTCCATAGCTAATGAATGCACCAAAAAACACATTTGAAAAATTTACGATTCAGCATTGTCATCAACGTCGATTCTCTCACAGTTTCGCAGCACGCCATTTAAATTTGCGCCGTGCTCAAAATTTATCCTGAAAGAAAGCATGAAATACTGAAATGGAGAACAGCAGTAGAGGCAGGTAATTGAACTTTCGTTCTTCTTTTTAACATACCTGTTTCTCCGAATATCCAAATGTAACAGGTTGGGAAAATCCTGCTTGTCGTTTCCTATGGTTTCATTAGCGAATTGCCCTGCATGCAGACGTACTTCACAGATCTTGATGTTTCTGCATTCTCCAGGTCGCCATTCGTCAAACTGCAATCCTCCAGAATCACAGACTGAAAATAGGATTAAAAAGACAACGAAATCATGTTACACCGAGAAAATCACAAAAAGACATAAGGCAAAACAACGAAACACTATGCCAAAAGAAATGAAAATACATCACTAGAAAAGAAAGTTACCTCTAAGTGCGGGTACATCGAGATGTTCATCAAGATGTCCGTTGCATCCGTCCTGCTGCCGGTGATTTTGACGTCGAAGGCGCTACACGGCCCCTCTTCCATCGCAGAAGTGTCGCAGATTGATCTGCGAAATTTCTGGAACGCGTCCATGGATTCAGTGGCGTCAAACTGAGTGTATGCTCTGCAGCTGCGTACAATTGATCGCGTGAACACACGATTTGCACTTTGCGTCGGCGCTAGCTGGGGCGAGACAATCCACACAATGCTCACAAAGATTTTGTGGGCATTGCCCACAATCTTTTTTGTGGGCACTCGACTCTCGCCGGCGCGATTATGTGGAACGTGTAGCGCCGACGAAAAGGGACGCGAAATTGGCCACGCCCTCCGGGGCAACACGCGAACGAATGCCAGAGCATAGTGATGAAAAGATTCATATATGAAAATAAAAATTTCTTTCGTCATCAGTCATGCGATAACGTTATCGCTCGTAATTTCCTCGAATTTCCATAGAGATAAATCGATTTCTGAAAGCGGTGTCATTTATCCCTCACTTCAATTCTGGGTGCCCCCCCCTCAAATAATTTCGCACCGGGTTACGGATACAGGGAAACTGGAAAAAAATTGAAAGGACTATATAAAAACCGTTTCGAGTCGGCGTTGACGCTGGAAACTCGACCGACTCGAGCGGGTGCGGCCGCAACGCGTCCCGAGACGCAATTGCGGACCGGAATTCGGCCTTGATAAGCACAGTACTTCGAGCTCTAACTGAACTTAATGACCATATTTGGTGCAAATGTGGATTGAAATAATGAAACCTACGAAATTTCGACTCCTGGCACGGGATAAGACCCACACGAAAACCACACTATCGGGAGCGGAACCGAAGCCAACCTCTGAAATCGGATTAAAGAACGATTTTGCAGAATTTTTGCGCGTAGTTCCCCATGTTTCGCACAGCTTACGGCTGAAAATTTTCTTTGCGCCCATTTTTGATTACGATGTTACACTTCTGAGGTCCGCCGTGAAAATTTCTGTCTTGGGTTGCTTCCCGGGGAACTTTCGACATTTGCGCCAGAATTTCATCTACCATCGGATTCCTACACTTTCAGAGAATCGGACAATGTTACGCAGCTCAAATTTCAGTTTCACCTTCAATTCAGTTGTTACGGCCAATGTGATGGTGCCGGTTTTTTTCACTTATGCGTCCTAAACTCCCGAAGAAGGAGAAAAGTATCTTGTGGATTTTAGGGCGTCAGAAATCGAAATTTTTTCCACTCGCTATAGAGATCAAATTCGATTTTTTTCTTCAAAAATTGATCCTATAAAGCTGCATTTCGTTTCGCATTGCCACTTTTTTCAAGTGGCCCTTCCTTGCCAGCCACCTGACGCCGGCTGTCGCCACTACGCAACACTTTAGATTCATGCCCAAACATCGTCCAGAATGGTCACTTGGGTTGCTCAGATATGAGAAAGAAGAAACAAACAAAAGAAACGAATAACACACAGAAATGGACAAAAATTTTAGGAAAAAAATTGTCGGAGAAACGGTACGAGATTCCAGTCAGGACCATGTTACGTAAAGATACCTCTAGTCGCCGTCGCGCTGCGCGGCTGGCGCGGCTTGTCACATCCACACACCGCTAGTCGCATGGTGATGAAACAAACAGAGGAGTGAGGAACAACTTATATGGTTATGTTTCTCGTCATAATTTGATTCAGAGTGCCAGACCGTTTACGTTCTAGGAACGCAAATGAACCGGCTCAATTGTTGAGCCGCGATTTGAACTGAAAACTGCCTACATATAGGCAGTTCTTCCATAAATAAGGGTTAACCATTTACCAATCGTAACTTGTCCTCGTATCGGGAGCAATGCTGCTCATGAACACCGTTCAATGTGTTTCCATAGTCAAAAACAAGATTGTCTCGAAACTAGTGATAAAAAAATTTAAACAATTGCGAGCAACAATTGATTTAGTATGAACTGAATCCTCATAACTAATAGATAAAGAAGGCACAATCTTTTTTATTCACATCCTATTCGATTCGACGCAGGTGCGTCAAGTCTATCCACACGTCGTTTAACCAACTGAGCACGATGCAACTTTCGCCTGCGAGCCTCTCGTGTGGGAGCATTCTTTGATGTTTTAAAGAAACGAACATATGTATCGTTTATATTAATTCAGCCTAAGAGGAAAAGAGAAAAAATTTCATTCTGGTTCAGCAATGGTTAACGATAGAATGCGAGAAACACTGCCTCACATTAATGCAGAGATCGGTGGATTTCAGAAAATCTGGAAAATATCGTAAACTGAGTGGAACAATAAGAGGAACGTTGAGTCGGCAGACTCAGATAAATCTTACATCGTTAAGTGGCAGGGAAGATGCTTTTGCAATGTGATGGTATATTCAGAACTTAGAATTTTAAGATTCAAAAACCGTCGATTTTTTCTTCCAGAGCAACGTTCACTGTCATCCCTGCGACGTGTGCCCCTACTCTTGGTTCTGCACTATAGTTGTACAATTTCGAAAAAAATGTCGAACGAACGAAAATCGAAATTTTTTCGTTCGAAATCTTTTCGAACGAACGAAAAATGAAAAAATTTCGTTCGACAAAATTTCGAACGACCGAAAATCGAAAAATTTTCGTTCGAAAAAATTTCGAACAAACGAAATTTGAAAAAATTTCGTTCGACGAAATTTCGAACGAACGAAATTTGAAAAAATTTCGTTCGACGAAATTTCGAACGAACGAAGACGAACGAAAAAAATTTCGAAAAATCTTTCGAAAGTTTTTCGAAAATTTCGTTCGTGTACAACTATATTCTGCACGTGCCAAGATAATAGAACGGGCATTTCCTGTAAGCATAGGCATGCCGTTAAGACCTATGGCGACCTAGATCAGCAGGACAGTACTGTAGACGTTTGCAATTTTGACTTGGAAGCCGACGAGCTGGAAAGTGATTCTCCTGAGACGGAACCACAGCATCTAGAGGAAGTGAATTTGTCCGCAGAGGAGGAGATAACTGGAGCTCAGCTTAACATAGAACTGGGTTATCAAAAATTGCATCCCATAGCACGAATTCATAAACAAACTTTCTCATGAAGAAATGTGTTGTTAATTATTGATTTTTTGCGAGCCTATATAATATATTTTGATACATTTAGAAGGAAATGTTGAATACATCATTGAACACGTGTTGAGGAAAGAAGCGTAAATCCGTGAAAATCCCTGTGAATGAGCAAGTTGTCATCATTAACGAAATACTCAGGTGCTGTTAGTTCAGCAGGTGTTGGCGTGATCGCTTTCCACTACAATTGAAAATTAGCTCTAATAATGGATCCAATGTCAGTATTTGGGCTAAAAATGTATCCTAGAAAAATGGTATGCGATATGAATCAAAACTCTGCCAGCATTGGCCCCACCACTATGCGACTAGCGGTGTGTGTGTGTGTGCGTGGTGTGACAAGCGCGCTCCATCACACCTCGCCGCGCCGCGCGACGGCGACTAGAGGTATCTTTACGTAACATGAGTCAGGACTCCAAGACAATCGGGGCTGGGTGTCACAAGGACGCGGGGCCGGGGAACTGGATTGCAAGGCGCGGTGCCGGTACTAAGCTTTTCGAGTACTACCTCGTCTTTACAATTTTCATTCATTGTTTAATTCGAGGGAGTAATAGTTGGTACAGTATTATAATTGCCTAGAGACGAGAGACTAACGTTTTTGTGTACAAAGGCCGAATTTTCATCACGGTTCCGGCAAAAAATTTGCCTATTTCTTTGTTTTTTGTTCATTGTCTGGTTTGATCTCAACATTGAGATCGTTTCAAAACCATTTTGCATCTTTTTTATAATTATTTTCACCAGTGGTTTTGAAATGATCCGGAATTGTAAAACTTATTATAAAATTAGTTGGATTGGGGCTGAAGATACAAAAACTCGTGCTCTGCTCATTTTTTTAGCGTACAATCCGAAAAAAATGGCAATAGAGCTAGGAAATTCGTTTTCTCGCAAAGGTAGATTCTGAGGGTGTTTTGTATGGTTACGAAAAGCAGGTCGGATGAGTCCGGGCGGAGCAAGCAGTTGAGCGGTCGGTTATGGCGAAATATATCAGTGATGAGGAGACTTTAACGTGATAAAGCCGATAAGCCTCACTTCGACCGGATCAAAATGAGGGAGCTAGGCTATATGTACTCAGTCTCTATTTTGTGTATTTTACGTGTACAAACTCATCAAAAACGGAAAAAAATTGAAACTCATCGACGAATTAAACTCAACTTTTTTTTTATATTTGAATTTCTCTCATAATCAATTTTTTTTCTTACACACGGCTGGAGAGCATATTGATTCAGAGTCAATAGCGAATGAGGCGAATAGGAAAAGCTCAGACAAAGAAGAAATCCGACCGCGGGCAACTACTGCGCTTATCTGAGCCAAATTCCGGTCCGCATTTGCGTCTCGACACCCTTTGCGGCCGCACGCGCTCGAGTCAGTCGGGCTTCTAGCGCCAAAGCTGACTCGATGTGGCTTTTTCATACAATTTTCTCCAATTTTTCTTAGTTTCCAGTTTCCAAAACCCACCTAGAGTCAGCAGATCGGCGGCTGCGGTGCTGGAAGCTCTTCAGACGCGGGAGCGTGCGGCCGCAAAGCGTGTCGAGACGCAACTGCGGACCGTAATTTGGCCCAGATAAGCACAGTATGTGAAATAAAGGTGACCGCGACAATGCGGCGGTTGAAGCGGTGTTCTGATCGCGCTCACATGTTGACTGCGGTCGAACCGCGTTTAGGCGCGGTCAAACCGCGGTAAAAAAGGACGGTCGCACCGCGAGCATCGCGCGCGGAGCGACGCAGCATTTGGCCGGTTTTTTTACTATTTTGCTCAATGAGGGAATTGAGGATACATATACACATGACGTAATTTATGCTTAAACAGCTATGCGCACTTTTCAGCTGGTCAGCCCGACTAATCATCCATTAATCCTTCCAAATAACAATTTTTATTTTTCATTAGATTGTTTCTCATATTTTTTGAAATTGATATTATTAGAATTATTATTATGATTATTATTATTATTATTATTATTATTATTATTACATTATTATTATTATTATTGTTATTATTATTATTATTATTATTATTATTAATATTATTATTATTATTATTATTATTATTATTATTATTATTATTATTATCATTATTATTATTATTATTATTATTATTATTATTATTATTATTATTATTATTATTATTATTATTATTATTATTATTATTATTATTAATATTATTATTATAACAATCGCGATGATTTCGCGGACCGATAGTGGCTAAATTCGAGCTGTCCGCGTGACCTTCCGGACGAAGAGCGGGGCATTCTGGACTGATCGCGGTAGCTTGCGTACTGACCGCGGGAGCTCGCGGACTGACCGCGGTAGCTTGCGTACTGACCGCTTGATAGGCAACGACCAGGCAGGTTCGCGGTAACTTCACGGCAATTTGTATAAAATCGCGTCGTTGTTCACCATTTACAAGGCATTTCGCGCAAAAAGGCAGTGTCAGCGATAGAAAACCGTGTTATTAGATTTTGATGTTTATGAGTAACTAAGCCCACTAACAATAATAGCGAAAAGTTCTCATAGAGCACTGAAGAAGCGGAGCGAAACTGTCTAGAGAAATCTCGTAGAAAATTAATTATGCCGGTTTGTGAGCTTCATGAGGCTGCGGACAGCGCATCGAATCTGACGTCGGGAAAATGGTCTCGCGCATCAAAATTCTTAGGCAACATCGGCATGGATCCTGAAGAGACTTTGCGTTTCCTATTGGAGGTTGGTGCAATTCCGGTGCATCAATGTTATAGCATATGGCACCGAGTTTGCGCCAACCTTCAACAGTGAACGCGAAGTCTTTTCCGGATCCATGCCGACGATAAGTGGCCTTCTTTTCTTTTTCCTGTACCAATTTTTTATTCAAAATTAAGATAGGCCAATGTACATGCTGGAATGTTAGAATCTTTTGCGATAAAGAATTTTTGGGAATTCGGTTCCTGTTCCTACGGTAGAACGATCGCAGGACAATTGTTATATGTATGTAGGACGTCCGCGGCATGGCCCAATGGGTCGGCTGGCTCACGAGATTTTCACCCACTTCCCGAACGTTTTTCGTCGCACTTCCGTTCTAACTCTTCTTAGAGGGACCCAAAGCTTACGTTTTTGCCAAAAAAGCGGACAACTTTTTCATCGTGAACTTCAGAAATCTTCAGGACGTCGTTGGGTCTGAGAGATAGAAAAGAGCAAAATCACAACTTTCGTGAATAAGCGTTGGAGTTCTCGACCATGAATGATTTTTCCGACTTCCCATCGCACATGAACAAGCGAAATTCTTTCCCTCAAACTTTCGAAAATCGGAAAACGGTATGATTACGTGATATCCGAAAGGCGAAAATCGGAACGTCAAAATAGAAAATCCATAGAAAATCCACTCATACTCGATTATGAGCCACCCATAAAGGTGATTCCAATTTTTTCGGCGTTTTGAGGCAATCTTTGTTAAGCGAAATGCGTAAGACCAGAAAACGTCGAAAACCAGGATCTCGGGAATCGAGATCCCGCTCAACCCTACGAGCACCCAGTTTGCGCAAACCTTCAGTCATTCAAGGACTTTATTTCGGAAATAAAGAAACATACATATATACGTATGTAAATGAGATTCTTTGTTAAAGTAAAAAGAAGGTCCATAACAATGACAGAAGTAAGAAGGGGGACAAAATATGAACCTTTTGTTCTGATGTGATTTTTTAGGTGGATCGAATATCGGATTGATTCCAAAATGGCGTTCTCTTTCTGGTGAATTCGATTCAAAATTGTCAGAACATCGAGTTATTTGGGTTTCCAAGATTGATTCATCTGAATCTAATAAATATAATACATATTGCCTATTCGAATTATTCCGTAAGGAAGTCTTCTCTAACACTTGAAAGAGACCGTGCGTCCCACAGCTAATCTGCTCAACCGATCGCGCACTCCACGCCCAATCGATTCCGTCGGTTTTTAAATTCTGGATTTTTGTTAAGGCTGAACCCGAATGGAAGGATTATAAGGTGATCATGTCCGCCCACCTGTGATATAAAATTTTTTTAGTGAGAATCTTTAAACTACAATGGACAGGTATCTCATTTTCTTGTAGAAACGGGGGAAAATCGAGTTCATGGCTTAGGCTCATAGTGTGAACCAGGGCTGTGCGTAATTACGAATTACGGTTTACGATTTACGAATTACGGGCGTTTTTGGCAAATTTTTTACGATTTACGAAATTTGGGACCAAAATCGTAAGGAATCGTAACAAATCGTAATAAAACGTGAAAACGCGCTTAAATGAGCAATGCCATTCTGCGGTCTAGTACAAATATAAATTAAACACTTTCAATACAACATAGCTTCAACACCTCTAAATTTATCACACTCCTAATAATTGATTACTCTTCAAAATTTCAAATTTCGGTGAACCCGTGCCCGTGCATGCCCGGCCGGTCGAAGTCAGCAGTAGGTCAGTCATGGAGAACTATAATTGTTGATAACGAGCCTCAGGTATGACCAATCGCTCCTCTTCCCACTCTGACGGACCCAAACGTATTATTTGGTTTCAACCTTTCCTTGCCCCAAGCCGAGCCAGGTCGGTAGCTTCACAGATATTTACTTCCATGGAATGCCCTTGCCACATGATGAACACCAGAAAAGCAGACCTTTGATGGAGCTGCAGTCTCAATCGGACCAAAATTTCGGTCCGCAGTTGCAGACAACCGCTGTTGCAACACGTACTGCAAACAGAATCATGCTGTGACCACGAGGTCCTGACATGATTGATATTCGTTCCAGCACCACTATCATCTAGCTCTCTGTAAACTTCTAAAGCGGTCGTCTGCAACTGTGGGCAGCAATTCCATTCCGATATAAATAGACAGTAAGGATGGGGCTCGGCTCTAAGGACCTGGCTGGCTCATGGAGCAAATAAAGGTTGGAACACAATATAAACTTGATTGCAGAATTTTGCGGGGATAGCAAAAACGACCTTCCCCACGCATCCATCTATAGCGGTTAAAAATATACAAGCAAAAGAGTAGAACTTCGTGAATTCAAATCTGCCGGAGAATCGGGAAATTATTTTTCTAACCTGAAAACATTATTCTACGAAGATTTTTACGGGGACTCCCGAAATAACCTTTGATGTCTATCTCCACACGCGACGAGAGGAGAGGGGGTAATTTCAGAATTTGGTTTGAAACATTCCTAAGAAATTATGGCTGCAGAGTCTCCTACTTTTTCGAAGAAGTTTTCAAATGTTTTAATAATGATTAGCAAATTCTGAACGCAAAAGAAAAGAAAATGAAGAACCTAATTTTTGAAAGCACAGATTTGAGGGAGCCCTCACCATTTTGCATTTCAAAATCCTAATCAACATTCACCACTCAGACCGCCGTCTCCACCCCAACAAACTTACGCTCATGTGGAGGAACGCTTATAACTCCGTTCAGAGCAACGCTTTACAAATATAGAGAGCAGACTCGTCTTCTGCGTCAAGAAGTGGTTTTCTAAATGTATATCCCCTTTGGGATGGCCACCTTATCCAAGCATCTTTCCTCAAAAGGTTAAGGCTAAATTTTACCATTTCTCATCACAGTGTTGCCCTCCTTGGCTTCAACTGAACTGTGTTCGGTAGAGCGATGATTCCCTACGTTTTCGTATTCAAAAGTTGGGCGAATTCTGGCACAGGTGTGTTACTTGAATAAACTTAGAGTTTTCATTTTGCCTATTAAAGTCGTTCCTATCCCACGTATGTGTACTGAATATTTATTCAAGTGCTGCTCAAAAATTTCACCTTGAAACCCAACCTCCAGCCTCCTTCGTTATGGAAACACCACATCACTGAAATGCTATGGTGTTTCCACATAGAATGAAGTTTGGGTCATGGTGGGCTTATTACTCATTATCAGTTACGATTTACGAATTACGATTCACGAATTACGAGGGATTTCAAAAATTACGGTTTACGATTTACGAAATCACAAAATTCAGTTACGCACAGCCCTGGTGTGAACACGCGGTCCCAGAGACAAAACAGCCGTGGGTGGGCAGTCTGGACACGCGGTCTCTTATGTTTTTTTTTCCCTATGATCACCAGTGCAACTGATCTGCAACCAATTTCAGTCAGGTAGCTGCTTGAGGAGCGTTCTCTGCAGTTGTGCGCGCGGTAGCGACACGGTCACATTTTTACACCAATTTTGTGTTTATCAGACGCGTAGTGTGACAGCGAACAGAAAAACCTACATATCTTCAATGAATTACTTTACCTAACAACATTCTCCACCAGTAGACTTGCTTCCAATCCTGGCTCACATATAGCGGTAGTATACCACAGTGAAAGTTGTATTGTATTTCATTCCATCGGTTCAATCTATTTTTTTATCCCCGTTTCTTTCTTTCTTTCAATTATTGTGTCTGTTTGATCTATTGATACACGGAGCTCCTCATATTTTGTTACACTGTTGTTTTGTTTTTTTTATAGGTTTGAATAGCAGATAAATATATAAATAAACGTTTCGCGGCAAAAAAGGTACTGTCGTTCTCTGGGCGAGAATCCGGTCCGCGTTTGCGGACTACGGCCATTGTATCATGCGACAGGCGACAGGAATCGTGCTGGGACCACTTGGTCCCAGCACGATACAGCCTTCTACAAGCACGATTATCACGTGTGGCATGATGTAACAGCTGTAGTCCGCAAAAGCGGGCCGGAATTAGGCTCGGAGAACGATAGAAGATCAGGTCTGTCGGAATGTGAGTGTCCACCCACGCGATCAACGTGAGTGTCGAGAAGTTGTCGTAAAGGTTTTTCTCGGACAAGCCTTCTCACTGAAATACAGCTGACTGGTATATTGCTCACTATTTGTATGACATTTATGCTATTCGATTCACAGATTCGGAAAAAGCCTTCGCACTGACCGATCATACGCCCTCCGATCGTGTGGGAGGACAGTCTCATTCGGACAGACTTTATGTGCTACTGTGAACCTATATAAAGGCAGCGTTCACGATGATCATCCTCGTTGACTTTCCACAGTGAAATGATAGGTGAGAAGGATCCTAGGCTCCCAATGTCGAAAGAACGGTAGAAAATGAGGCAGGAGCGGCAAAATAACGGCTGCAAACTAGAATAACATTTTTATCCGATTACGGAAAATTGAGTGGTCATGAACAATGTCTGCATGCAACCTTTTCAGGGAGATAGTGGCGGCCCACTTTTTCGACGTAAAAGCGATGATAGTTTCACATTCGTTGGAACGATTTCTGCTGGCCATTCTTTGAAGGGCTCCTCTGATTGCAAGTACACAGTAGGAGGTTTTTCGTTGTGACCGCATTTCGTTGCAGGCAGTGTTCACGAAAAATCTCGTTCTCGACGTCTCGGTGTGAAACACTAAGTTGGCAGGTGCTGTAGAGGATAGGGTCGAAGAAAGCAAAGAAAACTAGCCAGAAATAAGTACAAACGGCTTTGAAAGCTCTCCCGGTGCGCCTACCTATCCCGGTCCGCCCCCAATCGGACGCGCTTGTGGCGCCGCACACGTTTCGATGGCGATTCTCGTCCACACCCTGAATTCGGAAACCGTTATTTTGACTAATTCTGGACGTTTTTCTTTGCTGTTTCTTCACTATTAGTTATCTCACGACCAAACAGTTCCGTTTTTGGGTCGAACTCGAGTGCGACATTCATCGTGAACTCTGCCTTTAAGAACAATTTAGCGTTTAAAGGCAGCATACACGCTCGCAAAAGTTGTTGAGATAACTACATTAGTGAGGTTGTACGGGCCCTAGAAGAGCCCTCACGAAGTTGGGAGAGTTGAAAACGAGTTAAAATGACCGTTTTTGAGCCGTATTGAGCCACGAAATCATCCTTTCTCCGCCCACCGATACGGGCTCCGCCCCTCAATACCAATGTTCAATGCTCGATTACGGTCATTTTGGCTAATTTTTTACGCTTCTAACGTCGTAAGCGTTCCAGAAAGGGTCGTACGAATACATTAGCGTCGTTATCTCAACAAATTTGTCGCTAGCTCCGCTATTTCAGCCAATGCAATAAAACTCGTCCACTTCTAGGCCAATATAAAGCGGACCGTTATATCTTCATTTCAGTTGATTAGTTTCCGGTTTTTTTTGTTATCTCTGAATATTAACAGCTTCAGACCTTCGATTCATTCCACAAAATTGATATCATTCTTGAGCGTGTATGCTGCCTTTAAGACACGTGCACGAACACTGATGAACCCAGAACAATAATATTAGGGTATATTCATTGAATGGTGAAAAAAGTCCCAAATCTGTGCTTCAGATTTCTTGGCCACCTGTGTAAGCGTGCGTTATCAACTTGATTGGATTTGCGATCATACAGGTGTGTTCTTTGCTCAGTTGCTCAAATGCAGTGTAACGTTCCCTCATCTAATCAACATTAAAACCACAGTCCAACCTCGAATTATTATGAACGTCCCATTTTCAACTTGTCTTAGAGAGAATTTTGTGCTGATTACACTGGTGTCTCCAGAAACGCTCACAGCCCACCTACGAACGGAGTTATAGCCCAACGAGGATTGGGAAGTCTGACGGTGAAAAATCCGTGAACGAATTCTCTCGGGTCTGTTTTTCCGCAGTTATCGTACCAAAGCAGACCACACTATGAAGCTAGATCGACAACAAATGAAGAACGTAGATTTTGGTCAAAATCTGTGGCGCGTCTCAGCCCTACTGAGTCCAAAAACTCTGAAGAGGACGGAGGCGAAAGGTGCCGATTCGCGAACGGAGGTATTGGGTGCTCTATGTTTTTTCCAGTAATTCTGAAGAGTTGACATTCCGCGTTTGGCAGGGTTGCTACACTTGGCGTCCGAACCATGACATCAAAATTTACCCACGAGCTCAGACTGTGTTTTTGAAGGCAGAGGCACCTTTGAAAACAATCTCCGAATTTCCACCGGAGATTGAAAGAATCGGGGTTCATCGCATCAGCATAGTCAAAAAAACACTGACTACGGGCACGAAAGAGCCTGATAGTTTCCGGAACGTTGCTGCTTTCGGTAGTTCCCTATCCTTAGAATGCTGGACTACAGCCAAAAACATGGCCTCTGGCCTCAGTTTACAGATGCGCTTATAGTTCTCCCATAATCCTAACAGGGATACCGTACATTGCTCTTGACGGGCAGCTCTGCACCAAAAAGGTGCAAAATTAGGAGCAGGTCTTTTCAGGCTCTCAACACACAACCGACAGGAATTAAAGAAGGCATACTCAGAAAAATGAAAACAAGGTACTTGTAACATATAAGGCCGGAAACAAGTTACTTGTGACATATCTGAGCCGATGTAGGTTACTTGCGACTTATCTCAGGTCATTTAAGTTACGTGTAACATATCGCCGGGATACTGCGCGCGGTGCGCCTCCGATATGTTACATGTAACCTAAATGACTTGAGATAAGTCGCAAGTAACTTACATCAGCTTAGATATGTTACAAAAAACTTGTTTTCGATTTCTGAGAGACTCCTGCGTGCAGTGCGCCTCCGATATGTTACATGTAACATAAAGGCACAATATAAGTCGCAAGTAACTTAAATTGGCTAAGAAGATATTGCCAAGGTTGATATACGACGCACTCGCGGGGTCAGGCTTACGACTGGCGTTGCTGCCGGTTCAGTTACACAAGTTTGAGGTACTTGACCCCATACCAGCAGGGAAGGCCCTGCACCGCATTTTTTTGCGTAGTGTGTGGCCTGGGACGCGCCCTCTGCGTCGCGTGTCGTCTGCGTCACGTGATGGTTACCCATAGTGAAAATTCAAATGTGAGTTACATTTAACATAAGTGTAACTTACATGTAACACAAATGTAACTTATATGTAATATGAATGTATGTTACATGTAATATAAATGTATGTTACATGTAATATAAATGTACCATACTTGAGACATTCAAGTGGGTTACATTTATATTACAAGTAACCTGTTTTGATTTTTCTGAGCATGGTCTAACTACTACGATTAACCTTATGATTGTATCCCTGATTTCCAGGAGTCTGTCCCGTTGGAGAATATAAAAGTGAAGGAGCTGTTGAGCAGGGTAGATATGAGCCCTATCCTGATGAAGTGCACTACATCAAGAAGCTTCGATGACTGTTTGCCTTACCTAATTGTTTGCATCGCGTACATCTGGAAAAGCTGTCAGACAATAAAGCATCAGTATTGCGTGAAAACGTTATATTATCCAGCGTATTGATACGAGGTGAACTAGTTAAACTCTGCAAAATCTTTCGTGAGTCTTGTGACGGAAAGCTTTCAATGAGTTATCGTCAGTGTCTCAGAAATAGGAAGTCGCGCTCAGCAATCGGGCGCGAAATTATTCGATCAATAGCCAACCTCCCTTCATTTTCCCGTTCGCGATTTTTTCCCGCTAAGCAGCGTCGCGGCTACCCTCTATTCAGAAATTGACGACACATCATCGCTCGGGAATAAGACATGAAATTGCTGTTCTGAGACTTCAATCAAAGATTTTCTATAACATCCAAATCGATTGATAAAAAAGGCCATCTCGGGGTTTCGAAGTGCTCGCTGGGAACAAAAGTATAGCGGGTCCTCCATCCGCAGCCAGCTTGCGTACAGGCCATAAAACGGCCAATGTCTCACCGTCGACTGCGTACCCCGCGCTGCGCGACCGCACGCGCGTCGGAAGCGAACGAGTTTTGGCCGCCGCGCGTCGCTACAAAAGCTTCGTCGCGCGGCGGCTAAAGCTCGTTCGCTTCCGACGCGCGTGCGGTCGCGCAGCGCGTGGTACGCAGTCGACGGTGAGACATTGGCCGTTTTATGGCCTGTACCTTGTCGCTGATCAGTCCGGACAAGATCAATGGAGAAGTCACGGGCGAGCGTGCTGCGGGCGGTCAGCAGCGAGTCAGCTAAGCAACAATTAGACAATAGGAGATTGATCATATTCCACACCACTCTTACTATCACTGTTCTTGTCCTGCCGTCACGATTTTGGTATTAGTGTATTTTCGGAAATGATCAGATTCTCATTTATAGCATCATCATGGTCATCAATGTTAGGTATCGGTTCTGTACATGTAAGCCTCTCTACTTTCGCCCGGATTGAGGAGAGTGATACATGTCTTCTCGGCTGATCAACACGGTCAGCAGATAAGAATTCATATCAAAAAATTTGTGCTATGTTCCTCAAAGAGGTTCAATCAGAACAGAAGCAGAGCAGGACCGCAAATGAGCTTGAAAGCGCTGTTCGTGAGACCTGGGGCGGCATTAAAGGCAGTGCCCACGATAAAAACCATGTCTGATTTTTTGGTGGAGATCGGCAGCTGCGGGGCCTAGCGCAACCCTAACGTTGAAAAAACTACGAAAAATAAGCTCGGAACGGTTCCCTACGGCCCCATAGTTGGACAATCGTCAGCTCGTCACACCACAGATGCACTTCCCACGCCCACCGACGTGAACAAATGAATGCTCGAGATTGCAAGATGAGCGATGATTTCCAATAAGTAGCCCCGTTCTTCCCTTCATTCTCAACTTCTCTCTTTACTCAGGTCAGCTCGCATACATCGGCTGCAAAAGACGGAAGTTACAAGCCTTGGACAACTCGTCCACCATGCTTCCCTAGCTCAATCTTTGAGGGACCATAACTCTGCTCCTAGAAGGTCTTGTACGAATCCAAAAACATCATTGGAATCAGCATGGGACCTTCCTCAAGATAGGCGGAGAAGCAGAAAAGCGATTCTTATCGTGAACACTGTCTTTGAGAAACCCGGTAGCGCGCGCCAGAACTAGCGCGGTTGTGCTGGCGCGAGAAGAGGGCTACGCTACGAAGGCTACGCTGCTACGAAGGCTACGCTGCTAAGAAGGCTACGCTGCTCTTCTCATAACACGTTTTGACTCGTCAGAATGAAAATGCCGGTCGAGCATCCCGACGAGTCAAAACGAGTTATGAAAAGAGCAGCATACCTATAATTGAAGTATAGTTAGAACTATTATTTCAATTTCGAAACCATCTTGTAGATCTTGATGAGGCGATTCCAGCCATATCTTTGTTCCCCTGAAGACCAAACTTCAAAACAGTTATGACGGAGGGGCGAAAAAAAAAACGCGAAAACGCGTTTTTTCTGCTCATTTGCGAAGCTGCTGCTCAATGACCGGGCGGGCTACAGCCGGTCGGTCAACTATGCCGGGGCGTAATCGAATAAACGGACAATAATAAAAACTTACCGCACTCAGCAGAAGATTTTTGAATTCTGCTGCACGTGACATAGCAGGCTTCGAATATTGAATAGATTCGAAAGACCCGCTTCTTTGAAGTCCGAATTTCGATTGATATTTTAAATGCACCATTTGTCGAGGGCCGAGCATCGAAAAGTATTCAAATGTTGCTATTTTGAAAATTCCCGATTTGAATCGGTTTTAGAAAGGCAATTATTCCAATAATTCGGTTCGAAACTATTTGAATGGCACAACTATAGAAAGCATAGGAGTAAACTCCAAATACCGTGCGGTACCAATTGCCACAAGGGCACGAAATGATTATACCAGTTGCACTCCTATATCAGATCGATTGACCCAAACTCACAAATAAAAGTTGAGAAGCATATAATGGATTTGCTGCAATCGGCACCGCACGGTATTCTGCATCTAGTAAGCGTAGGATTGATCAACTTGCTCCATTGGCTCAGAGGATGAGCGCTACAGAGCACTCCTTTTTGATTCCGGAGCTCATCATGTATGTGTGATTTTCTTCACTACTCTCTAGTTTTACGAATGCGTATGTATTGAGCTGCAGTATATTTGCGGAAGCATTTCTGGCTCACTTTCCTGACAAGCTGAAACCATCTGCATTATGTCGACAAAAATTCCCTCCAGTGCTACATTTTTGATTGAAAGTATGCATTTAAAATGCAACTATGTAGTGGAATGCAAGTTCTAAACCAACCTGCTTCACATCCAACCATCTTCTGTTGCATTCCTCCAGTCTTGGACATTCACTGCCAACAAAAATTTGAATGTTTTTCGGTGGAGCTTTGGGCTTATATCTACTTCTTAAAAGGCTCGATATCACAAAAGAGAGCATTCCGTATTATTACTCGAACAAAAGAGAAGCTCAACTTGCGCACGATACAGTGATAAGATGTCTTCCTTTTGGGTACATAAACTATACAATGAGCAGCAGTAAGCAGATGTCGGGGCGAGATAAGTGCTGCACTGCACACATATTCGTAACTCTCTGCTAGTAATTTTCGTCAACACTTAAGAGACCGCCTGCTCCACGGCAAGTTTCCACAGCCGACCGGTGCGCTCCACGGCTAATCGTTTCCGTGGGTGACATGTGTGGACACGCGGTCCGCTGGGAACCAATTTGATCGGAGCAGATTTTCTTACTTACACAACCAGTACTCCATTTCCACTCCAGCTGAGAGTACAGAGAGTAAATAGAGAATTGAAGTGAGGCCATAGTGAAGCAATGGTCCACCGCTTTTTTACAGGCCTGCTTTTTCTTGATTTTGGAAAGTATTTCAATTTTGCATGTGCTTTTAATGTGCTTTGAAACACTTTACGCAAATTTTTGGCCGTGCCGATCACGAAAGAAGCGTTTGTGTCTCGACTCCTAAA
Source organism: Aplectana chamaeleonis (assembly GCA_029168955.1). Classification (NCBI taxonomy): domain Eukaryota; kingdom Metazoa; phylum Nematoda; class Chromadorea; order Rhabditida; family Cosmocercidae; genus Aplectana; species Aplectana chamaeleonis. The sequence goes on along the minus strand of JAPDOI010000246.1, from coordinate 972,829 downwards.
ATTTCCCGCAGGTTACAGGTAATGGTCAGAACTGTGCCATGCGAATCCAACCTAAAGTATTGAAAATTTGAAAAATGAACGAACTTCTACTATGCAATCTCCTATTGAACCTCATCGAGAACTTTCGGCGGACTCATAAACTTTGACCTGCAAAATTGGCCGATGTAACCGATGAAAATTTCATCATAAATCTCAAAATGGGGATCAGATTTATTATCACCATCCTCCCGCCCCCCAAAATGACCACCTGAGTGAAGTCGCACCAAAACCTCAAACGTTTGTCAACGGACAACGAACGGCAGACAACAACGGTGCTGTTGAAAATCGTGAAAAAACACCATTTGATTGTTCTTCGAGGCCTCCAAATACATCCCCGCACTGAAGTATCAACAAATTTTGAGCATCGTACTATTCACAGGTTTTCACTCTCCCCCAAGTTATTTCCCTCTCGCAATTTAGCGAAGTCTGAAACAAAGATGAACGATTTCGTGATCAACACCCCAAATGACTTCTCAGGTCAGGGAAAATTTTGAGTCAAATCTGGACTATTTTTCTAAAACACTTCCAGAGCCTTTAATTGGTAGAAAAAAACGCGCAACCGAAAATCGGTTCAAGTCCAAAACGCTGTCAGTCTGCGCAAAGTTTGGAAAATGTTCCTTCACCCAAACCTTGCCTAGGGGAGTAGTTTTAGGCGTTGAACACAATTATGAGGTTCGTTTCCGGATTTCCGTAAAAATAATGCGCTTTTCAGACGGCACAATAGCTACGAGAATCAGAGAATAAACGGCTATAACTTCTTTCAGAGTGGGTCTAGGCAGCTGCGATGAGCATAGTCGAACTTTTCGTTCGAAAATAGTTCTAGAAAAGTACATTTCATCTGGAATGGTTACTAGGGCTTATAGTGGTTCCCTTGCTACCAAAGTGGCATTGCTTTCTGTTTCCTGTGCCAAAATTTTTTTCAAAATAGGAGGGGTCAATGTACATGCTAGGATGCTAGAACCTTAAGCGATTAAGCACACTCAGAAATTCGGTGCCTGTTCCTACGGTAAAACGAACGCAGGACCACTATTATAGGACGGAGCCGGAGTGGCCCAATGGGTCGGCTCACCCACGAGATTTTCACCCACTTCCCAAGCGTTTTTCGTCGCACTTCCGTTCCTAGTCTTCTTAGACGGACCCAAAGCTTACGTTTCAGCCAAACAGTGGGCAAGTTTTCAAAGGTGAACACTGCCTTTTAATTACGGCGCAAACAGGCCGTCACCAAGCCGCTTCCAATCAATTCAATCAAGATATCTCTATTGATATTTCACAAAGTGGAAAATGTCAATTACAGTCTATAAAACGGTGAAATTCACATGGTTCCTACGCGTGCTGGCGCGGAGCGGAGGTTATAGACAGTGAGAGAGCGGAGAGAAGACGGAGGCCTAGGCGTCGCGCGCACCGCTCGCGCCTCGAATAATGTGAATTACGACGTTTAATAGAGGGTAGGCATCTCGAAGATAATGCAAGGCGCTGGAGAAGACAAACACCAATTTTTTGTTCACAGTCCAACATCTAGGCGGTTACTTCCAGGCAAAACAGCAGTAAATTTTGCATACAGACTTACATCAGAGCTTTCCTGAATGTTTCCGGAAGTTCGAACAACATTGAGCCGACACTGCTCGTCAAAGTCAAGCTCTTCGTGTTTGATCGACCGACTTGCACCCTGAAGGATTCGGTAGATATATCTCGGATAGAATGCGTTCAGCTTGCCACTACGCGTTCACGCGTCGCGGTCTTCACCTAGTCTCGAAACATTTCTCAATCTCTGAAGTATGACATTGTATACTCGATCTTTTTGACCAACAGTCTCAGAATTTTCGGCTGCAGGCAAATTTGCCAGGGTTTGGCGGAACTGACGGCGCACGCCCAAATACGCAAGGAGAATAAAATTCGAGTGACGCTGTAGGGGAGCATCGGGAGTTGAGTGCGGCAAGTCACTGTGAAAAGGTAGAGAGTGGTAAAATCCTAGCTCCGCAGGGCGCGCTGAACTCCGACAAGATTTATTTTTAAATTTTTCTCTTCGTCTAAGAGAGAATTACACGCTGACCACAACGATAAATCTTAAATCGCTGGAAGTCTCTTGCAAAGAGTTATTACACCTAAAAAGCTGCAGAATCTGAGCGGCAGAAGTTTTGAGAACGGGTTGGCACATACCCAGGGTTGAGCAGCGTTGCGAATCGGCGCAACGGGAATCGTGAAATTTTGGAAGAATTTCGATGAAAAAAGAAAATTGAGGTGGAGTGGGGGGCTGGTGAAATTTTCTGGAGAAAAGTGATTTTGTCCGAACTACTTGGTAAGCTAAAATGAGGTAGTAAGAGTCGTCCTCTGGTATACTCTATTTATCTTTATTTGCACAAAACACGATCCGCCAATATACCTCTAATTGGCCCGCTAGTACCGTAGTGTACGTCCACGACGCGTTCTCGGCAGACCCGGGTGGCAGGGTGGGTGGCCGAGTGACGGCATTGACGAATCGATTGCTCTGCACGCCGGGTGCACACCCGGGTCTGCCGAGAACGCGTCATGGACGAACACTACGGTGCTAGCGGGCTAATTAAAGAACTATTGGCGGACCGTGTTTTGTGCAATGCAAGATAAAAAAAAAGTATAGTAGGATCGCAGCGCTAGAATAGCTTTGTCTGCAGCCGCCGTCATGAAATTCTACGTTACAGCGGGTATTCGGCAGGGTCAAGCGGGCGTTGGGTAAATAGAATCGAAGCGACCCCCCCTTCACTATCAACAATCTTTTTTTCCAAAATCCTAAATTTTTCCGACCCGCCCCCTGAAGCGCAATTTCTGAGCAGTTTACATTTCAATACTAAAACTGTTAGGAGCCGAGAATTCGTTTAGTAGTCGAGCTCAAGAGTCTAAAACCTATGCAAAGCTACGATCCTTCCCTTCGATGACCTTAAATTTTCAAGATATCTTCACTAAATTTTCATTTTTAAACCAAAATTTTTGCGACCCTCGCCCCACCTAACTTTTGCGTGATTTTGCAATCTTGCTTGACCCTAGTATTCGATTTTCAGGGGAGTGGATCAGATTCCAGTCAAAACTCCCATTCAGGCGTTATTCAGTGTTCTGAATACAAATGATGTCAATCTGTCGAGGGCTGGACCATATTTTTCACATTTTTCCAAAATTGTGGTCCACCGGGGGTCGTAGCTCCACCGAAAATTGGCGCACCGGCCTGCTCAACCCTGCTCAAACCAGGGCTGGGCATGCGTCCCGGTTACCCTCAGGGGTGCATACTGGACGTTGCGGAGAGTGCAAAGGGGATGCCTAAACCGAACACCCAAAAAAAAATCGAAGTGCTAGTCTGTCGAACTTATGGAAAAAAATAATGCACGCTTTTCTTCTGATTTTTCATATTTCCTTCTCCGCCTTTCGAGACTCACTCTTGAAAAATTCAAACTATTGATGGATATCCAGGTTCTGCCCGTGCGATATGGTGTTTGTCCGCAGCTACACAGCGCGTACTGGAGTGAACACGCACGCTATATTAATTAAAAAGTGTATTTTATAACAGAACGGGAAGGGGAAAACAATTCAAACTAGAGTAAATGGAAGAAGTCAGAGGTAGAATACTCTCAATGCCTCCATCACAGAAATTTAATGTGAATAAACTAATTTGTCGCGGGGTGAATTTTCGGACCAGATAAGGATCATTCAAATTAACTTAGCTGAATAAAAACAGCATTAAACATGAGAAATAAGATAAAAGTTTTATACTTAATGTGATTTAAGGACCTTGAAATTCGGGGTAAAACCGGGAAGAGATTTAAGGTCTTTGAATCACATTTGAAATAGAACCTATTGATGTTCATGTGTTTGCCAGATTCTCCTCTTTCTCGAGAGATCCTTTGCCCTCTTGTTTAACGCTTCTTTTGATTAATTAGGTTTGTTTGAATGCACCTTATCACGCTGCCGAGATGTCGTACGTTCGTGCCGTGGCAGTGTGGGGGAATGAAGATCGCCTCCGTGCAAACCGAAGTCATCCCCTCCTCAAGGAGGGTTTTTGTCATGGGAGAGGTGCTGGTCGGCCGCGTCTCTCCTTCGGATTCTCCTGCAAAGGGCCGGCTTGGAGAGGAATCCAGGACCCGCTCAGAAGTACCTATGCGCCACGTGCGGCAAGGATGTTAACTGGAGACATACCAGCGTACAGTGCTTCGGATGCCAAAGGTGGGTGCATCTCTTCTGTTCGGGTATCAGCTCTGTGAGGCATCATATCTCATCTTTTCGTTGTGTATTGTGCTCCTCACCTTCCAACTCAGATTTCTCTATCTAAAATCGCGCCCTTTCAATTGTACATATCAATCTAAACGGCCTTCGTGCCAAGCTTTCTGAACTCTCTCTCTTTCTCTTTTTTCGCACGTACTTACCATCCAGACGTGATCGTGGTTCAAGAAACCAAGCTCTCTCCATCCCCTACCTATCCTCATCCCAATATCCCAGGCTATACTTCATACCATGCTCCAAGGTCATCTGTCAGCGAAGGAGTTTCTACCTTCGTTCTATCTTCTCTTCCCTCACACATCATACCCAACACCCCCACAGACGGTACTCTTGAGTACCTTTCAATTGATCTACCTATCAAGACACCACTTTCACTTTTCAACATATATATCCCGCCTACCACCTCATGTCCCTCATCTTACAATCCTATTCCACTTCTTAAGCAGCTTTACGACTGCTCCCTCTCATCTACGGTTGTTTTCGTGGGCCATTTCAACGCTCACACTTTTTGCTCGTCTCTTGGTTCTGATGCTAGAGGAAATGACGTCGAAGAATGGGCAGAGGAGTGCGACCTGGTTATCCTAAACGATGATCAGCCCACTCGTCTCCCTGCCAACGGCCGATCTTCTAGCCCAGACATTTCTCTAGTCTCATCCAACTTCTCAACTCTTGCTTATCTCATACACTGGAGGGGGCTAGCGCAGCTCTTCAGGAAGGCAACCCTCCGGGCACCGGCGCTTGCCCCCCCCCAATCGGGGGGGGGCTACCGCCGGAGTGACAATTTGGCTTGATCGGAGCCCCCCCCCGTCACTGCCCTGAAGCCACCTATCACTGCCCTGAAGCCCCCCTGTCACTGCCTTGAAGCCCCCCTGTCACTGTCTTGAAGCCCCCCCCCCGTAACTGCCCCGGAGCCCGCCGTCACGGCTCCTGAGCAGTGACGTCACGACACCGGAGCAGTGACGTCACCCTCTCCCCCGGAAAGCGTCTCCGCTTTCCTCCAAAAATATCCTTTTCTGACAGTGACTCGAAGTCGCCGTCCGAATGCGGCTCTCCATGAGGTGAGGCGCCTTTTATACCGATCGAGCACGTGATAGATTACAGGAGAAATCACGTCAAATCGGGACAAAACTCGACGTGAATGACTATGCGTGCGTTTGGCCTACTATGCCTTATCTAGCCTCTATTGTCGAAAACTACCTCCTACGACTTCTTCCCATCTTTTCCCTTTCTTCCTCTCGGGGTGGGGGCAAGCGCCGGAGGAGAGCAGGGGCCTCCCCTGAAGCCGCCCTCGGGGGAGGCCTGCGCTGTCGCTCCCCCAAGTCGAAAACGGGCTCTATTGGCCGGCGCTTGCCCCCCCCCTCCCAGACTCTGAGATGGTCCTCCGCAACAACTCTGTCAAGTGACCAAGTTCCTGTCTTCATCCATATCGATCTCTCCAAATCTCTCGCTCCCTATTCTGGTGTTCGTCAACGTTCTTATCTTAATTTAGGCCGAGCAGACTGTCGCCTGTTCAGAGAGGTTGCACTTCACTTAGGGGAATTCATTCGCTCCTTCCGTTGTTCAGCATTACAAGTTTCCATGCAAAAAAAGGAACTTTTGGGATGAATTCGCCGAATGAAATTTGCCCATGTTGAGGTAGCAAGACTTGGCGCAACCGCTATTTTCGAATCAGTCTCGTATTTGCTAGAATACGGAACACTAAGGTGCACTCCGTCGCAATACGCAGGCGACATTCCACACCTTCAAAGGTTGAACAGATGCAATCTGGGGTGTGCGAAAACTCTTTTTCGGAGATTCGTCTCTTCATTTTGTAACAATAGGCAGAGTTCGGCAGAAAACAGAGAAACCGTGAATCGCGACTTGTGATAGGATTACCCTGAAGACGATGGGCAGGATTCAGCAGAGGTTTGCCGATATGTTAAGGTGGTTAATTCATCCCGTTTCTATCTCGCTATGGAGGTTTTTCATACGGGTGAGTGTGGCATGATGGCAGGAGGCGCTGCTGTTCGCTCTACACCGTCGGATTCACTCCTTTCCCAAATCGTCTGTCCGTACGAACTCATTGAATTGGTACCAGATCCACGTGGAGTAGATGAAAGCTCTGACTGCTAAGATGGCTGAACCCCCTCAGGCCACTGTATACGCCAATAGATACATATTTCGAAATCCGAGCCCTCATTAATCACTATTCGTCGAGTGTTCCTGTTTATCGAATTCCAAAATTGAAAAGTACCTTTGCGTGGGCTGACAATCCCATTTGAACAGACTTTAGCGAATTGCTAACGTTACCTAAAAGCAGTGGTTACGATGAAAACGTTATTGAGAAAACTACAAAGGTCAGCTTAGATCAAAAACAGCTGAAAAACTATGAAGGTAGCGCGGTGAAAAACGGGCTAGGACTAGGGTTTCTAGGGCTCATGGAAGTCAGTTCGTGCTAACGTGCACAGCGCCGACCAAAAAGATAGCAGTCTCATGTCGAGCAGTGAAAAACCATCGACATTCAGAGGAAGGAATAAATGCAAACTTACCTAACAAAAACAGTTGAGCAATGAAAGAAAGCACTCCAGTTAATATTTTTGACTAGATGTGTACAAAAATTCGGAAGTTCATTGATTGAAATTCAATTTCAAGCCAGCTGATGCTCTTGATATAAGAGGTCATCGATGCCGATGATGTGGAGTGGGCTCGTCCACCATCAAAAGACAAGAAAGTTCAGGTTTCAAATTTGGCCCAAAACAGTGGTTTTTTCGCGATTTTCTCTTATAGGTCCTAGCGCGGGCACCAACGAGCAGGTTCTGGTACCTGCTAATTGGTGCCCCTACTTCTACTGAACCCAGCAGACGTTAGAGTGTACACAGGGAACGTTCCAGCGATATAGCGTGCACAACTATACCGCGAAAGTATCTCGCACATTGCATGTTTCTGATTCTCGTTGTTAAAACATGAAACGATTTGCCGCCATCAGTGGTGCATTCGACGTCATTGGAAATGTTCAACCGAGGGCTTGAAGTTGCTCTCAGAACGAAAGGCTTGTTCTAAACTCGTTATCTTGTCCGCCCAATTATTTTTTTACAGTAAGTGGTGTGATCCTTTGTTAGAAGCAGTGTTAAATTTGTTATCAATGCTTATCTGTCACCGTTATAATAGAACTATGTATTATGGTTTATCTATCACTATCAATATAACCGAACAGCGCTCGAAGAAAAATTGTGATACGCATGGCATGTTCACGTTGTGACGATACTTCGTGGATTTTCTTGATTTTTCTCCTCTTGATCTTGCCCTGTTTGGCTTGTGTTGATATATGCGTTTCGTATTTACCGAAGTATGATTCTATGGTGCCCGACAAAATGAGAAAAACGAGTTTCTAATGAATTCAAGGTCTGCTATCGTTCAAGTAGGATATTCGTGAGCCATGGTTTGAATACCTAATCTTTTCCTCCGCAGTCCATTATCCTTTCAGCAGCCAATGCTATGCGGGCATTCTAAAACCATTATATTCATTTCTATCATTATCCAAAGATGCCTCAGCAACAGTTTCAATGGTTGAATTTCAAAGCAGGTCTACGTCAGAGTCCTTTTCAGCAGTGCTGTGCTTCGGTGCGATGAGTGAAGGTTATCGTTCATGTTCTCGTGTCACGTCAATCCGCCATGACCATTTTTGACCAGTGTGATAGCTTATACTGTAGGCACCCCCGAGTCTGTGCCATGAGTTCGTATTTAGATCAAAGAGGTGCCCCCACATCCGCTCGTGAATGGTTTCCTACCAGTTGCGCTGGATCTCGGTAGGGTTATCCTGCAGACAGCTGCTCAATGGTCAAAATCTGGTCAAACCCTCTGCTTGGGCGGAAGTGATGTTAGTGAAGGTGTCAACGTAAGCTCTCATTCATGTTGCTTGAAGAGCAACAGAAAAATAATTCTCGATAGCTCTATTAGTTTCTATTTATTTTCTCAGCCTTCCCTTTTGGAACCCCACAAACTGTTGGCTGCTACGGATCTTACTGAACACAATTTTTTTCTATAAGTGAATGGCCACTGATTTCCGAAGAGCTTGTAATCAAAACATCAGATCTTCCAAATAGAGGCACTGTTTTCGCGTGCGAGAAGCTTACTGTGCTTATCTGAGCCAAATTCCGGTCCGCAATTGCGTCTCGACACGCTTTGCAGCCGTACGCTCCCGAGTCACAAGAGCTTCCAGCGCCGCAGCCGCCGATCTGCTGACTGTAGGTGGGTTTTGGAAACTGGAAACTATGAAAAATTGGAGAAAATTGCATAAAAAGCCACATCGAGTCGGCTTTAGCGCTGGAAACCCGACTGGCTCGAGCGCGTGCGGCCGCAAAGCGTATCGAGACGCAACTGCGGACCGGAATTCGGCCCAGATAAGCACAGTAGTTTGCTTCAAGCTTCTTTTATTTTTAGTCAATCTGGATGTATATTAATTACTTTCATGTTTCTGTTCCTCATTCATGATTGACAAATAAATGAATGAATGAATGAAGGTGTCGCCGTCCGGCACACTAAGGCCTCTGGTTCATTACACCTTAGGAACCGTACCTGAAGAGTTCATGGAGTCTTTGGCCACAAGCCACAATTTTGCCACCCACGCTAGTTTCCAGATTTTCCGTTTCCATCGCCCAAATCGCAAGTCTTCGACCTTTGATATGCCGTAACAAGTCGTTTCCGTAGCTCTTCTAACCAGTTCATCAATCTCTCTTAGTTTCTCTCATGTGAAACCAAGAAAGGGGAAGAAAAATTAGGAATTCTAAGCCATGTCGTCAATTACATGATATGTTGTGCAGTCACGACTGGGGTCATTGAATTTACGGTAAAAATTTTTTTTTTAAAAATTAAAAAAATCAAAAGTACCGTACCTCGAAGCACTTTTTTCTGCTTCCGAGAGGGAACGGGTATAAATTCGATTTTCCCTTTGTTCTGCTGAAGAACCTCGGCGAATTTTATTGGGAGGATTTCAGTTTCATGTTTAGATAAGCAACTTTCGCAAAAAAACATCTTTTTGTTGGCGAAATGGTAAAAATAAGTGTCGTGCCCTCAGATAAAGCAAAAAAAATCCCCGATCTGAAATATTTCGTGGAGCGATTTTTCAACTTTCGCATTTCCACCAACTGAATTGCTAGCATCCGGTTTTTTTCACCAGCCTTGGAATGTTGTTTCCGTACTACCCCTGACCACGGAAATTCAGTGTACAGCTTTGAGAGTGTGATCGATTGCGGCTCCTAACTCTAAATCGATATGCTGTCCTGAGCCATAACCATACATAAATCTCTGTTAATTCTGTTTTAACACGGTTGGTCTCTAAACCCGCACTCCTGACCAGTTTACTGAATTCTCTCAGCTTTCTCTCATGTACCGCTCTGCTGGAGTAGTCTCAGATTATTTTGTGTAATAATCACATCTCGCCAAATTATTTCTTTTGAATTTCCCCAGGCTTTTCTAATCCGAATGTAATCTTTATTTCCAGAAATACCTGTTGCTTCTGGTGGATTTTGGATGTTTCGGCGCCACTACAGTCATATAACCAGGCGAATTTTCGTAGGTGCGTCTTCTGTCTATTGTATTGTTTCTACATCTATCGACCTCACTGCAGACATTAGAGAATTCGTGCATATTGCGTGAGCGGGTCTGGCAAAGTGGCTTCCGGTTGGGGTCGAGCCGGTGGGCTAAATCCGTTTATACGCCCCTCATGGGGATCCTACGTCAAATAAATTGTGCGGGAGATGTAACCGCACACCACACTGTCCTCCGCCTTGATGATCAAAAGTTTTGGAAGATGTGGGAAAATTTTCACGTTCACCCTATGTGTTTCTTTTTTCAGAAATTCTGGGAATCGACAACGTTTTCAGAAAGTAATCGTCACTATCGATGATTTTTTTTGTTGTCAACGCTCTACTTGCCCTAAATAATGGACTCTGATTGTGTTTTCCGTTTTCGGACCTAAATTGTCTGCCCCCGCCCAATTTTATACTTTTTAAAAATTTCTACGTTCCTCTCGTTGTGAGACAATACCCGCCTAAAGCCTCTTTCAGAGTGCGATCGCTAATCGCCGCGATGGCGTGTTTTGAATACAGATCGACGTGCGACGCGATGTCGATCAATGCTCTCGTTTATCATCCCATCTCGTCGCGCGGCCATTGAACTCTGAAAGAGGTCTGACACTGGTTCTATCCTAGACGAGGGGGGCACTCAAATTTATTTATACAAGTGAAGTAAAACTATGATATTTGATACGACTGTGTTGTTATGGACTCTATAGAACTTTCATCGATCGATACCTTCACCAATCAGCTGTTCTTTTAATTTTTCCTTGTATCCTAAGTCCCCCCCCCCATCTAGGATAATGCCCGCAGTAATTCTCTGTGTAGCCTATATTTAAACTTTTAAGAAGCCTTCGAAGAATTTCACCGGTTCCCCTTCCTCTCCTACTGTTCTGGTGTGGAAGAACAGAAAGATTTTTGGCAGTCAAGATAGTGCTCTGTTGCGAAAGGACGAGAGGATGGCCAAAAAAGGCGAATTCCCTACAGGGTCATCCCTCTTTGGCACCGCGGGTCTCCAGCAGCCGATGGATCCGCTTTAGGTTTACTGGCGACCAGTGATATACAACGTTGACTGTATCTATTTTCGTACAGGACTAGTCACATCTTCAATACCATTCGAAAAGTAGACATTTCCAGCCAGAGCATCAATTCGAGAATCTTAGGTGTCATCTTCAGAAACTTAGAAGGATGCATTCGAATCTCCACTATCCATTTCTTATCGATGTTACGTAAATCTACCACACCTCGCCTCCGGCGGGAGCGCGCGCCCGCGTCGCGGCGTCGCATTGGAGCGCTCTTTCTCACAGCACACTGCAGCTACTCGCTCGTACACTACTCTAGCTTGGTGAAATGCGATATTTAGTGTATATTAGAGTTACATCGGCCTCCAAACGGCGCGTTTAGCTGCAGTAGTAGGGGTGACAACACTTAACAACGCGATTCTCGCAAAAATACTAGGAAGAGGGAATAGATGAATTCAAGAGGGTTCTGTATACTAATTGCAACACATGTGCTCCTTCACAGATTGGTGAGTACAATATGAATGCATGAGAAGGTGGTGCTCCAATATCTTTTACACGGTCCGATAAGCTGATACTGGTATACAGTTAGTTCATGTTCAAACATGTCATTTCGAGCACACCATACTGCTTAAAAACTACAGTTTTGCTCAGGAAAACTCTTATATGGAATCAGGGTACTGCAAGAGGTGTGGGCCGGCCAGTCTTGCTCAGACCCCCCCCCTCTGATGGCGATTTCGCTCAACCCCCCCAGGAACGTTAGTAGGTCAATTTTTGGCCGTTTTCTCCCATCTCTACCAAGAGCTGATGTGTTAAAGCAGTTTATCCAGAAGGTCTACATACCTCTGACGTTTCACTGCAGTAAAATTTGTCTTGTCGTATTCAAATGGTAAGTATATAATTGTCAAATGGTTAAAAAACCAAGATTGACAGCTCGAAGCCAATGCTTTGCGAAAAATTCGGATGTTCGGGGGTGGCATTAAGAAACCCGGTAGCGCGCGCCAGGGGCGGCTTGCACGTACGCGGCGGGTTAGGTTGGGGTTAGGCAGGGTTTGGGGCGTCGGCGCGTTCAATCACTGCTGTGCGAGTGCTGGAGATAATCAATAAATGGGGTCTCAACGGGGTTTCGGCTGCCCCACCCTCCTACGTAAGGTTTGCTAGGGAACGATTTTTCAGTGTTAGCCTAACCCCCTTTAGCCCTCGCGCTGCTAACATCAAACGCACCGACGCTCCAAACCCTGCCTAAACTCATCCTAACCCGCCGCGTACGTGCATGCCGCCCCAGAACTAGCGCGGTTGTGCTGGCGCTAGAAGACGCCCATAGCGCGCGCCTGCTTGCCCACTATTAAGAGCCGGAAGGTTAGCCCGCGCGTATGCCAAGCGCGCCTCTTCTCTTGGTGCATTGATCAGCCTTGTGCCATGAGAAACGTTTGGTAACATTTAAGTTGTGTTATTACCTACAAAATTTTCAAGGAAGACTGATTTCAATTGCTCACGAGTACGCGTTCAATCAACCACGAATACGGCGACGAAAAAAGAATTAGCACCACCTTTGCGAACTATTCCTTGCTTATAACTTCTTTGAAATTTCTGCAAAATCATCTTTAGACTGTTGTAGGAGTGTGGCAGTACATGAATAGTCCCTCCTCATAATTTTCTTAGTGCCTCGGGGGGTTTTAAAAAGGCGTGTTTATAGCTTTACCCATGGGTAAATCTTTTTTTCCGAGGTGTTTTCGAATTTCATCCGGGAATTTTCGAGATGTTCGAAAAACTTTTCTGAATTACGCTCAAAGTTCTAATTGGGGTAATCTCGGGCGCTGACGAATTGGGGATCCTTCTGTTGCTAGTCTGGGGGTTACTGTAAGTTGCGGTAGGCCTAATGCCTATTAAGTTGAGCACCTATCTTAGTATTTCAAGCATTGACAAGTTATCCTCAAATCTGTGTTTGGAGTCCCACTTCTACAAGAGATTTTTGAGCCCGATCTGAAACTTCGACCAAGCTTTCGTATACCCACCGTTAAGCCAAGAAAAATGGATAAACGAACTGATTCGTGTTAAGTAGCTCGAAAACTCCTTTGAAGAGGTTTGGGGCAAAATTATCGTAGCATCGCTAAAAGTCGTGTTTGGCTAGCGAAATTTTCCTCACAAGGGAACTACTTTTAGTCAGTCTGGCCCAGGGCTGGGCACACGTCCCGGCAAGGCGATTTTGAATATGCACCCCCCCCTTAGCTCGGTAATTCTCAGGCTCCCCCTATGGGAAATCGAAATCGGCTGTTTTCCGAGAAGTCGAGCACAACAGCCATGATCTTGACTTCCTTATTTGGATAAACCAGAGTATAAAAAAAAGCATTGAATAAAGAAAATTCCGAAAATGTCAACAACAAAGGTAGTGCAATTTTTAAACTTCCAAACAATCTTATGAAGAAAATTTTTAGTAAGAAGGTAGGTTTTGACAAAAGATGAAACATTTTTTTATTCACTACAATTCAGCAATTACAAACAACAACAGAGCTACTTTTATTGCAGTAATTAATGTTTTCTATCGAATGTTTTCATGAACCAATCCGTCCACTTTCGGTGGACTTGCGGGCCTCTACGGGATGTTGCGGGTGTATGAAGAATTAATCCGTGTTTGATCGTTCTGGTGAAGAAATTTTCAGAATTATTTTGTGTTGTAGAACCATATAGGGATTGACTATATGCGTGGGGAGTGCAAAACCCGAATTTCATCCAGCTTGAATGCCGCAATCCCTTAGAGACTCGGTTCGTCGTGCGATATGGTGTGTGTACGCAGCTACACAGCGCACATGGGAGTGGACGCGCACCCAATATTAATAAAAAATGTATTTTTTTAAGAACGGGGAAGAGAAAACGATTGAAACTGAAGGAAATGGAAGACGATAAAAATTGTCAATTTTGGATGTACCCATTTTAGAAATGTAATGTAAACAAACAAAGTTGGAGCAGGGGTAACTACTTAGCCGTGACAAGTTTAATTCAAACGAACCTAGTTGATCAAAAGTAGCATTAAACATGCGAGCAAAGGATAATGTGGGAAAGAGGAGAATCTGGCAAAGAGTTTAGCTTCAACAAGATCGTTTTTCAGTGTGATTAAAGGACCTTAAATCTCGTCCCGGCTCTACCTCAAAAACCGGGACAAAACCGGGACGAGTTTTAAGGTCCTTAAATCACATTGAATATCAAGGCTTTTGTTACTAAAATGTTCGCCAGATTCTCTTCTTTCTCCCAATGCTCTTAGTTCTCATGGTTAATGCTGGTTTTATTCAACAAAGGTCATTTGAATAAACCTTGTCAAGTCCGAAAAATTCGCCCTGCTCCAATTTAGTTTATTTACATTAAAATTCTGAAATGGTTACATTGAAAGCATCCCACTTCTGCCTTCTTCCATTTACTCCAATTTCGATTCTTTTCTACTCCCCGTTCTGTAATAAAACACATTTCTAATTAACAATTGTGCGCGTGTCCACTCCAGTGTGCGCTGTGTAGTTGCGGACAAACACCATATCGCACGGCGAGCCCAGTTTCTAAGGGATTGCGGCATTCAAGCTGTATGAAATGCGGGTTTTCATGTACAGGGTACTTCTAAATTAAGAAGATACGACTATTTGCTTTTTTCACTGGAACTTGCAGTCTTCTATTTTTACCGTCGGCTCTCTTCATAAGTCATTCTTATAGACGAAAATCCGTTGGCTAGTTTTTATACTGACCGTGATATCTGTATTTTTAGTCTGCCATAATGAAGCAGTTCGCTAATCCTTTTCTGAACGTGAACGATAGCGCGCCTGCGCGGTGTCTTTGTATCTTCGCTTCTTATCGGTAACCATAAGCGTAGCCACTGAACGTTACACCATAGAAACATTACACCACATCAATCCTTACTTGCTACTAGATAACGGAGATTGTTTATTCCTTCATCGAAACAATCAAACACAACATATATGATCTTTTTTTTCATAGAGTTGTTGATGAGAAGTTTCGACAGCAACTATGAATTATTGCGAACACAAACTGCACAGCTATCAATAATTTTAATTGTGTAAGGATTTGTCCTAAAAAATGGAGAAGAAGATATGACAAACCAGAAGAGAATCGTGTTATATTTTGCTCCTGAAATTCGACAGAACATGCACTTCGTTTTTTTTTGTTGTCCGGCTTAGGCACCCCCTTCGCCCTCTCTGCAACGTCCAATATGCACCCCCCTAAGGTTAACCGGGACGCGTGCCCAGCCCTGGTCTGGCCATTCCGTATAAAATGTGCGTTTCTATGACAGTTCTTGGTGTAGAGTCCAATTATGGTCTTCGCAGCTGCCTAAAAACACATTTAAAAACTATACGCGTTTTCCAAAGTCCGGCGGCAAGGTAGGGTCTTCACCCCCCCCCCCATGAAAAGTTAAGGGTGTTTTGAAAAAAAAAAACTCGGATGCTGCTCAGCACTTGTATGTAGGGGTAATCTTGGGTGTTGAACACAAATCTCGAGTCCGTTTGTCGCGATTCTGAGGTTTACTGTAGGTTACGGTGGGTATCATGCCATTTAGAGGCGAAGCCTACCTCAATTATTCGAAAGTCGACAAATGGTCATTGAATTTGTATTCATCACCCCAAATAACCCCCGCTCAAAAATTTTGAGTAAAATCTGAGACTCTGACTGAACTATCGTATACCCAACGTTCTACCGTAATCTGTCAAAAATCGATAAGCGAACCTCGGATTGGTGATCAGCGGCCCAAATAACCCACCTCAATCTGGAAATTTTTAGGAACGCTTCAAGAGTTTTCTTCTTCTTCTTCTTCAGCGTTTGTCCCGCGTTGTAGCAGGGTCCGCTTTTCTCGAACGTTGCCGCCATTTGACCTTGTCATTCGCGTTGTCAGGATGGAGGCCTGCAATTTTCACATCGTTGTGCAAAACATCCAATATCTCGTCAGGTCGTCCTCTGGTCGCTGGCCCGTCACTTGAGCTGCATAGCCGCTTTCACTATCGATGCTCTGTGCCTGCAGAACGGCAAAGCAAAATGCTTTTCTTCCCTCTCTCTCCTCCTCCTTATACCATCTTAGGCGATTTTCGCGTTCGTCCGAAATAGGCGCGACACCGAATCTTTCACGCACATCTTCATTCCGGAACTCAATATCCAATAGGTCAATCCACCACTCCACCTGAGCATCTTCGTTTCCATCACGCCGCCGTCGCTCTGCTTCCTTGGTCATTGGATAACACTCTGTTACAGTGACGGGCCTCACAACCGAACGATAAATCTTTTGACTTGAGCCTGTCAAACCTTTTTATCACAGAGCACTCCACTCGCGGTACGCCACTTCAACCAAGCAGCATTGGATGCGTAAAACACTCTTACGTCAGCGTCCCATCATCGCAAAGCGTTGATCCAAGATATTGAACATATGCTCTTTTATGAGACTGTGTTGTCGACTTGGATGGAATCGTCACAATCGCATTTATCATGTATTCGGTTTTCTTTATTTAGTCGTAAGCCGAATGCTGCCAGTCTGTCGTGCCAAGCTTGAACTTGTGCTTGAGGTTTCCTTTTTGCTGTCTGAGGCGAGCATCACGTCGTCAGTAACAGGGGTCCAAGGTGCTGAACTCTGCAAATCTCGCTAGATGACATCCATGACGATGATGAAGAGCAGCGGGGAGAGGGCGGAGCCTGATGAACTCCAACAGTGATTCAGGCGCCTTGATGTTCTCAAGCGCGCATCGTATGCAACTTGACGTGTCCACGTACAAAATCTTCACCCAATCGATCAATTCCGGGGACATCTCGGCTACGCAGAGCGTACCATATTACTTCGTGAGGACTCTGTCGAACGCTTTCTCAAGATCAAGAAAGGCGAGGTGAACAGCTTCCCTTTTTCACGATGCTTTTCCACAAGAAGTCGGGTCGCATGGATAGCATCGATTGCGCCGCAGTTCCCTGACAAAACCATTAATTGATTTACGCTCAGCTCAACGACATCACGAATTTTCTATCCAGAATCCTCTCGAAAATCTTCATTACGGCTAAGAAGTCGGATACTGGTAAAGCAACACGCGTGGACACCCCTTTACTTCTTGAAATCGACCAGGTGCTTGACTTCCAATCTGAGTGAACCTTGCGTCAGTCACAATGCGGCTGAATAACAATGCAAGCCAGGCAGTTGGGTTCCAACGTCGACTCTTCCATGGACTCGGCGGCACATCATCAGGTCCGGTATACCTTCTGCTACTTCGTCGCTTTGATAGGCGACACCGCCCCATAAACCGGAAGAGCATGAGATAACGGGGAACGCGGTTCTTCTGTCGAAACTGCTTTGAAGTACTGCCGCCACCTTCCTTCGCCTGCTCAGCATTCGATAGCAGCCGACCATGTCCATCGTTTGTCCCAACAAACTTTCTATATACTCCGTCTTTCGGTTTCGTGACCTGACGAGCCGGTAGAGATCGCGGCCGCCCTTCCTGTCAAGCTTATGTTATAGAGCTTCGTATCGTTGACCTCTCGTTCTCGCTACTGCCTCTTAGCCGCACTTTTCGCGACTTGATACTCTCCAGCTGGCCGGGTTTTCTTGAGGGCGTGATAAAGAGCCTTCTTCCTGTACACATGCCTTCACTTCGTCAGTCCATAACCACGCTTCCTTCTCGATACCTCCGTCCAGGCTTAGTCGTTCCAAGAACGGAGCGAGCAGCCGAACTATGCGCTCCTCTTTGCTTCCTCCCAGCTCTTTGACGCTTGTGACCTGAGGTAGATGGATCCAACAATCACTTCTGGGTGCCTTGGTCCTGAATCTCCACCACTTGATCCTTGCAGGACCTGTGAGGTCTGCGCGCTGTTGTTTCGAGGGCTAACGAGCGTGCATGAGTGGACGATGTTGAGAGCCACCACCATAGGAATCACTTTGGCATCAGTAACTAACGTGCGGTCTTTCCTCCTCACATGAAGTAATCGATTTGCGACGAAACGGTTCCACTGTGATACGTTGCTAGCTGAGAGCACCGCTTATACCATGTATTCAGCAGCATGAGGTCGTGACTACCAGCGTAGTCGAGAATCCGCTCGACATCGTCATTTTTCGTCCATAGCCGAACCTGGCACCATGACTGATGTCCATTGTCGCCTGTCCCACGTGTCCGTTCAAGTCGCCAGCTACTAACAAGACAATCTTCTACCGGAACGGCAGCGGTTTCACCATCAAGAAGTGCCCAGAAATCATCTTTCGTTCGTGACGATAAGCCGCTCTGTGGAGCATATGCGCTGAAGAAATGCATCTGCGAGAATTGATGACAAAATTATTTTCATGAGACGGTCATCGTACCGAAGACTTCAGAAACAGAATCAATGATAGCTCAGAAACGATAACTCCAACTCCGTTTGTCGTTCGTGGACTGCCGTTGAAGATCAGCTTGTAACCAGCACCAATGTCTTTAGACTTGCAATTGTGCCCATCTTGTTTCTTGCACGGCACACACATCAACTCTTCTCTTGAGTGCAGCTGCGACTTCTGCCGCTCGTCCAGTCATCATCGATCCCACATTCATCGCGAATCGTGCGGGGGTAGGCGGCGAGAATCGCCGCTTCCAATTAAGGACTAGCTTCTTAACCTACGTCAACCAGAATCGGTAGGTAACCCTCGTGATATTTGGCACGTCGGTCGGCGCCGACGCGCGTCGCTTCTGGGACGCTCGTAGCTATCGTTTGGTTCCTAAAGGCCACGTCCATGTAGTTGTGACCCGGAGTGTCCTGGATTTGCTGTCAATGACCGGCTTGTCACTATAGTCTGGCGTCGGAATCGTAAGTGTCCGTGTTCTGCTTACCCTGCTTTTACACAGGGAGTTTCCAGTGGCACCACGTGGAGGAACGGACTTCGCCACCTTCAAGAGCTTTCTTATTTGGTGTAAATAAACGCCCAACAGAAAACCCGTACAAGTCCAAAAAGGTATCAGTCTGTGCGAAATTTGGAAAATGTGCCTTCTCACAAAATTCGCTCAGGGGTAGTTTTGGGAGCTGAACACGATTATGAGGTCCCTTCAGATTCTCCAAAGACTAATGCTTGTTTCGAAAAGTACAATAGGTACGGAAATCTGGCGAAAAACGCTTATAACATTTTCAGAGAGGCTTTAGGCAGCTGCGAAGACTAAAATCGTATTCTGCGCTGAAAACGGTTAGAAACCTATATTTCATCCGGAATGGCGAGGCTGACTAAAAATAGTTTTCTTGTCAGAGAAAAGCCCCGTACAAGCACCCGAAACAATCTCTAGAAAGCCAAATCCGAAAAACATTGTTCTGGAACACCCCGAAAGTTGCCTTTTGGTTACGGATTTTTCCAAAAGCTAAGCAAAAGCTCGTTTTTTGAATCCTTCAAAGCATAAGCGAGTTTTGAGCTCGGATTGTTTATGTACTGTTGCACACCTGCAACTGTCAAAACGCAGTTCATTCACTAGCAGGAAATTTGGGACAGGACCAAGTGAGGCACACTCAAATGCCACCATCGTTTCACTGATATTCTCACACTTCGGATTCACAAGTTATTTGATCGCTGTTCAAAACGAGCCATTGAAGCGGAATAATTCAAAGTAAAACCTGAATAGGGGACTTTCTTCTAACACAAAAGACAGGGCATTATTCGTTTGAAAGATTGGAAAGGATGTTTGGAATGTAAAACGATGTGGAGCCGTTCGCGCGTCACTGGTAGCGCGCTTCGTGTAGAGCGCTAGCGGTAGCGCGGTTTCAGAGGGTCTTTCGCGCTTCCTGTAGCGCGCCTTGCAAGTATTTAATTTAAAACAGCGCAAAGATCTCCACGATAGCGCGTTTGGGTCATACCAAGCGCGTTTAGGCTATGCCAGGCGCGTTTAGGCTATGTCAAGCGCGTTTGGGCAATGTCAAGCGCGTTTAGACTATGCCAGGCGGCACGTTTAGGCTATGTCAAGCGCGTTTGGGCAATGCCAAGCGCGTTTAGGCTATGTCAAGCGCGTTTAGGCTATGCCAGGCGCGTTTAGACTATTTAAAGCGCATTTGGGCAACGCCAAGCGCGTTTAGGCTATGCCAAGCGCGTTTGGGCTAAGACAAGCGCGCGCCTGCATAGTTCTTGATTGCAGATTGCGCTATGCCGTCCCCGTAGCGCGTTCGCGCTAGTTTTGGCGCGCGCTACCTCGATTCTTAATGCCGCCACGGGAGACCGAGAGCACAGACCAGCGCTGTTCACGTTTGTGTAGAGAGGAGCTGAAAGTGCAAAAGAATATGTAACTAGTAGCAGCTTGTATTGTGTAATAAAATGTGGATGTTTAAAAGAGGGTTCGATCCCGCAGGAAGTTCATATTCTTTTACGAGTTACGAGAGTAGGATATTCGAGTCAAGCTTGATTGATTTACAAAGTATACCAACTTTCACCTTCTAACAAGGGACTACCCCCGGGGGAGGAGACGTCAATAAAAACGTTTTTCTGAACGTTGAGGGGAATGGATATAGTAACATTACTGTACGTTGGGTTTTACCTATGGACCATCCGGTAGAGCAAAAAATTGAAAAAACCTGAAAAATTAGCGGGCGCATTCCCTTCAAACGACCAACATGGCTGTGCTCTCGGTTTAACAGAACCGAAAATTGGCTGGCTACTATATCTAACACCCATCTACCTCAATCTGCTTTATTTGGATCAATACTAACGTTCCTGGGGGAGGTGGGTTGTTGTCCTATTCCCTTTTCTTAGTAATTTTTGCGAGCATCGCGTTATTGAGTGTTGTCTCCCCTAACACTGCAGCTAAACGCGCCGTTTAAAGGCCGATGTATACTGCATTCATTCGGGAGTGCACAAGCCCCATTTTCCACCCGCACTCGCTTTTACAGTATTACACCACGGCGGCGCGGTCTGCCGTGGCCCTCTCTCATCCAATCTCTCCCGACCCATGTGGCAGACGTCGACCTTCGTATGACCACCGTCCGATCGTCCGCATGATCGGCGATCATGTTCAGAGCCGGTGAGTTTTTTTTCAGAATTTTCACCGTCTTCATTTGTTTAGGTGTTAATTTAAATGTCATCGTGTTGGCAGAGATTAGGGTTTACTTGAAGCTTTACACAATCCTTCTCGCTACCAAGAAATTGAGAAAACATTTGTTCTCTTTATTTTCTAAAAAAAGTCATTCTTTTTGAACATTGTCTATTTCGAATCGGTGGCTCATCTATACACTACCCATTACGATTATATTTAAATTAATACCAAAACAACTGAAGACGGTGAAAATTTTCGAAAAAACTCACCGTCTCTGAACATGATCGCCGGTCATGCGGACTATCGAAAGTGGTCATACGAATGTCGATGCCTGCCACTTGGGTCGGGAGGGATTGGATGAGAGAGGGCCACGACAGGCCGCGCCGCCGTGGTGCGATACTGTAGAAGCGAGTGCGGATGAAAAGGAGGGGGTGCTTGTGCACTCCCGAATAAAGGCAGTATAACACTAATATATACTGAATATGGCAATTCACCTAGCTAGAGTAGTGTACGAGCGAGTAACTGCAGTGGGCTGTGAGATGGAGCGCTCCAATGCGACGCGGCGACGCGGGCGCGCGCCCCCGACGGAGGATAGGACAAATTGTGGTGCAGTAATTTTTTTCCAGTCGTAGTTGCCCATCTATATTTTATTTTATTTTTCGGTCAATCTCAAGTTCTCATTTCACTATAGACCGCGTGCAGGTTAGGTTCCAACCATTAACTATTATCCGCAGTTTCCTCGTCGGAGACATCAACTTCGTCTTCAATAGTCTAACAAAACGATATATCTAGGACAGGGTCCAACGTTTCTAGCATGAAACCCTGTATCCTGCACCACGTTTCGATTATCTGAGCTTGAGTGACGTGGGAATTGAGATATACTGGAAAATCAGCTGCTTCAGCACAATTTATAGAATTGCGCGTTACGGCTTGGTGCGGCGGCCGATACTTCTCCGTCGCTGCGTCGACAAAACGAATTTCAGCAGCCGGAATTCTGTGTTACCGTAACCCCATTAGCGGAGAAGCGCGTTATCGTATCATCGAGCGCCAGCGTCACACTTAGCCTAGGGGTATTTGAGGCTGAGATCAGCCACGGGGAGTGTTTTTGTCCTGAAACTGAGTGTATTTATGATGTATTTTTTATTTATGATGTATGATGTACTTAGGTATTTATAATGCATTTCAGTGTTTTCTTGCTTGTATCTCTTTACTTAAAAACCTGTGTTCTTTTGAATTGCTTGCTGGCCCACGGTTTCTTATTTTTTAGAGGTCCACCTCGTCAGCAACTGATTGTTGGGCCCAAGTTAAAGGACAGGTGTAGATGTTGAGACGAAAAATTCATATTGCTTAGTAGTAATAGTAGGCACGATCCCGGATTAATTTTGAACGATGATTACCTTCCCGAAAATCTTTCGCAGCCATGGTTTCTATTGCAGACCAAGCTCTTTTTTCAAACAAAGGTTCAGATAAGGTGTTAAAGTGCAGCTGCACACGGACCACGAGACTTTTAAGCAAATGTAGGAAAAAGAGGATTTCGATCAAGCGTATGCCCGGGAATTCCTTATTGTGGATTCGACATTCGGAAAATTCTTGCTGGCAGCCATTGAAACACGTCGGAAGATTAATGAACTTCGCCCTGCTTTCTTGCAATTTCTGCACCTCACTTTTAATGTATCCGTGCTTACTGAATAGAGAGCCTCTTCACTTCCAGACAGCAAGGGAAGCATTCGGCCATCTCTCTAAATAAGCAAATACTGGTCATTGAATAGTTTACCGAAGGATAGAAGTTGCGATTAACTTCCCTATCTGAGAGACTCATGTAAGGACCACGACAGATGTGGAAATTTTGATGTTGAACCGTGAATTTGAGAAATGAAACGATTCAGATAGAAATAATAAGAGAAAGGCATATGCAGCAATCCGAAAGAACACTGATTTTTAAGTGAAGAGACACAAGCAAGAAATACCACTTATGTGTGACTGTGGCGGTGGATGATACGACAACGCGCTCCACGGCGAATGGGGTTGCGGTAACACAGAATCCCGGCTGCTAAGATCCGTTTTTGCGGCGTTGTTTGTCTGCATTGCGGCCCGCGTTAAGGGCGCGGTGCAGGCAAACGACGCCGCGACGGAGAATGATCGGACGCAGCAGCGGCGAGGCAAAACTTGATTCCTTTTTTTCCGGGGTCATTCACGCATCATCATGCGAGGTGTTGCGTTTTTTTGCAAAACTACGTCACTTTAAGGAGTTGGACCCGCAGTGCTCTTAACCATAGCGGCGATCACTGGCATTGCACCTAGATTGCACTTTACCTTGGTGATGTTTTAATTGTAGGTGTCTCCCATTGCGAACACTGCATTGTGTTTCTGGCCACAGCAGAGGCTCAAACCAGTAGTTAACGTCATAGTACCTACTTAAAAGCCTAAACTGGTAGAGAAATGACACATTGAAAATTGTACACTCAAGGCGTTCATAATGGAGTGGTTGTTCAAGCGGAACTCAAAACTCAATTCCTATATACTGGTATAAGACATGTGAAAAAATCTATTCAAGTCTTTCCTCGTTCGAGTAAATTCGATCGGCCTTCTGGACTACAATAAAAGGACCTCATTAACAACACGCCTATTCATTTTCCTCGACTTTCTTCGACGGATTCTATTTGTTCTATAAATATGATTGCTGTTAATCCTTGCGGCAAATTTCACTTCTCAATTCTTGTGTCAAACCTACTGTTGCCTATTTCTTGTCAGCACCTACTACCCTCTCACAAAAGCAAGATCTTCTAATCTCTGACTTTTTTCTATCGTTTGAAGGACCGCATGAGCAAAAGTTCTTGCTGGTTCGAAAAAAAAGTTTTCTCACCCATCCGTGAAAAATCATGCTTCTCCTGATAACATGGGCATAGCAAAATTAATCTTTTTTTTTGCACACTTCGGGTACTGATACCTTATCAAATCGGACTGATAAGGGCGCAGCTTTGAGTTTTGCTAGAAAACTTGTAGACACTGTGAAAAAAAAATTGTAAAAACGTTCGATTACACTCAGCTCATACCTTGAGTTTTTTTGAAATTTCGAAATGAATTTCCGCTTATCCTCCCGAACAACCAGCAACGCGTCCCGGAATTTTATTTTTTGTGAATTCAGAAATTGAGCATGTGGATTGAGACATATGAAATCACGAATTGAACTTCATGAAAAATTCAAATCATGTGATCCTCGCACGAAAAAATCATTTTTTATCGAATAAAAAAACCATTTTTGACTACTTTCTCAGAACACGGATTTACAGAAAATTGAGGACCTCCTTGAGAAAATTAGGAAGTTATTGAATGGTGAAAATTTCGATAAGACAAAGATTTTTGTTCTTTTCTGCACCTACATATTTACACTTCTACTTACTATCCAAGTTCGTGGCGTATCAAAATCTGCCTGGGAAACTCAATCGAACGAGCAAAGCAATGCTCGATAATTTCTGCATCACCCTGATACATGGCTCCGATTAGGATATCCGAGAAATTGAATATTCAAGAACAAAATCCAGAACATCACATTTCGAACGCTTTTCGGAAATCGAAAAATCAAAAAACGAAACTTCCGAACGTAATCGAAAACGGAATGACATAAAAAAGGATTAAGAAAATCGAAAAATCGCGCAAGTCTGAAATCGATTCGATCGGAAAAAAATCTAAGGAACAAGTTCACATTGCTCGACATCGTTGAGTTATGACCTCATCAAATTGATTTGTTGAGGTTTCAGTGCCTGGAATGTACTAAGTAAGATTATTTTTGCTATGCCCAGCCAATCAGTAGCAAGTACCCTCTCCTTCCAGCTGAAAACGTGAAAATCATAGATTTATGACATCATCAGTCCAGTTTAGTAAGTCTCAATTTATTACTTGTGTCAAAAGAAATTAATTTTGCGATTCCCAGGTCATCAGGAGCAAGTTATCGCTCCACTGGTGTGAAAACTTATAACTCGAAGAGCTATAATCTGATCAGTTGAGTTTGATATGGTGTCAACGCCTGCCTTCAGCCAAAAAAAATTAATTTCGCCATTCCCAAGTTAATCAAATCTAATACTCGCTTTTCCGGCTCAAAATGCTCCAAATCTTATGGGTATGTTCATACCACTTCGATTCGATAATTTATCAAAGCTAGAATAGTGTTAAAATAGTCTACGATCAAGTTTTTCACGCCAACATGACCAAATACCGGCTTTTCCGCGTTAAAAACGCGCGATCTACTGATTTTTGCCGAGGTATCCGAGGCGTATCCTTGGAGGTCGGCTGTCAATAATTTTATGACTGCCACTGTCTGCGCGCTTGTTAACAGCCTGTGCAAAACAGCACCCACCTCGCATGATAGACGAAAAAGTCCTCCTCACCACTTTTTCTCCCCGAAACTGGGAGTCTCTCTCGCCTCCACCACCGCTGCGCTGTTTCGCCTTTCGTTGCTCACCTCGCGTAGAGACAGAGTCTGCTGCCAGTTTCAGCGATCTTGCGAGGGTGCCCGAAACCATGAGGTTTACCCGCAATGAGCTCCATAGAAGCGAGCACAGGGTAGGAAGCGGTTGACCATTTTGCACCAGATTTGGAAGATGTGTCCCTTTGAAGTCGGGGCTTACTATGGATACGGTTTAGAACGTGTTTATTGCTATATCGCCTCAAAATCGCCTCTTCTTGTGAGGTCGAAACTCACAGAATACCTGCATGTTTTGGCCATTTCGAAACTCGTAGTTCCGAATGGATTACTACCACCCGTGTTCCTTTTAAAGGTGTTTCTCCTTCATCGCGTTTTGCGTTACCTCTGTGTGTGAAAGCCATTCTCTGCCCTGGCGCAAGTTATTTCCATCGATTTTTCGATGCAGGCGCGTTCCTTTCTGTGTGCAAATTGATCCTGCTACATCAGGTTCGACAACGCTGACATTCTTCTCCTTTACACTTGGTTAGCATCTCGATTTGTAAACTGTATCGTCTTATACCGTGTACTGCGATGAATTGAAGTTGTTGTGTATGGCGTGCGATCACACCACGCGCAATTTTGGCGCCGGACTCCCATGAGAGGCGTCCAAACCGATTAGCCCTTTCATATTTCTCGTTCATTCAAAGGAATTGAGATCACACACCTGGCAGTTGTTAGAGTGGAGGTAACGATCTCCGGGAAGGGTGGCTCATCTCCTTTGGTCGCGCGCCGCCGCGACGCGACGTTACCATCACAGCGCATTTTCCTGCCTTCCTTGCCCTCGACAACTGTGCTTCGGCTATGTTGTGGTTCGGGGGGGGGGAGGAGCCGGGAAAGTCTGACCTTACTGGTACTGGCCTGTCCCCTTGCCTTCGTCGGCGGCGCGCGCTCGCGTCGCTGCCCCGACGGATTGCAGCGCTCTTTCTCACCACATATTGTAGTTCCTCTCTCGTATACTGTGCAGACGAAGTGATCTTGATAATTAGTGCGTGCTAGGAGTACATTAGCTTCCAAACAGCGCCGATAAGTGCATTATTAGCAGTGACGTCACTCAGAAACGTGTTTCTCGAATAAAATTCCAAGAAGAAGGAGTTTCTGAGTATTCAAGAGTGTTTGGGATACTAATTGCAGCACATGTGCTCTTTACAAATTGGTTATTTATATATGCATGCATAAAAATGAGCGAAGTGCGATTTTTGACTCTGATCCGACAGCGATTGTCTAATCAACATGAAAAATCAGTGTTTCGATTCAATGTATAGCAAAAGGTGTAAATAACGCCATGAATTCTGGTCAACACATTCTGAGAAGAAACCATAGGCTCGGACCAGGTTTTCCCTTCTTTTTACGGCTTCATGATCTCAACGTGGCAGAAGATTAAATTCTTGCATTGGGTAGTGCGGAACGTTACGTCAGGTCAGTGCCCACAGTTTTAGCACATCGCCAAGTTATGAATAAATTTTGACACCTCTATTCATTTTCGTTCTCAAAGTGGGACACTGTAGTTCGCGGACGACCGCATGCTCCTTATTAGGTGTGCCTTTCTTGACAATGAAGTATGAGTGAGGAAGTGTTTTGTGTGAAGTGAAAGAGCGCTGCAATACGACGCCGCGACGCGAGCCCGCTCTCCGGCAAAGGGTTGGGGCGGTGCACCGTAACACCCATGTTCTCTCGTAATCAACAAAGATTGCCGAAACCAGTGGTGGAGTTCGAGCTCAGACAATCGGATTCACTTAGACGTGACCCACGCGAAGCTCGCTCGCTAGCTCAGCGACGTCTGGGCTCGACAACGTGCTTTTGCCGTCCACGAAGCCTTCCACGCAGACCATTCCTAAGTTTCCGCCGCCAGCGCACCTTCACGCTATCGGAGGCCGTCGGTTTTTTGTGATGCTTTATGATGAAAGGAAGTAATATACATACATACCGAAAGGCCTGTTGCGTACAAAATTTGCCTAAGTGATGAAGTTTCCTCAAGCGTTCAAGCGCACCTTTTTCGATCCATCGGGCAGTGGAGATCTACATTGTGATCCCCCCATCAATGGCAAGTGTTCTCCTTCATGTTTGATGGCCGTGAATCGGCCGTCCACCCGACCCCCACGCGTCTCGTATACTGCTCGGGTTTGCGCCAATCATTCAACATGTTTTTTGATTGGTCGTTATACAGGATTACGCGTCATATACAATGTGTTATTGTGTTGCATATTGGCGCGCACTTTGTGTGGTCAGCGTTTGGGGAAATCGACATGGAAGCCTCGATATGGGGGCGACCGGTCTGCGTCTCTCAATCGCCTTACTCAGGGACCGCATTGCGGAATTTTTACAGAACCGGAGCGACTTCACCATGACGATTTTTAATAAAATCCGAAATTTTCACGATCTCATTCGAGGCACGATTTATGGGCATTTTATATTTGATTAAGGGAGTGCCAGCAGGGGTGTGCGTAAACAGAATTTCAAATTTCGTAAATCGTAAGCCGTAATTATTGCCAGACGCCGAAAATTTGTTCAGTAGTCGAGCTCAAGCGTCCTCTCAAAAGTTTTCATTCTTTCAGTTGTCGCTTTTTTAATTCTATAGAATTTCTATCAAATTTTCAGGATTTCGCATTTTTTCGATTTTGTATGTTGCTAATCGTTTGACGTAACACCCAAAAACCAAAGTTAAATCAAACAATAAACGAACCGAAAAAGATCTTGGAACAATCCAAATTTTATAGGTCATGATTGTTGGCAAATTAGGCTAAGTTAGTCCGCCCGCAGCCGATGCAAAATTTATCTGTATTCAGGCCTTCCAAGAGATCGTAACTTTGCTGAGGCTGTCCACGTAGTTGAAGAAGTAGAAGAGAATAGGGGCGCAGACGAAGTCGTCCAAGAAGAGGAGATAGTGGGCGATGAAGGAGTTTTTGAACACAACTCTGATTGGGAGGATTATATCAATCGTTGGAATCGTATTCTTCACTCAAACGATAGAGAATGGCGCGCATCGCCCATAATCGTTGGAGAGGAGCAGAACATGAGAAAATTCTCGCGTTCGCAAACATCGGATGTAATAGCGAAGCTAGGATCACCCAGGACGATATCAGACAATGTGGTGCCTTTGTCCGGGAGCAGATGTGTTTCTACCAAAGAATATTTTGTGCACGCTGTGGCTCCACACTCCGGAACAACAACGCTCTCTGTCAGGTGCGTAGTTGTCCTCTTTTCCTGTGAGTCTGTGTGCCTCTTTGATATTCCGTAGAAGGCAATCTTCAAATAGAATTGTTTAGATCACCTCCAAGGGCGAATTTGAAGGACAAAAGAATAGTAGTAGAGACGACCGGATGCTCAGAACACCTGAAAAGTCTTGTATTTGAACACGGGCGTAAGAATTCTGTTCTCTAATTTCAGCTTCCTCGTGAAATCGCAGTTCATGATTGCTTGCGAAGTCTGATATTTAGTCATCGAAAAAGTCGCCCAGAAAGGTTCAGTAGAAGTCGATCAGATGTGAGGGATTTTTATTCATTCTGCTCGAGGCTGGAAACGTCCCCGTAATTCAAAGCGAACGTTTTAACTGTGCAACTTTTGATCTCCGCGGATGGATTTTCCTTTAAGGGTCATCAGCGGTTATTTAGTGGAGAACTCATGTCACGGAATTCTTCGTCAGTCGTCATTCAGTTCTCAGAGGTAGCTCTTGGGCGATTTCTGGCAGTGTTAGGTTTTACGAAATCCGAAAGGCACCAATCACGAAACACCTTGTTGCTCGGAATCATTTCGAGTGGAGTACATCCACCCGAACAGGCAATGGAATTAGCTTTTAGAGGTGTGCAGATTAATGTTCTGATAATCTACCTTATAACGAGCAGGACGTTTGCTTTTTTACCAGATATGAAAAGTCTTGCCGCGCGAAGCAACTTGAATCCTCTCAAGATAAGGTATGGCGATGAATTGTGGAAAGTTCGAGTGGTCTTGAATGCCATCGTGATGGACCAACAGGTTCACTTTTCATCTTTTTGTATCCGAGACTGATGAAATGTGCGATATTTTCATTTTTTCCATTATCAGGCTGTGGCGATGTGTTTTCGGCTCAAGTGTGCTAGTGGCTATAGTGGCTGCTATAGATGCTACCACCCAGGAGTTTACAGCCGCTCTTCAAGGAGAATATGCTGGGCACGTGGAAATCACCGTGTGAGAATTGTAACTGATTGCGTAAGAGATAGCAATGCCGGTGCTAATGGGTTTCATGGTATGTTCGGTATACCTACATACCCAGTACTGCAACACAATGGTTTATCTGCAGGGCCCTCGTCATTTTCGTCGCTGATTACTGCTTGCGAGAATATCATCGATTACCTCCATTGTTTAAAGGTGGGAATACTGAAAAGATTCTTACTTGGTCAGAAATTCTCTTTACCACTCTTACCTTCTGACCCAACTTCACGTTTCAGAATGCTTCAAGACGTCTTCTCCTCTCCGATTAAGCAGTTCCCATAAAGCGAGCCTCGAGAAGACAGTTTCTAAACTGCCATTGTCAGCATATTTCAGGAACTTCTTGCGGTCATCGACTGATGTTAACCGCATGTCTGGATCAGAAATGGAAGTGGTTAGCATATACATAACATTTGGGCTTTATGATTGGCGCAAAACGTGTCTGTCTGCAGCTGGGAATGGTTATAATACCAGTTGCCGCAGCGGAGGGAATGTTTCCCTGCACCAAACGAGGAGCTGTTGTCCTTCATTCCGTAGTAGTCGCGAACCTTCTGCAAAGCTCCCCTGTAGGTTTCATCCAAATTGTAGAATCAGTAGCGCCAGGTTCAAATTTCCTACTCAGTTGACCAAACGTAGGACACTTACGTTACGACCCTCGTTGGAGTTCTGCAGTGAGCTTTTCCATGATGCCTTCGGAGCAGCTACTGCAACGTATAAGAAACATGTGAGCTTGTCGAATAACTTTTTCTTTATACGTTCATAGAGAGAGCATTATCTCGTTATCAGCTTTGGTTTGACCATGCCTCCGACGGCTTGTTAACTCGGGGAAATCCGGCAAAGATGTCCTCATCAATGTTCGAGTCAGAATATAGGCTGTTGAAAAGGAGCATACGGCTAGGCAACACAAGATTTTTAAGTACTACAGCATTTCTTTCGTGAGGAATTAATCAATTCATCAACTCACGGAACACGGAAGAGAACTAATCTAAAGGCATCTAAGCAGATTGGTTGTCACCAGAGAGCTTCGCAGAAATGGAGAACAGTCTGGCTTCACTGTTGTACCCCTCATAATAAGTACGCTATGAGATGAGGGTATCTCATCAATCGTTACAATTTTCCATTTTTTAGGTTCTCTGGCTAGCACAGAATTTTCCCCAAGAGGTTTCATCAGCTATAGAGACGAACTACCCTTCACGGTGCTCAGAGACCGCGGGTGCATACACTTCTTGTGGGTCTTCTTCTTCAATTATCACGAGAGTTGCTACCCTTGCTTCTAAAACCCTTCCATTTCAGCACTCGGCTCATATATCGGGGTCGAAGCTATTCAGCTGACGTGCGACCGTCTCCTAGTAACTCACAACAGTGTGAGATATCACTCACCGTTGCAGGAAAATTATAACCCGGACGATGTCTTCTATTCGGCGAAAATGGTGATGTACTGCTGGTAGCAGTGCAGTTATACTGTATAACTTGCCCTTTCGCTTCCCTCAAATTGTTGTTGCGCGAACTGAGATTCTATAAGTATCTAAAAGCAGTTTCTTGGTGCTCGAAGGTTAACAATTTCTTCTATAAGATTATGCCGCATAGTAACTCTGTAAGCGAGTGTGTTGTGTTGTTGTTCTCCCTGTAGCCTCCATACGCTTCGATATTGCTTTGATCAGCTTTGATATTTGATTTAACCTCACAAAAGAAATACGCGATTGTCCTACAAAACGCAGGAAATCCCGAATAGCTTGCCAGTCATTTTTAATTCAACTGGAAATGAATGAATTGCTCAGAGCCTTTTCAATAGATCGTGCTGACTGAATCCGTTTGTCCACCGGTTACTGCTCATGAAACATTTGCTCTCTCTCTCTCTCTCTCTCTCCCTCTCTCTCTCTCTCTCTCTCTCTCTCTCTCTTTCGTTCATGTGATACGCTGGCTCTCACGAGCGAGCTCGAACCTATTATAAAAAGTTCTGTAGGAAAAAACGAAAAATAAGAGGGATGTTTTCTGCAGCCAGTCGCGCTAATATTCGCATTCAGTCCTTAGGCAGTGCTCCCGGCTCATCCAATGAAAGAACTGCCCAGAAAAGGTATGGCATTATCGCACGGTCAACTCTGGAAACATTATCTTCTCGATTTTGTTAGTTAGGCCTCTGAAGGACGATTTTGTCAAGGGCAGCTCTGTGAAACGCTTGATTGACATGCACACGCAAAGGAAAATGACGACGGAGGAGATCCTGGTAGCATCTGAATGTTGATACCGTTTTAATATGTTACTGCACAAGCTTCTTGTAGGAGGCAGCTGAAGTCAACGAGTTCGAGGTGAACCTGCCTATGTGGCTGGAGCGTGCGGCTGAAGCAAAAGATGTCATTGAAGCTGACAGATGCGCGATTGATTTGAAGCTGGCACTAATGGTATGAAATCGTACTACGTCTTCCTATAGAATCGTTTGTCTCTGCCTACACCATTATTTAGGTGGAGCAGGCTAAGAGGCATATGAAGGATGCCTCTGATGCAGTATTTACCTTGAAGAGGAAGGTCTAACAAAAACGCCGATCCGAGGTCACTGAGGGTGGTGGCGAGTTTGGTGCTTTGTACCCGGCTGACGGCATATTTGTGATTCGTCCGTCCCAATATGGTCTTGGTGAGCGCTGCCAAGGATACTAGTTCTGTTTCTACACTACCTCTCTCTACTAATCTTTTCTTTTTTTAAGGTGGCGACCTGAGAGATGCATATATGGCTCTGCAGGCACGTACCGCTAAGCCTCATAGCACCTCAGACTGTGTTGCGTTTTTTAACAAGTTCATTCGTCAAATCGTCACGGAGGTTCGTTCGTGGTTGAGGTGTAGTTTACAGCTCATCTTTGAACTTAATATTTCAGATGTTCAACAAGGACGTGTTTCACAGGATCACAGTGAGTTCCAAGAAACGCAACAACAACTACATCGACTTCGATTCCGATCCTGTTATTGGTAATTATAAAGATCTTTCAATGTCCAAGGTTCGAAAGTTGCCGGAAAATTGTGAATAGGAAACTGTTGCCCTCTCTCAATGGCAATTTTTTTTCAATCAGACTGACTTTATCTGTAATCTTTCAAAAGTTTTCCGTATTTTGCTAACTTTCAGCCAAATAACTTATTACAGAGCGTCTCATAACCATACGACCACACCCGATATTGGCGTTCCTGAGAAAATGAGAAGTTCAGTTGTTTCGGCGTTGTGTTTTCAGATTCTACGTCTGAAATAAGGGTAATAAGGGTTGGGTACGAGATTCCGTCTCTTTTTTTTTGGATTTCAAATCTTTTTTATAACAACCTTTTATGCTGTTTCGAAACCATACGACCACTCAAACAAAACATATTTCATTTACAAAAAAAAGCAACAACACAGAAGTTTAACAGTCTATGGGTCCTCCACGCTGCTTTGTTTTTCGAATAGCCGAAAGTGAGACGAAAAACGGCCGGTAAGTGGGTGAAAATCTCGTGGGCCAGCCAACCCATTCGGCCACTCCGCCCACGCCCTATAGCAGTTTCCCTGAATTTGTGATCAAATGAGCGACGATTTCTGATCGATTGCCCCGTTCTTCCCTTCATTCTCGGACTCTCTCTTGATTCAGGTCGGCTCGCATCCATCGGTTGCAAAAAACGGGAGTTACAAGCCTCGGACCTTCCGTCCACAATGCTTCCCTGGCTGAACTTTGAGGAGCAATAACTCCGTTTTTAGGGTGGTCTTGTGCGATTTCAGGGACATCATTGAAATCAGGACCTTGGAACCGTTTCCAAGATAGGCGAAAAAACAGAAGAACGACTTTTGTCGTGAACACTGCCTTTGAATCGCGCTTTTTCAAAATTGGCGCGTGCATGAATCCATGTGAGTAGATATGGACTGGTTTTGACATCCACGCGTTTTCATATACACACGAGCGAACGTGTCTGTGCGTGTCCTTTCGCGCGCGCGAAGACGAGCTCGTGTCTGTGTAGGCGTGGGGACTTGCTCAAATGCGCGGGTATGTGCATAAGAATATGTGATTGCGTGCGAAATGACCAGTAGTGCGGAGCTGGTCTGAATGCGCGTAGGTTCGCGCTTGGGACAACTTTAAGAAGCGCAGAGAAGTGCTCGTATTCGTTTACTGCATCGATTGGGGCTCCCAAATGGCCCATTGCGGTCAGGCGGCGTCGATTTCCTGATCTGACAGAATTGGCAACTTTTTTGGTAGATTACAAAACGTTTATGGTGAAGTAAGGAGTCTCTTTTCCAGACTTCGTCATTGCGACGTATAAGAAGGCGAATATTGCGGTGGACGTTTCACTCCATGCTGATATATTCAATATGATATTGGTCACATTGTGAGTTAATTATTTTCTTCAGTAGTCAAGGAAAGAAATCGCTTGGTAAAATGCTCAATTTCTCGGGCGAATTTTCGCAGAAGCGTGAAGGAGTCTGATGCAGCAGCGGTGCCTCTACTGTGCACGGCCCGTACCTGGAAGTGAAACCCACTGGATCGCCGTCTTCAACATTGTCTCAGTAGCATGGCCTCTAATATGCGGGTTTCTAATATTTTGTTCTTTCTGTTCACTCATATTCATTTTACTGGTAACATTATGTTGCATGTTGTCTTGTAGAGCATTTGAATGCCTCCATCATTTTGTTTTCACCCTCAGGGTTTATGTGGTTGGAAACCGATGTATTTCTTGTTCTTCACCCATATGGAAGAGTTCTTACCAAAATGTAACTCTTGTCTTCGTGGATTGCGCATTATATTCTTACTGTAAAAATAGTGTTATGGAAGAGTTCTTAATAAAATGTAATTCTCGTCTTCATGGATTTCGTACTGTAAGAGTGTGTTGAGCGTTTGTCACATGCTTCTTTGAGGAATGATACATGCGCCTTTAATGTGAGGCGCCTGCGTGTTCAGCGTTTGTATCAGGGGTGTGCGGAAAATTCTTTTCGGTAAATTTTTTACCGAAACGTTTTACCGAATTTTTTTTTCGGTAAATACGGTAAAAACGGAAAATTCGGTAGAAATTCTGACATAGGCTTTTTGGTGCCTATCCCATACGATAGCATAAATGACGGATAATATTTATGTATAATTTTCAATAGTGCATGAGGATAGTGCAGAAAATGAGTTTTACAAATTAAACTGAGCTCAACGGCTGAACCTGATCCGTGGGACGTTGATTTTGAGAAAAAGTAAAATTTCAAAAATTTTCGTCGCCATGTCTTTCTGTAGTCATTCAAAATCGGGCCAGCTAAGGAAAACATCTTTCCCGCCTAAACTGTGCCAGGAGGCGCGCAAAAGTACAATACCCGCGCTGAATTTTGCAAAAACGGGGAGCATCCGGCAAACTTGGCAAAAAAGCGCCCGATGCATGTAGCTTTTTTGAATAAAGACTTTTTTGAGTTCTGAAAACGCTATCATATTCACAGATCAGATTGCTACCTAATTATGTGACTTGTGAGCCGAAGTTCCCAGAATCGCTTTGTTTTTGAAGGAAATAGT
Organism: Aplectana chamaeleonis; assembly: GCA_029168955.1. Classification (NCBI taxonomy): domain Eukaryota; kingdom Metazoa; phylum Nematoda; class Chromadorea; order Rhabditida; family Cosmocercidae; genus Aplectana; species Aplectana chamaeleonis. Next base: position 937,858 of record JAPDOI010000246.1, on the reverse strand, counting down.
TTTTTCAACCGTTTTTCAAAAGCGTCGCGCGCGGCGAAATGCGGCGAAACTTTGAGCAGTATTTGTACAAGTAATGGAAGAGCAATCTGTATGTCTATGTCTTTGTCTATAAATTGGGTGCAGGTGAGAGAATCTCAAGGTTTTATGAAGGTCGAATTTTGGAAATCCTTCATTTAAGAGTCCGGGGTTTTCGCAACAAAACTCCGACTTTTCAGAAAGTTCTCAAGCGTGTTTAATGGAGGATTTAGAGAATTCAACTAACACGAACCTTGAGAATCTCCCACCCGCACGTCATTTATGAAGAAATCATACGGATTGCTCTTCCATTCGTATATAAAATACTACTCAAAGTTTCGCCGCACTTCGCCGCGCGCGACGTTTTTGAAAAACGATTGCAGAAACTATTTCCTTTTAAAACAAAGAGACTTTAGGGAACTTCGGCACACAGGTCATATAATTAGGTAACAATTTGATCTGTGAATATGATAGCGTTTTCAGAATTCAAAAAAAAGTCTTCATTCAAAAAAGTTACATGCATCAGACGCTTTTTCTGCCAGGTTTGCCAGATGCTCCCCTTTCTTTACAAAGCTTAGCGCAGGCATTGTACTTATAGGTCAGTGAGGAAAGGTGCGGGTACGATAATTTCACAATGGAGTCGTTCCAGAACTGCAGTGGATTTACTGTTGTGTCGGAGATTTCAAAAATAATTCTTCCAGTTCCTGAAATATCGATTCAGATCTCTGCTGTCTTCTGTTGACATTTTTGAATAAAATATGAATTTATCGGAGTAGTATCTCGGAAGAAAAAAGCACGTGACACAAAAGGTAGAGAGATCGTTCGAACATTCAAAAAGTAAGCCAAAGGGTTAAAGGCACTGTTCGCGATAGAAATCGCCTTTCCGCTTTTTTGCCTATCTTGAAACCGGTCCCATTCTGATGGCATTGATGCTTCTGGAATCGTACAAGACCTTCTGGGAATGAAGTTATGGTCCCTCAAAAATTGAGCTAGGGAAAATGGTGGACGAGTTGTCCGAGGCTTGTAACTTCCGTCATTTGCATCCAATGTATGCGAGCAGACCTGAGTAAAGAGAGAAGTTGAGAATGAAGGGAAGAACGGGGCTTTTGGTCGGAAACCATCGCTCAACTTACGATTTCGAGTGTTCCTTTGTTCACGTCGAGGGGCGGGAAGAGGCGGGACTTGCCCAGAGCGGCGGGGTTTGCCCACTTTTCTAAGCCGTTTTGCGGCTCCTGGGTAGCTTTTCGTCCCGTTTCTTCGACGTTGTTCTGCTTCTGAGAGCCACGAGAAGCGTTTGTCATGGAAAATTCGAGGATTAAGTTTATCGCGAACAGTGCCTTTGAAAAGTGTAACAAAAAGAAGGATGAAGAAGGATATTGCCCCAAATGCATGCCTTAACAGTAGCGAACCTGTTGAAAACGAGAAAGAAGTAGACTGATTAGACAAAAAAAAACATCCAAATTTTTCGGTAAAAGTTTCGGTAAATTTCGAGGACAACTCGGTAAATCGGTAAATCAAAATTTACCGAAAAACACCGGTAAATCCGGAAAATCGGCAAATCGGTAAACGGAAAACGCACACCCCTGGTTTGTATCATGCGTCTTTGAGGAATGATACATTCGCCTTTGGTTCTAGGTGTTTGCGTCTTTATGGTATGTAGCATGATGCTATCAGACTACATACTTATACGGCGGAAATAGCTAGGCTTGAAAGCTCTGAGAAGGAGGCGTTCGACGCAATGGTCGAGTGGTTGAATGAGATTGAGTGATATAAACTTTTGTTTCGCTTTTTAGAACTCTGTGAATTGATGAACACTTCGCATGAACCTTTTGAAAGTCTGTAAATGAATGAACTTTTCGAAATTAGCTTTTTTCAAAAATGTTGAATAAATGAGCGAATGTGGACACTGTTTTTTTAGGAATTGCCGAATTGATCTCGAATATGTCTTCTTAGAAATTTTGAATGAATGAAATATCTGGGAATCCGTTCTCTATTCTGTTAGAATGAATCTTCGAGAATTTATTCCTATATTCGAATAAATAGATTTCCGAAGAGATCGAGACTCATAGATAAAATACTTTAACAATTGTCTCCGTGCTTGAATATTCGAAAGTCATGGCCAGACAATGGTCCAATATTTTAAAAATCGCAAATTTCGACTTCCCGAATAGGACGAATATTAGGGAAGACTGAATAATTCGACCCCCAAACGAATTGAACATGCGAATAAATCAGAACAGATTCTTCCGAATGAATCTATCATCCGAAGAAAATGGAGAAGGAGGATTTCAAAAATTGGATTTTTTTGATGAAACAGCCATTCGAATAAATACTTCAATTTTTTTAAAGGAATCGATTGATCGAAAAAAATTGACAACTTGGAATTTTCGGATGAATCGAACTATCTCGAAAGAAGTATAAGTAAAAATACCTTAATGAATCGATCAACCTGAGAAATTAGAAGCTGAAATTAAAAAATAATATCAAAAAGTGGTCTGCCGAGCGAAAAAGTACTACTTACTAAGTAGAATGAGGAGAGTCTACAAAAGGTGAACAATATTCACTGAGAGTAGTTTTTTGGTCAACACTTCTAAACACCAAAAACAAACTGTTGCGGTGTTCTACACAGAAGCACTTTGTGGTTCCAAAAATAGTCTTGACTACGCGAGAGCCGTTGAAATGTATGTGCATGTTAACCTAATACCTACCTTCAGAATAGAAGATGAAATCGAAAAGACCTAGTAAGACGGTTAGGTCTAGCTGTAAGAAGAAGCGAAAATACAGAATAGAAATATCTCATTGAGCAAGAGTATTCCCGTAAAATCTCGTGAAACGAAAAAACTTTTTCGAAAGACACTAAGTCTTCCTCGTACAATACCACAACGGCTTGGAAATGTTGACCAAGAAAACCACTCTCTGAGAATATTGTTCACTTTTTGTAGACTCTCCTCATTTTACTTACCTATTGTTCCCTTTTTTTTGAAACGTTTCCGGTGCGAACCAAACCTCTTTCGCTTAGAAGACTCCTTTTTGATAGAATTGTTCGTTTTTTCTTGATATTACGAAGTGATATCCCTGAAAAATCTTCAATATTTTTCAAATAGCGTGGATTGCTATAATAATCAGTAAGTAACAAACTTGTTGCGAACGCTACAAATGAAGCGCTACTCACTTTTCACGACGTACTGCTGACACGAGATGCCTTATGCACTTGGCACGACCTTGGCACGACGTCCTGATGACGTCATCTGAAGACCCACCCACCTACAAATCGATTTATCACCAGCTTGCCTACGTACCCACTTACCTGCCTGCCCAACTGATCGCCTGCGACCACTGGCAGTGGCTACTACTATGGGTGCGTAACGGCAGGAACGAGGAACGAGGAACAGGGCACACGAGACACGTTAAAGGGCTCACAACACGAATTTCCGCTAAGCTTTTGCCGATCTAACTTTGTTATTTTTGAACCGATTTAGCTCGAATTTCGTCAGCGGGTGTATTCTGGACTCTCTCACTTGTATTCAGGAGGAAATCTCTAGAAAATTTGTTTTACAGGTTTTATTAACTACTTTACAAAATCCTAAGAGATCACAAGTCCCAGGCAAAATCTAACCTCTCGCGCGACTTCGCGGCAGGAGCGATGACTCAATTTCTCCCAAACATTTTGGAAGAAATTGTAGATTCAAATCGTTGAAAGAGTCAACTTTTCGGGAAGGAATCATAATTTTGAAGTGCCGAATGAGATGAATATATGAATAGGCATCCGATTCGGTCTCGTCTACAGCGAACATTTTCTAATGAAGGAATAAGACGGCAGATATCCGTTTTTCTGCTTGGGTTCCCATTGTTGCGAATTGTGTGCTCAAAATTCATTCGGTGAGGTACGTGAGTACATAAATGTACATATTCTAAAGCTCTGTGGATTGGAAGAGGTGATAAAGATATATGATTTAGTTACTCTATCAGCCAAAACTCTTTCGAGAGTGAATTCGTAACGCAATTCATGGTCATCAGGTCATACGATCTCATACATTTACAGTCCGTGCGGGTGCTGCTTATAGTGGAGTCCACCAAGAGTGCCCCATATATTTATCAATAAGAAGTCAGCTGGGGATCAATGTGCCCATACCAGCACGCTCGATACCTACTGAGCGAAAGCGGTTGTGCCGCAACGAGTTTCATGTTCATTGATCTCCAATCGACGGCTTCTCATTGGTAAGTAAATGAGACACTCTTGGTGGACTCCACTATACATAATTCATGGTCAACGATGATTATGAACATGGCGAGCCCATCCCTCCTTGCTACGAAGGAACAATTTCTGCCCTCACAGGTGCGAATTGTTCCACTGAACACTTCAGAATCAATGAACTTTCCTAATCAGCGTCCCCTCCCCCAAATTCGCATGGGTACTGTAAGCATTCTTCTCAGGACAATTGTCGAACATTACCTCATTTCCTTCCCAGACTCGGGCTGGAGAGAGAGGAGAGCACCAGACGAGGCAGGGCAGGCGAGAGACTGGAGAGTGCCAGACGCGCGAGGGCCACGCGGCGGCTGGCTGGTGGCGGAGAGCAGGGGTGTGCGGGGAATTCTTTTCGGTAATTTTTTTACCAAAACTTTCTATTGAATTTTTTTTTCGGTAAATACGGTGAAAACGGAAAATTCGGTAAAAATTCTGACTCCGGTTTTTTGGTGCCGACTGTCGTTCTCTGAGCCGAAATCCATGTGGTGCCAGCACGATTAACACGTGTCGCATGATGCAATAGTCGTAGTCCGCAAATGCGGACCGGAATCCGGCCCAGAGAACGACAGTTTCCCATACAATAGCACAAATGACCGATAATATTTATGTATCACTATCAATAGTGCATGAGGACAGTGCAAATAATGAGTGAGTTTTACACATTAAACTGAGCTCAACGGCTGAACCTGATCAGCAGGACCTTGATTTTGAGAAAAAGTAACATTTCAAAAATTCCGGTGTCAAGGCTCTTATGTGGTCCCTCAAAATCAGGCCAGCTGTGGAAAACATCCTTCCCACCTCAACTGTGTCAGGAGGCGCGCAAAAGTACTTATTGGTTAGTGAGGAATGGTGCTGGTACGATGATTTCACAATGGAGTCGTTCCAGAACTGCAGTGTATTCAGTGTTGTGTCTTGGTCTTTGAAAAGAATTTTTCAAGTTACTGAAATATCCACTTAAGAACTCTGCTGCCTTGGAAATCTGTTGACATTTTTGAAAAAAACCTAGGCATTTCTCGGAATAGTATCTCGCTAAGAAAAAGCACGTGACACAAAAGGTGAAGAGATCGTTTGAGAATTCAAAAAGTAGACCAAAGGGTTAAAAAAGATTAAAAAAAGAAGGATGAAAAAGGATATCGCGCCAAATGCATGCCTTAACAGTAGCAAACCCGTGAAATATGTACGAGTAAGAAGTAGGCCGATTAGGCAAAAAGCACCCAATTTTATCGGTAGAAATTTCGATAAATTTCGAAAAAAACTCGGTAAATCGGTAAATCAAAATTTACCGCAAAACACAGGGAAATCTTGAGAATCGGTAAGTCGGTAAACGGAAAATGCACACCCCTGGCGGGGACGGCGGGGACGAGATGCCCGGAAACCGCTCTATATAGCGAAGCACGCTTCATAAGGACCCGAAAGTCGCGTTTTGGAGCCAAGATAGGTCCTTCCTTGTTTACGTTGATTTTTGAGCGTGGAGGAAATGACCGCCAGAAGGATGATACCTATCAGTGCAATGAAGCGATCAGCTCACTTATCAACACATCCTCGACTTGATCATTCCTGTAATCTGAGTCTTCATTTGTTCATATCGAGGGGGCGGATCTGGAGCACGGGGCGGTTTTGGTACACCAACACGCTTGTTCGCAGCCGTTGTTTTGTCACTCCTGGCTAGTTTTCCACCGTTCTTTCAACACTGGGAGCCTAGGGTCCTTCAACACGCCTGAAAGTACTTCTTATGAGCTAGAACTTTGGCTGCAGTCTAAAATACTGCCACTACATCGTTATGTATAGAGTCGTTCTTTACTTGTTCGGCCATAGAGGTGGCATTGTTTCCTTTCGCCTTTGGAACCACCCCCTACTTTTTATTTTCAGCTCGAAAAATTTTAGGTCCTCCGAAAAAAATTGAAACTTTCTACGTGCCCCCCGTTGTCCGGCTGGACAACACCAGCCTGACTCTGCTTATTCAAACTGCAGAGAAAAGTCAGCGTTTAGATAAGGGAGCAACCACGGACCCAGCATGCTACCCTGAGGAACAGCATTGCCATTGAGCATGGGTGAGAACATAAGATGCCGAATTTGACTTGGACGCAGGGAAGTGCGGCAAACGATTTTGAGATTTCAGCGAACGACAGTCGGCGAAAAAAACCGAAAATTGCCTGCAAACGGCAAACGACAATTGGCAAACTTCAAAAAAACCTTATCCCTTAGAAGTGCAAAAGGTATTCACATCCTATACTTTTTTTCCTTTTTTTCTAACACTTATGTCAACATTCCAATAATTCTAAATCAGGAGAGCAGTTCCATTTGGAGGCATCAGGTGAAGAAAAACAAGACATGTGGGACCTCACGGAAATGAAGGAATTGCCGATGCGGCATCGCGAGGAAACGGCTTCGGCTCCTACAGGCACCGAAGCGGCACTATCGCGGAGTCGCGGCGGCAACGTCGCGGCGGGTCCGCGATAGTGCCGCTGTGGCTCAGCGGTTGTGCCGCTGGTGCTCCGCGATCGATGACTGCGCTCTGACAAACAGGACCGACTGCGAGTAACTCAAATGAAATGAGTCATTATACAACTGGCTGGGCAAAAATAAACGAACAAACTGCGGAGCTTACGTCTCTTGTCTCAGAATCTGATAGGGACAGAGAGTATCCCCGTTATTGCGACCTAGGAAATACGAGATGTACGTCAAATTTGGGCTATTGATCCAGCAACAATCTCGCTCTACCACACATAACAGCGAATTGTAGTCGACGCGGGTTCGCTGATGCATCCTCGCGGAGTTCGTGCGGTTTCAACACGGAACTATCGTAGTACAGTCAGGGTACGCAGTACTTACCTGGCACTGCCGCGGCATACTTTCTCAGAGTCCCTGCCACGTGTGTCGCACGAATCCTTTTGGGTCGCACAAGTGCTTTCTGCTTCTTTCAGCTATACCGGATTCTGTCGAAACTCCGAACAGAAACTAAAGCACCACTTTGGAGTTGGACTATCTACTGTCAACAGAGAAAATTGAAATAGTAAATGAATAAAGATAGAGATGGATAGCTTTCGAAAAAGTCCTCCAGAACACTTTTCCGAAAGCTATCCTCCTTTTCTTTAGTTACACACTATTTCCAATTTCTCTCGTTGTTAGCAAGCGTTAAAAAAGACAGAACGAATTGTTTTTTTAGAGATCTTTTACACTATACGTATCTAGTGGGCCATAACGTGGCATGCGAGTGCGTAGTTTCAGCAATTTTGGTCCCTTTTCTGAAAATCGTCAAATAAAAAGCTCGTTCAGTTTATCCGCAATTTACCGCGGACTTACCGCGAGTTAACTCGCGTTTTCAAACCCATTAACTACCACCCCAGATGAGTCAAAACCCCGGATAACGGTTAGCAAACCACGGATATTAGGATTACCCCTAGTGCCTACATGGCCGCGAGCATAGGAGGCGTTTTCTTCCAATGTTTTGCCGAAAGTCGCCGGAAAAATAACGAAAAATTCGGCAAACAACAAAAGGCAAAAAAGTCCGAAAAATGGCCGGCAAACGAGAAACGTCAAACGGCAATTGCCGCACATCCCTGCTTGGAAGTCACGAAATATCAAAAAGGATTTTAACCAGTGTCAGATATCACCGCGAGTTCCGTAGCTTCTGAAACCAATCACCGAGGATATCAATTAGGAATTTACAATGCAGGAAATCCTACTGTACAGGATCAAAAAGATTCACAATAAATGCATTACACATCAAAAGGCGGCAAATTAATCATTAAAGTTGAGAAATTCCCAAGAAAAAACTCTAAAATAGAGTCTCTAAAACTCAGGCATGTTGTGGACAATGGTAATTTATAGCCTATTTTTGGGCAGAAGAAGTTCTGAAGAAGTCTGTACGAGACGAAATCGAACTGGAAAAGAAGTTCTGAATTTTCGGAGAGACCGTTCTAATGATTGTTATGCAGCCTCTTTATTCATTGTGAACAAAAATGAGGCTTAGGTATAGCACAATTATTCAATAATATGATTGTTTGATGACCGTGAATAGATTGGAGGAAGGACTATATGTACAGCACGTCTGCAAAAGGTAAAAACTTGGACGACATGTTTGATAGACAACGCTGCAGCTGTTATGAGTAGTCCTACGAGGAAAATGTCGTCGCCGCCCTCGGCTGAGCACCTTTCGTCCTCGACTCGCCCGAAGCGCAACTCCTCCCTTGAAATTGCGTCCACGAATCGGCCCCCTCGTCCGAAATCACCACGGCTGATACCCTCCGAATGCCTGATGGGGACGACAGTACAAATGCTTGTTTCACTTGTTTCAGGAGATGTCTTCGATGCTGTAGATATAGTCCTGTATATCGGAAGACCGTGTTCAAAATTTTCAGAGTGCATCATAGATTTATAGATTTCCTAATGTGAGAAATGTCAAAGCTTCGCGAAGAAAAAAGGTGCTCACGATCGGCAGATTTTAAGGTCTTCAAAAAATGGTATAGGATTGAATCAAACCTCTTTAGGAGTTGTTTCGGGTGCAGATTCCGAGTCTGAAACCTATTTGTCCAATTCCTAGAAATTCTGGCTATGCTGGCCCGAAGCTCCAAAATGGGTGAAATTTGGCTGGCCGTGCACATTTTTTGACGATTTCGAGAATGTTTTGATGAAATGGCCTTGAGGCCTCTCCATCCTGGTTGCTTGCGCTGCTTATAACGAATCTGTGGCCCGTTTATCGATTCTTATTGGATTACTGTATGTAACAGAGGGTAGAGGGTAGACTGGTTGGAGCCTAAGATTTGACTAAAAATTCTCCTGAGATTTTATTTGGGACGTCGAACACGGATTTGATGTTGATTTCCGCTTTTCGAAACAGTAAGGTAGGTTACGTCGGGTGAAAGGCTTCATGCCTACCGTGACCGACAGAAACCTTGGATCTAGCAACAAACAGACTCCAGATTCGTGTTAAGCGCCCTGAATAATCTCCAGATAAAGGTTTTCAGCCGAATGCGAAAATTTTCTTCAGAACACTCAAAAAAAAATCCCTATTGTGACCCACATCTTTTTATGGATGAATGAAAAAGTCTTTTTTGGTAATACCGATGGCATCTAGAGAATATTGAGAACGGATCATTTATATACGAATCTACAACAACGCAAGCAAGATTTTTCAAGTCGTCGGTGTGCGGAAAAATGGTTCCTGGTTAGTAATATCGGCAGTATTCTATTGAGTCTGAGTTCGAATACGACTTCTGGACTCCCGATGTAGTATATTTCCACTGTTGAGTCATCGATATACGTTAATTCAAATTTATCATAGTTTCAAATTTAATTTACCTCTTGCGGCCCATTTAGCTGCGGGCACAGCGCGCCAGCAGATCATTTGAAACGCGTCAAATTCTTGCTTTCGACCATGCTATACCGACCCAGCCACTAAAAACCATTTGTTGGAATATCCCATTTCCACCGACCCTCATTTCATCTCGATTCTCACGCAAACTGTCTCTCATATGCTGGGATGCAAATAAAGAAAGTTCCTCTGACAATAGGTTTCCTAGAAATATGACTGCATTGGCGGAGAAAGAATCTGGAGCTAAATCTCGTATCCAGGCTAGGTTCTGATTGAACAGCCGCTATCGTTACAGTAAGCAGATTTGTTCATGCGAATGCCATCGTTTTGTCTTCTCATGGAGACCTTAGAATCCACCCCTGCTTCTTAAAGACACAGTCCACGCTTAGGGGCGAAATCTGAGATTTTCACATAATTGTGAAGTAGACCCACCTCACATAACACCTGCCAGAAGCGAGCTCTTGATTCCTCCAAATAAGCGAGAAATACGGGGAAGCCACACTGGGGAGCCCACATCAAGAAGCAACTTCTGCACGTCCCTTTTACGGTCTTTCGACTCAACTGTGGCGAGATGAGCAGCAGTTTCTGAGCATTCCCCCCGTTCTTTCCTTCATTCTCAGCCTCTATCTTTATTCACTTCAGCTCGCATACATCGGCTGCGTATGACGGAAGTTACAAGCCTCGAACACCATGCTTCGGCAGCTCAATTTTTGTAGGGGTCATAACTACGTTCCTAGGGTGTCTTTTATGATGCTAGAGAGATCATTGGAATCAGCGTAGGACCGTTTTCAAGGTGGGCAGAACAAAGTGGAAATGATTGTGAGGTTTGACTGTGGTTTGGCAAGTGATAATACGACAGTTTCAATGGCCAGTCGACAGTCCAGCAGGTGTGGATAGCTTGCCAATGAAAGGGGATCGGGGTTGTAAAAAAAATCGGGGAAAAACAAAAAGTTGAAAGGGGGATCGTGAACTTCTCGTTTAGAAAAGACACAGAAGAGTGAAAAAGTCTATTCGCATGGCCTCTCCGCGAATAATGTTTTTATACATACCTTGGCTTGCCCTTAGCGAAACCTCATACAACTTTAGTGTGTTATGGGGCATCACAACCCTTGCTTTACACATACGCAAAATTGAGTTTTCAGCGTGCAGTTTTTGAATATGAATTTTATTATTCATTTCGTGGTTTTTTTTTCAAATAAGGGCTATTCCCTCGAAACATGTCTATTACAATGGCAAACCCGTACCCGTTATTCGCCATTCGAAGATCCTTGGAACTGTTGTATAACTTTGCGAAAAAATAGCCTCTATTAGCATTTTTCTTAAGACCGAAAAGTGAACAGGTTGGAGTTATTTCTTGGAAATTCACCCTTATATAAATATTCACCCCAGAACCATTACAAAATATTTGCTTTATAGGCTTTGACAAAGCACAACTGGAACATAAATTTCGCTCTTTTTCAATAAAGTCAAAGAGAGATGCTAAGTAGGTGCAATATCGTACAATTAAAGAGAAATACTCTCTTTTTCCGTTTTTGTATGTTTGTTTTAAGCAGTAATAGAATTATAAGATTTGTAGAAATTTGTTCTTTCTAATTAAACTTAAAAAATTCGATAGAGATAAATTTTTTACAATGGTATACAACGGCTCCGAAGATCTTCGGATGGTGAGTAACTGCTACGGGTTTGGAATTGTAATAGCCATGTTTTTAGGGAATACTCTCAATTCAAAATATCACCACAAAATCACAAGTGAATTCTATATTTAAAAATTGCACCATCGAAGCCTAACCCTGCGTATGTGTAAAGCAAGAGTTGTGATGCCCCACAACATACTAAAACTCCATTGAATTTTGCTAAGGGCAAGCCAAGACATGTATAAAATTATTATTTTGCGGAAATTCTATGCGAATAGACTTTTTCACGGCACAGTATACACTTTATTGAAAACATAAACAAAAAATTCGAAGATTCTGCAGTAAAGTGGCGTTTGCAAATCTAAAACAAAATGACAATGTTAACATCTCAAAAAAAATAAATTCCAACTCCATCCAACTATTTTTGATCCCCTTGTGAGTGGAAGTTTGCTGAGCTTCATCGTGAAAAAAAAAACTATAAGACGTACGACTCCCCATTGAAAATAAAAAATCCAAATCCAGAGAAAAACCCACCGCGCGGTGGAATCTCGCTGCGGCGATACTACTCTGGTAATCGCTGCGTCTCCTCCATGATGCTTCTGTCGTAGAAGCGTCTTTAGGCCTAGAGCATACTTCCTGAGACGCGCGACCGCGACGGTGCATGCCAGCAATATCGATTTTCGGTCAATATAGATGACAAAAATTATGTCGCGTCGCTCGTCGCGGGAAGTATGCACTATTCCTTAGGGGAGCGGTCGTGTAAACTTCCGTTTTTCTGGTCATCGAAGGGGAGGGGGGTTGTAAATGTGTATTTCGCGGTCCTTGCCAACAAGCTGCTGGACCCTGAACAGTCGACACAAATCGGAACGATACTTTGCCTTCCCTGTTGTGTGCCGGCGCAATTCGGTGCGCGTGTGTTATAATACAAGCGCACCGAGAGTGCTCCAACAAGCAGCAAGCGAATCGAAGTATCGCTTGGATCCGAGCTGATTGTATCTTATTGTTTTTTTTTTAAGATTTGAATCTGATCACTGACCACGAAGACTTTAGAGGGCTGCAGTCTGAATTAGCATAAATGGCAGAGTGAAGCTCATCCAACCATGATTCACGACTTAGCTCTCCCAAGAGAAACTGTTTTAGTCCTGATTCTTCGATGTGTACAGTGCAAGCAGGACAATTCATTCATTTCCGTTATGCTGTTGCACTTTCACTTACCGCTCCAAACTGACTTCTCCTTTGGCCAATCAATGCCAGTTTATGTTCTCAGCTGAGGTGCGCGCATGTATGACAGTATCAACATAAGTATTCATTCATCTTGCTGTTGACACATGACATCACCCAATATCTCTTTTTCTTCAAATACGTGATGAGCAGATCTTTCCAGAAGAATGCCATCACCGTTCCCACTGTATATCTTCCTTTCGAAAGAAAAACGATGCACGTTGCGATTCGATTGAGAGAGAACCGAATGTCAGCGAAAACAATTTTTGAGGGCATCATTTGCTGAGTACACATTAATATAACGGTATAAAGCTGGTTCGAAGAAAGCAAGTACCATGGTTATCAGTTCTGCCTCTGTTTTCTCTGTAGCCTCTTTGAAAAATTCTCTTTGAAAAATTTTGTGGAAGCCACTACTTGGTTAACTCGGCTAAAAAAATCATACGCGATCTCCATCTTTCCGCGTCAATAGAACTCTGAAATTCGCCAGGGATCTTTCTTGAATTCGAACCTAGTAACAGAAAGTAAAACATTGAAAACAGCCCAGATTCTATATCCTTTCTGTTCCCGAATCGCTGCTTAGAGCCATATCATGTTCCAATTCAATCTATAGTATGCTTTGTTTATCTTTAATTGCACAAAAAACGGTCCGCCAATAGTCCTCTAATGGGCCGGCTAGTACCGTAGTTTACGTCCACGACGCGTTCTCGGCAGACCCGGGTGTGCACAGTGACAGGGTGGTTGGCCGAGTGACGGCATTGATGAATCGATCGCTCAGCACACCCCGGTGCACACCCGGGTCTGCCGAGAACGCGTCGTGGACGTAAACTACGGTACTAGCCGGCCCATTAGAGGACTATTGGCGGACCGTTTTTTGTGCAATTAAAGATAAACAGAGTATACATGATCAGCGATTAGGCGCGTTCCAAGGAAAGACCGGGGATGAGATGGTTTCCAACGAAAGACCATCCATGGGTGCGTTCCAAGAAATATGCGGTGCAATACGTTTTTATCTATAGACAGTGTTCGGGTTTTCACACTATGCTCAGGCCTTAGAGGCACAGGACACCCAAAAAAATATTTTCCAGATTTTCTGCTCATCTTGGAGAGAGCCAATCTTCGATCACAATGGTATCTCTGAAATCGAACAAGACCCCCTACGAACCGAGATATGGCTCCTTGAAAATGCCTGCATTTTGAGGGCGAAAATTTGGCGGACGAGTTTTCTCGGGCCTGTACTTCTCTTCATTCGCAATCGTTGCGCGAAGGCGAGTCACGATAAGGAGACAGTCCGGCAAGGGACTGAAGAACGGCGATTCGTTAAGAACTCATTCATCCATCCAGCCGATATCGGGGTCGAAAATCCGGAAGGGGGCCGGGCCTGTGGTGGTGAGCGAAAGGGGTCGGGCCTGTGGTGGTCGCTTGTACAGAGGTCTCGCATTTGGCACGTGTTATACAGGAGGGGTCTTCTACACAATTACACGAATATCCCGAAATTCATATCTGAGGGTGTACTGGGCCTTCAAGCTTTTCTTATCAGAGAGGCCAGAAAAAACCGCGAACAATGACTTATGTTAAGATCTCGCGCCGGTGTCGACGCAGCGCTGCATTTAGACAAATGAAGGAACACTTTTGGTTGCAAAAGGAGTTGTTCTCTATGCGCGGCCGCCTGAAGGCCTCAACGTCCACACTTCAGATGCGGTTGAAACTTTGCAAGACAACAATTTTCGAACGTCCCATGTCGCCTTCTTGCCAACCTTCCACTCCAAACCTCGGAGCCATAATGGAGGCATTATGAGTTTATGGGGAGCGGTCTTCTGCAGCCTGACGTCTTCAAGCTGTAGCAATAAGAGCCCTTATATGTAGGTGGGTGCAAACGTGGAGACACGCCAGCTTTTCGAAGCCATTGGATGGTGACACTTTAATCTTCCTGTGGTTTCGCTTTCGATTTTCGGCGCCCTGAAACTATCACACCAGAAGGGATTCACTCCATGGTTACACTTGGCAACCTAGGATGACTGCAATTGTCATCCCCTAAAATACTTTGGATATAAACCCATGTGATAGTGAAAGAGAACATTGGATTCTATTTAGATACTTTGATTCAATTCGTTTACTGAACTTCCACCTAATTTGTTTCAGAATCTAGAAGCCATGATGATTTTCTTCGGAAGAACGTTTTTGATGAAGATATCAGTCTTGCTGCTTGGTGTTTTCCACTTAGGATACTCAGGTGATTCTTCATCTTTAAAGGCAGGGTTCGCGATAAAAACAACTTTTGAGCCCTCTTTATCAGAATCTAGATTTGGCCATCACAAAAGTAAAAAGAAGTGGAAAAATCCGGAAGCTCGCGGAAAAACTCTCAAAAACAGGGTATAACGGCTAATTACCGGTGTCGGCCGGCCCCCTAATTGACGCGATTTTCGTTAATGCTTGCTTATCCGACATTTGTTTTGCTGTTAAAGTAATCAGTAGTCTCCAGAAATGTTCAGAAACTACTTTAGAAGCAAAATAAAAGTTGACAAAGCAGGCTTTTACCCAAATCTCGATAATTGGGGGCGGGAGGACACCAAGCCATAACTTGCTCCTGAGCGTTTTTTTCTCCAATTTTTTACTTATTTTCACTTTTGTGATGGTCAGATCTACGATTCCATGGGTATAGCACAACAACCGATTTTATCGAGAACCCTGATTTAAAGGCAGCAGACACGCTCAAAAAAGTTGTTCAGATAACTACATTAGTGGGATCTTGAGGGCCCTAGAAGAGCCCTCACGAAGTTGAAAGAGTTGAAAACGAGTTAAAATGACCGTATTTGAGCCGTATTGAGTCACAAAATCATCCTTTCTCCGCCCACCGATACGGGCTCCGCCCTTCAATACAAATGTTCAAGGCTCGATTGCGGTCAATTCGGCTCATTTTTTACGCTTCTAAGGTCGTAGGAGTTCCAGAAGGGGTCGTAAGAGTACATTAGCGTCGTTACCCCAACAAATGTGTCGCTAGCTCCGCTATTTCAGCCAATGCGGTAAAACTCGTCCACATCTGGGCCAATATAGAACGAACCGTTATATCTTCATTTCAGTCGATTTTCTTCTGGTTTTTTCGTTATCTCTGAATATTACCAGCTTCAGACCTTCGATTCATTCCATAAAATTGATATCATTTTTGAGCGTGTATGCTGCCTTTAAATGAAATTTTCGAGGCAGACTCACTTCTTTATAAAAGAGCAGTTATTTTCAATCGTTGTCTGAAGCTTGCACGAGGTGTATGAGGAGTTTAATTACCTGACCTTATAAAAATCTTCGGTAGATCGTAGGTCAGTATCAGAACAGGATGGGGTGCCAGGAACACAGTTTCCAGAAAGCCTCTAGCGCTTTTCTCGCATCCGTCTGGTCCTCACGCGCCAAAGTCCCACTCTCACCCTAAAATCTGTTCAATCTCCCAACAACGATCGAAAATACTGTCCAATGCCGAGGTTCCCTGAGAGCCGATCCTGTAGGGTATAGTTAGGTCAGTGGCGTGTTTCCTCAAGATGAAACGTTTAAACTCAAACCGCGGCTGAGGCAGCGGTTTAACTCTCACCAGCGGCTGGCTGGCAAATATCAGCCAACCACTGGTGAGATTTAAAGGCATCGTACGCGCAAAAAACCGTGTCTTATTTTTCTATATTTTTGAGTAGGCAAGCTCCTGAGGTAATCGATATTAGCAAAGAAGCCCCACAAAACCTTCAGCTCTCGAAAAGTAAACGCGTTCAAAAACATTCCGAGAAAATCATTTTACGCCCCTCCGTCACATTCGGTGTGTCCAGTGGAATACGTCCTAAAAATAGGTCTTTCTGATCGTCAGAAGTGGTTTCACGCCTTAAACTTTCCTTGTAGTTTTTTTTTGCATTTTTTTCTGTCTAAATTTCTCAAAAATTAAAACCTTTCACGATGCAAGTTTGGATGATAAGGTTTTCCGCCATAAAAGTTTGCAATACTGGACCTCTTGCACCTGACAGGGTGCTTCTGTTCCTTGTGCTAAATGGCTGGTGAGAACTGGTGGCGGATCCTCGTCTTTGACTCCTTCCAACCTCATAACCTCATGCTTTTGATGCGCCAAGGTTTACCGGTGTGCTCTACCGGGCTCATTCATAAAATTGAGCCTGAAAATGGAGAGCGGTTTCAAGCGCGAACGATACCTTTGAGCCGCCGCCCCTGTCGCGGTTTGAATTTAAATGTTTTTTCTTGAGGAAACAAACCACGGACCTAACCACACAAGATCCAACAGAACGGACGCTCAAAGTCTCACATTCAACGGCCAACTATTCAGGAAATGTTGGACGATTCAATGGAATGAGCGGTGGACCTGGTAGTTTCAGCAATAACAACAATTACCCTTATTACGGCTACCCCTTTGGAAATGTTGGACAATTCAATAGAATGAATGGGGGACCTGGTGCTTTCAACAATAACCACAATTACCCTTATCACGGCTACCCCTTTGGAAATGCTGGAAAATTCAATGGGCTGAATGGCGGACCTGGTTCTTTCAACAGTAACAACAATTACCCGTATTGAAATTGTTGTATATTGTAATAAATCATGTCTCTCATGTGATACTCAACAGCAGAACATACTTTCCTCAGCCTTGCTCTTGGGACTAATTTAAAATGGTCTTCTCTCTCATGAACTCCGAGTTCTTGTCTCACCCTCCGGTATTTTGTCAATGCTTATTGTAGATGTGTCCTGCACACTTCTTCCGGTGCTCTGCGCACTCCCAGTAGGGGTTTCGCCCCGATGGATGAAAGGCAGTGCTACTCCAATTCTAACACTCAGAATCAATTCACTCTTATGATAATACGTCTCCTTTTCTCTCAGAGGCAGTGTCACGATGAAAAAGTTGCCGGGTTTCGGCATGAACGTAAGCGTTGGGTCTTTCTAGGAAAAGTAAGAAGGGAAGTATGACGGAAAACGGCTAGGAAGCGTGTGAAAATCCCGTGGACCGGCAGACCCACTGGACCACGCCGCTCACCTTATAAAATAGTTGTCCCGCGTAGAGGATAGAACAGTTCTCTTGCGTAGAGTAATGTCCTGGTAGAGGATACAACAAACAAAGAAGTCACCCTCGCTGTCTGAGCAGCTCGCAGGGTGGATCTTGGGAGTCCGGTGCCTGCGTTGCGGCTCGTTTTAATAGGCCGTGTGGTGTTCCGGCCCCAACCGGGGCGCCTGGTAATCGATGCGGTAATGGCTACAGTTGACCGCAATGTTAAAAGGACATGGTGCGGTTGCGGACGCACTAAATTAGAATCTGGAACTTTGCCAGATTTCGTCATCGATCGGCGCCAACCGTCGTCTCTCTGCTCACGAGAATATCAGCTGTGGCGCCGATCGATGACGAAATCTTTCAAAGCGCCAGATTCTTCCGTAGTTTTAGTGCGAGTCCGCAACCGCACCATGTCCTTTTAACATTGCGGTCAACTGTATCAGCGCATCGAATACTAGGTGCCCGGGCTGGGGCCAGAACAGCGCACGTCTACCCGTTCACCTCTTATCAAACCAAGCCGCAACGCATGCACTGCCATGCTCCTCCCTTCGAGCTGCTCGGACATCGAAGGTACCTGAGAATTTCAAAGCTTCAAACTATTTGCCACGTTTGGTATGATGTTTTATCTGCAAAGCACAAAACACACGAGCTGGCGTGAATAAATGTTGTTAGTTTTTTGAGACAGTTCTTTCTCCAATATTCGAGTTTTATGAGAACTTTTCCTTATTATTCACCACTTCGTGAAGTGAACTTGCCTACTCAAAACCACAGAAAATTAGAGTACGTTCTTGTCGTGAACACGGCCTTCACAACAACAACAGCGAACAACCGAACTTCTTGTCTGGGATTCATGAACGCAGCCGGCTAGGTTTGGGTTTGGTTAGGGCAGCAACCCCAGCGGTAGCCAAACCGCGAACCGGCATTCACAACCGCCCCATCGCGGTTGGGTGGCTAACCATTCCGCGGCCACGTACTTGCCACTCAATTGACGCCGAGAATCTCGATTAGAGAAAATCAATATTGGCACTCGGGTCGGAATTTCCCTAACCCGCCACTGTATTTATTGCGCATGATTGCTAATTTTGTTTGCTTTGAATTCTTAATTTTTGTCTACCTTGTGCTTTACCTTCTTCAATGGATCGCAGGCATTTCAAGGGATCTTCCTCAACTTGCAGATGTTTTTTCCATTTTTAAGATTTTCATTTTTTCTTTTTTTCAAAAAATCCTTTTTGGTTTTTCAAAAGTACATAAAGTGGTGCTGCTTTCTCACGATGAGCCGCAAACCTGCTGGTGAAATTTTAACCCCCAATTCAGCTTTTTTCTCGCATTACTAGCCTTTTCAACTTCTTTTTTTTTTCGAAACGCCCCTCTAATTTTTTTGTGTGTTTCACATGGCTTAGGTGTTGCTGCAGGGATCATCATCGTCCTCTCGATGAGTTTTTGGCTTCAAGTTCTCCGTTTGTCGTTTGAGTTCCGAGTTTTTTTCCATCTCTTTTTTTTGTCTAAGAATCCCTTTTTTGTTTTTTTTCTCTTTGTCATTCTCACACAAGCTTACTGTCGCTCACAACAGGAGAAAACTAAAACGACTCCTTAGAAAAATCATATGAAAAAGCTCAAAATGCAAGGGAAAAACAGAGGTTCGAACTAAAAACATCGAGAAAACCCAGGCTGATCACAGAACCATGTAAAAAACATTAACATTTGAAATCCAAGTGGGCGCTTCGGAAAAAAGTAGAAGAAAACGTTGTAAATGCGAAAAAACAAAATCATGCATCACAGTACCAAACCAAGTTAGGGGTTTCCAACAGAAAAATGACGAAAACGTGTACGAAAAGTGCTGGGAAAAAATTCTGAGGAAAAAAATGAGGGAATTCGGAGCCGAAATTGGGGGAGAAACCCCAGCGAAGAGCCTTTGGCTGCTCGGTAAATGGTCAGCGCATGGAAGACAAGAATCAGGAACAAAAAGTGGAGACAAAAAGAACAACGATGAAAAAAAAATAAAGAAGAGAGCGAGAGCAGGGAGGACAGGCATAGAGATTTTAGTTAGCCATGGGCAACATACATAAAACTTACAGATGAGGTTGATGATTCTGAGAATTTTCGTTGTTATCGAGAGGAACACATTATGGCTAGCGGGCCTATAATGTGGCAGTCAATAACGAGCGGCATTCCTATATTTTCAGATTGCCTTGAAGATATCAAGTTTTTATGCGTATTCGCAAAAGGTTTTGGAATTAATTGTGCTCATGGTCCATATCAACAAAATAAAACGTTATTTTATTCAGAAAACCTGAGAAACCCCTCGTTTGCGATTAACCAGAACGGTATTTCCTCGAGCCTCAGTGTTGTGCACTAATACAACATACCATCAATCCGACGACTAAGCCGCAAAACCGCTGCTAACCGCGGTTAGCCGCAGCTCCGAGGTGCAGTTACGCGTAGCCCAATCGTAGCCCAGCCGTAACCAAACCGGATTTTTTGTGAATGCCGGTTTCCTCCGCTAGCCCAGCCGTAACCGTGGTTCGCCTTTCATGAATCCTTGCCCTTATCATTAGATTGCTTGACACATGCACTCGCACACATAAACACACACACCGTACTGATCACAGTGGTGTCTCGTCTCCAGAATCGCTCAGAATTCACGAAACCACGGCATTATGGTTTGTGGATTTGAACAACGAGAATTTAACATACGAGTTGTCTCCGGCTTGTTGCATCTTGTCATTCGCAGCCATCGCAGTGAGCCAGACCACACTATGAAGCTAGACCGATAGCAAGTGGAAGACCATAGACTCTATTCCTTATCCATGGCGCGTCTCGTTCCTATAGAGACCCGTAATCTCTGATGTGAGCAGAGGAAATCCCATAATTTCTCGCTTATTCTGAAGGGTCCAGACTCCGCGTTCGACAGGGTTGCTATGACCTCTCTAGCTTACATGAGTCCGGGCGGAGCAGCAGCGGAGTGGTCGGTCATGACAAAATAGAAGTGATAAAATTTCGTCATGTTGAGCCTGATAAGCCTCACTCCAACCGACTTAAAATGAAGGAAGGGGGGTATACACACAGCGGGCCAACCATTATATAGTCTACAGCAATGGAAGTAGGACCTGGTGAGGTTGCGGACTCTTCGTAACAAACTGTAGCCTGATTGTGTTATCGCTAACTTTCTTCGAAATAACTGAGATAGTACGGTGAGCTCTTGTTTCCACTCTCACATTTTCACCTGTTCTCATTGCTTCCACAGGTGTAGTCATATCGATGAAAACACAGACTCACCGATCTATCACAGCTGTTTCGCGAAAATGAGTGACAGAACTAACAAACTACCGTATTTCAGGACGAGTCCGCAACCTCACCAGGTCCTACTTCCATTGCTGTAGAGTATATGAAAACTTACTCACGGGCCTGGACTGTTCCTTTAGCGCCTTTTCCCACACATCACCTTTGATAATGCTTGCTGCGAAGGTCGCCACTGGGGTCGCTCATTGTCGAGACTGTCTCAGGGGGCCTACCGTGTGATTTTTTTGATCTTTTGCGATCTCAACTTTAATTTTTAAGGCGTTATCGATCGTAGCATGGCTTTTAGAGCGCAAAAAGGTCGTGCCTTCTGAAAGAGACGATTATAATTTGCCACCGGCACAAAATTCTCACTCAGGAATTATCCTGTTAAAGTTGCGCTCTGGCCTATTGAGGCAAGTTAAAACCTGTTTTACGTGTACTATGTTGAGACATGTTTCGACAAGGGTATTAAGGATGTTGCCGGTATAAAAGGCTCCTCATCTCACCGTGTGTCTCAGTCGGCTCTTTGGAGCCAGACCTGGAAGGTGGCCTCAGTCACTCTCCAGAAGATCCACCGGATACCGGAGGATAATTTTTGTCGCCGAGGGGCTCTCCGGATCTCCCCACGGATCGGGGGGGGTGGTACCCCAGTGTGGGTCCATTTCCCCACGGTTCGTAGTGGGGTTCACCCCACTGCGAACAGTGGTGGTGGGGTCACCCCCTCCCCCCGTTGAGATATTGATGATCCTTGTGGGATGTCCCCGGGGTCCCTTGTGCAAACACGGAAACGCCGAAAATCGACATGGACAGTACTTGAACCGCTTACGGACAAATTTTGAACAGCTCAGGAGCTGCGGACCGACGGATTTCACCAGAGGACGCCGATCCGCGCACCTTTTGACATCGATACGCTGATTGGAGGCTTATCTCGGCGGCCAATGGTGCGACGGCTGTTGGCGGCGACGCAGGGCCATCGCAGTGTTAAAACACTGCGGCGCCCCTGGTAACCCTTCACGCTGCGTCGGTCTCCCCCGTCCCAGAATACAATCGATTTTAGATCCCTCAGCGCAGTTAAGAGGTCTGCAGAGTTGCACCGACCGGCGACTGGTCGCCGAGTGTCAGCCTTGACGCGTCAACAAAAATGTTTTCTGACATTATCGTAGCCGCGTCGGTTGCCGCTCGCTGGCAGTTATGCGGGGTTGTCGCAGCGTAAAAAAAAAGTTCGCTCGCACTCGTCGCCGAATGTCCTTACCGGGGCTGTGCGGAATTGTTCCTATTCTGTTTCCGTATTTCCGTTGTTTTTTCGGGGAGGGGGGGGCTGTTCCGTTCCGTCTCCGACTATTTTGCGCCGGAAAAGGAAGGTTATGGTGCTGCACGGTTAATGGTAGTGGGTCTAGGCAAGGGTATTTGAAAGCATTATGAGGCGCTAAAAAGAACTTTCGAAAACTTGTGTTCAATACAATATCTGAGCCTGGTTGAGATTCTTGACAAAGTTCGGGGTTTCAAAACTGCCACCCTCCCAGAATGAAAAAGAAGTTAGGCGTGGCAATGATTGAACCGCTTTTCGGGAATTTTTTTCGGAAAAACTTCTTGTCCGAAAATGAATGATTTTTAGTTTGTCTACCTCCACGACACCAATATTAACCAGACACGTTTTTTTTTGCACGAACAGCATGTCCTCCAGGAAGGAGTCTAGGCGGAGACAGGTGGAAGTTTTCCCGGGAAGCTGCACTGCGGGTTAGAGGCGGATCCCAATCGAATTTTCCTTTCCTCGATGAACAGATTTTTTTTTACTTTCTGAATTCATTCGTGTGGTATTAGCTCCGGTAGGCAACTGATGTCCAAATTAAAATCTAAAAAGTCGTAGGTGAGAATTTGAAGATTGATTTCTGATGGGCTTTAAACACATAGCGCGGCCTTCCGTATTCATCTATACCTAGTGCAGATTGAACTTGTTTCCGGGAGACAGGCTGTACACTGCTTCGAAGGTGCAGCTAAACATACTGAGTAATTTATGATACTGTCTTTTTGGATTAGCTATCGTTGAATACCTCATACTGATTTCATGTGGTTTGAATAATCAAAAATTGTTGACTGAAACGTGAGAATGAGACAATCCATAGCACGACGGAAAAAGACGACTTTGGGCGGATATGGTTGTGACACCCACGACGTGACATAGTTGCATATTGCGCCCTACAAATTTAGATTGTGACGGATCATTGTGGAACACACGTAAAATGCTATGGTTAGTGGTTATTGGAATGAGGTCGACAAAGCCAACCTATCGTCCATTTTAGCTAAAAGAATGTTACACATTGTTGATGGAGGAGAACCGGCAAAGCCGGTATATGGTTTGGCAACGCCAAACGAACGGTACACATGGTTAATGGGAGATGCCAGCGGCTAAGTTGGTATATCGTTTGGCGAAGCTTTCATGCTAGACATTGTTGATGGAGAGAGACGGCGAAATCTGTCTATCATTTAGTGAAGCCAAAGGAGTGCTATACATAGCCACTAACAAAGACCACCATAAGCCGACATATCGTTATCGATTCGTTTTATTATTGCTCTACTATAATTAGTCTCTTTATCTTGCCGTTAAGGTGTCGCGTTCTGTTGTTTTTTTACATGGTTCTAATGTGTAATAAATTGAATCAAATCGTTCGGAGAAGCTTCAGGTTCATACGCTTCTAAACATGTTGAACGTAAAAGAGGTTTTAACTTGCCTCAATTTTCCAGAGCGTAACTTTGACAGGATAATTCCTGAGTGAGAATTTTGTGCCGGTGGCAAATTATCACCGTGTTTCTGAAAGAGCTCTGCGTTTTGCAGTCCCCCAGCAGCAAACGCGTCTTTTCGTCTCAACATTGTTATCCGCAGTCTAGAATTTTGCCAAAGACAACCTGGTGCGAGCTGTCCAGTTGCATAGTGCGGCAAGTGTGCTAATTGATGATCGCTACTGGCAGATTGCCATTTAGTCCTCCTCTCGATAAATGAGATTGTAGGTCTACCTAGGCATGTTTGAGACTCTCTCCATGTACGTGTAGTTCAGTTCCGCAATCGCGTTCAGTCCTCATTATCGCTATCGTAGAAGCGAAGCGGTTATTTTTAAAGAATTCAACTATGAAAATATCGTTCTCAAAACGTCCGCTTCGCTTGTACGATTGTGATACTCCGGCAACGCGTAGCTAAATGCCTCACACGGAAACCAGAGATGCCCAGGGTTTCGGAGGCATCTAGTCTAATTTTGACACGAGAATTTACATAAATCACGGAAAGTTTAGCCTGTTGGTGAAATTTTAGCTACAGCGCCCGCACATTCTTCGTAAATTCTCGCTACGGCACCCGCATATTCTACGCTTATTCTCGTTGCAGCACACGGTCGATCGACCCACCCAGTCTTGATCTGTACTAGAAAGACGATCCCCGCTGCGATCGAGCGCACCGCCGTTTCTTCCCCACGGCCTGCAGCATACCAGCGGCCAAAATTATCCCTTGCAAGGTCTTGCAGAGAGCGACACGGGGTCACCCTCCACGGCCACCCACAGAGTGTCAAGTTATCCGTGGGTTGACTGTGCCAACACTGTTCAAACCGCATCCTGCGTTCCGCGTAGCCAACGCGGGTTTGAGATTGAATTCAACACAGGCTGTCGCGAAATCCGCAGATTCTCGCTACAAAATTATAGCGAGAATATACGGGTTTAGCGTCAGAGAGAACAGTGGTTCGAACGACACAAGAATATGCGGGTTTTAGCTATCGTAGCTAAAACCCTTAAATTCTCGCTACATGGAATGGGGCGGCGTTTCAGGCCGCGCCCTCGGAGGCATCTAGCTACGCGTTGGCAGAGTAATGAGACTTTGCGGACTGAACGCGGCGATTGCGGAGATAGATCATATGAATTATGTCGTCGAACTCACTCATTGCAAAAAAAAACAAGCTCTTAAAGGACAATGATTTATTATCCATACGTGCTTTGCAGCGCACTTTGATTAACGTCACTCATGAGACCAATAATGATAATTTGTGGGAATATTGTCGCGTACAATTTCAGAATTGAATGTTGCTATTCTCCCGCTCTTTTCTGGGAAATCGATGATTCTACGTCGACTTCATTTTTTGCGCTATATAAACCTTGAAGTCGTCCATGAATTTCTGCGTCTTCGCTTTATACTTATCCGGGAGCTTTGCCTGAGAAAGGTTAAGCATAGTACTGATAAAATTTCTCAAAGCAGAGCGCCAGGGATTCTGTAACAACAACTCACTCGAATATAGTCAATGACGCTGACGAACACAAAGACATACAGGATTTCCACGGGTATAGCGTGTGCTCTTTGGTCTCGAATTTTTTTGAAGATTTCAACTGGCTGAAACCGTCGTATTTGAAATGAAAGAAAGAAGAGCATGGATAAATCAGAAGAGTTCTTGTTTCCAAGTGGGGCTCGGCGAGTCTCAATGTATGTCTATGTAAAGTGTGCCCGAATGAGAATGGTGGCCCACGCGGCCGTCGTGCTTGGCAGGCAGCCATCGCATGTGCCGCTCTCGGACGAGTGTTGGAATCCAACGACGGCCGTCTCCTCTCCCCCCCCCTCCGCATGCAGAGCTGATTGATTGGCGCAGTGCTTGCTGCTAGCAGGTGCCGGCCCCGTTCGTAGTCGACGGCGGTGGGAACTTTTCGCATGCTCGTCCGAGAGCGGCGAACGCGACGGCCGCCTGTCAAGCACGCCGGCCGCATTGGCAGCCATTCTCATTCGGGCGCACCTTATGTCTCGATTGTGTGAAAAAATTTGGGTTCCGCTCCAGAGTACACGAAGCGGAGTCTTGTATGAGTCAACGGTTAGGCTTCTGCCTCTAGTTAGGACCATCCCTCTAGTGTACTTTTTGGCAACGTAGGCGTAAACTTTCCGTTGGGGTATGTGTGCATGGGCAAGAGAGTCCTGTTTGAAAGCCCAATGGCTCGCTCATCCGACTTTCTGCTAAACTCAAGCACGTGGCCAAAGCTTTATTACCTTGTAAGTGGCGTGCAGAACGAAATTAAACTATCTCCTTGAGTGCCCACGCCCTGCAAAATAATAACCCACTACCACTTTCCTTTCGCAAAGTTTCCGAAAGGTTTATAGCGGATAGGAAGGGTACTCTCTTAGCGGTCTCTGGCACAGGTATTGAGCAGCAATTTTAGCCTGACTGCACCTCAGAGTGTATATTTGCTCACATAATTCATACTTTCAGAAATTGAGTATTGGGAAAAATATGACTCAAAACGCACATCCACGGGTTTTCCGGCAAATAACATCCGTAGGATTACATCTATCATTATGATGCAACCCGTTCGTCCCACACCAGCTGAGCAGTGCATCACAATGGGGCCGCAGTCGAGCCTGTCTGCCTGAACCATACGATAATAACTGCTGGAAATTTCTGCGATGGCATGTATTCCCTACATGGAAACCTCACGGTAGTCACTCACAACAACTTTTCTTAAAAGGCGTAGCACATGCCGTCCACTGGCTGGAACTCCACGATCAGGCCAATTCGTCATATGGATCAACTTCACGACATGAGAATTTGAACACCCCTCAGGCACCAGTTCCACTGTGTATATCGTGAACTTCTCTTCGGTGTCAACCTCAAATCACAGAAGTTCAAACCCAAAGTGTTTCTAGTAAACATGGGCCTACCTTTTTCGTATTGACAAATATTTTGCCGTAAGTTGAGAATTTCCCAGCCTCTGTAGGCCAGTATAAAGTGCATTTAATTTTGTCTTCCTCGATACACTGTAAAAATCATTACTTAGGAACGAAATTGTCGCTATATATAACTGAAACCCGAAGCGGAACCACCTAAAGAGCGCATAACCAACCTTTGTCAGATTTACTATACTTGGACATTGCTCTTGGTGAACCATCCTCCAGAAGTCGCCTATGGTGTTTTCGAGCGGACCCTACATTTACAGATATCAAACTCCAGAAACCATTTCAAAACGCTCAGACGCCGTATATGAAACACGATTCACTGAGGTTCCGCATCAAAGCATATATGGTTAGGTCAGTGGCTTGTTTCCTCAAGAAAAAACATTTAAATTCAAACCGCGAATGGCACGGCGGTTCAAATCTCGCCAGCGGATGGCTAGTAATTACCAGCCAGCTGCTGGTGAGATTCAAACCGTCGCGCCAGCCGCGGCTTCAATTTAAATGTTTTCTGCTTGAGGGAACAAGCCACGGACTTAGCTATACACTCAACACATACCGCTCTCATACGCTTCGTTCCTTATCGTGTTGGCGCAATCTAGGTGCGCATATTTTATAAGCTACGTGCAGTGAGTTTGCGCCAAAGTACATTAATAACGAAAAATATCAGTGCTCTCCGTGCTGAGTGTCTGTTGTCCATATAAAATAGAGTAAAAGCAGTGTTCACGATAATCTTCAATTTTGAGATTATTCGCTATATTGATTAAGTGGCCCCCGGGTAGAACTAAAATGACGTAGAAATTGAGAAAAACCCAGCAGAAGTACACGAAATCCTTAAGTATCACCCCGCCTCTCAAAGGCAGTGTTCGCGATAAATTTCACTTCCGATATCTCCACGGCTTACGAAAGGTCTGGTTCCCTATATAGCAAGGCATGCTTAAAAAGGGCACGAAAGACGCGTTTTTGAGCAAAATAGGCCCTCTCTTGTTTACGTTGATTTTTGAGATGAGAGGAATTGACCGCTAGAAGTACGATACCTATCAGTGCAATGAAGCGATCAGCCCACTTATCAGCACTTCCTTCACTTGACCATTCCTGTAATCTGAGTCTTCAATTTTTCATTTCAAGGGGGCGGATCTGGGACACCAGCCGTGTCTGGGGCACCAAAACACTTGTTTGTAGCCGTTATTTTGCCGCTCCTGGCTCGTTTTCTACCGTTCTTTCGACACTGGGAGCCTAGGATCCTTCTCGCCCATCATTTCACTGTGGGAAGTCAACGAAGATGATCATCGTGAACGCTGCCTTTAAGTATCACGGGAAGTGTTTGCTGTGACAACGAAATCTTTTGTGGACCCGTCTTTGTAATTCTCTACTCTCTATTGCTCCATAGTTTCCTTAGGGTCCTAACTAATCCTGCTTTGCATAAAGCACTTCTCTATTTTCGATTGACCCAGTTTGCCACCGGTGATAACCACCATGAACTTGTTCATCCAACCCGACAACTAGTTCATGTTATAAAATAATGTTACTAAAATACGACGTTTGAATGCGTTTCTCACTTTCTCTTTGTATTTTCGGTAACACTTGGACGCCAAGGCATTGTTACATGTCAAAAACTCGAGGACAAAAATCATCGTGAAGACTATCTTTAAATGAACTGATGCGGAATAGCCTGTTAATTCAACTTTCAACTACAGGTGTGATGCGGTCGGAGAGCGTGGTCGGAATCGTGTAGACCGCATGCGGCTCTGAATCAAGCGAGGTTAGCAGAATTGCTCACCTGGGTCGCAATGAACTCTCGATCATGCTTGTCGAATCTCACCCAGTTCGCATGTATATAGTCGGTTTGCGGAGGAACATCTTGATGAAGTATTACTCTCGTTTTCTCCAAACACACGATATCCTATAAATCATAGCCTGTAGTGAAGTTGACAAAATCAAGACAAAGTCGGCTGACAGATTTCCAGCTCGACTCGCAGCAATCACGACGAGGTTGAAATATTGTGCATTTAATGCAGTGTGTATAGGGAGAGAAGTATTTCTAGAGAGATGTCAGAAATGTAGCGAAACCAAGTCGAGTCAGCAACCAACAGTTTCAGTCGAGGTCGAATTCATTGTTAAAGACAGGAGGAGTATGTTGTGTCCGTTCTGCGGAGAACAAACCCGACTAGTCTAAGACTGTCGAGGGCATCATATTTTTTTAGTCAAGGTCGTCTTTGCAGATTTTTTTTGCTTCTCTTCCAGAAGAATGAACCTTTTCATTGAGGATGTGTCTTCCTTGGGTAAAATAATTACAATTAAAAAAAGGCTAATTTTAAACTCATTCTACGTGATTTTCAAATATGGACAATCTGCTGGCCCTCTCAATATGATTTTCCTGAATGGGTCTCATTTTTACTTCATAAAAGTCGTAAAACTTCCATAAAAACATAATACTCTCTCCCCTCTGTCCTCATCAGTCCGAGGGCATCGGGTCCAATAAGTGATGCTCACTCACTCGTTGTGTTGTAGTCTGCAGAACAGCAATCCAGCCCAAAAGATTATGCAGCGCAATTGCTGTTGCTACTGCAAACTGTCGGGGTTCTAGTGAGTGGACTGGCTCATTTAATCCCAATTTTTTTCTGACGAGGTCCTGATTCCTGATTGAGTAACTTATACTTTGAGATAGAGAAACATTTCCACTGAAACAAGGCGGGGTGAAATTTCGCCAGCTAAAATGGACTATGTTAGTGGTTCTCGTTTCGAAAGGCTACAAGTGATTTGCTAGAGCTTATTCTTGTTTGCTTTGAAAGCGTTGAGTGCGAGGGTTCTCCCCTCCCAATTGCAGGTTGAGAGCGGTTCAACTCTGGAAGAAATAAAATCGAAACATTAGTAAAATATCAAAAATGTACATTGTAACGGTTCCGCGATGGATTCATTGAAAAAGTATTAAATTTGTACACCGATTCGGGTGCGCGGTAATTGCAGATTTCTTGAAACTGCTTCTTGATGCCTTCGATACCTGGAAATCAAAAGTATGGAGTTTCAAATAATGTCAATACAACAGTAATCGCCCTCAGAATATTTTTATATTCCAGTGAAAGCCTCTCTCAGCGCAGCTCTCTATTTTTTTCCTGACATATGTGGGTAAGGTCAGGGACATTCGTTGAGAGCTCTGCATTCCCAGATTCCCCCCCCCCCGGCCGAGTCCGTCCCGGTCGATACGTATGTAGTGCATTGCGCACTCAGGTGCAAAAATCCCCCGATGAATCCGGAGTGCACCTGCCTAGTCCGTCCTGTCCCGTCCGTGTCCGTCGCGGTCTATACGTGTGCAATCATTGAGGTGGGAAATCCCCCCGTTGTGGCCGGACAGCGCCGTCCGCAGTGTACTCGAGTGCACCCGCCTGATCAATTTGCGCTCAGCCGACTCACGGCAATCAAAAAATATGAGGGTACTCTTTCTTAAAGGCAGTGTTCACGATAAAAAAATGTGTTTCAGTTTCCACTAGGAATGGGTAGTGGAGGGACACTCTGTAACGTTAACGTCGAAAGAACGCATGAAAACGAGCCAGGCAAAGCTCCAAAAGAGCCCGAAGTTGCCACTTCGAGCGCAAGGCAAACCCCGAAAGCGCAACACACGCCCACCGACGTGAACAAATGAATGCTCAAGATCGTGAGATGAGCGATGATTTCCAATCATTAGCTCCGTTCTTCCCTTCATTCTCAACTTCTCTCTTTACTCAGGTCAGCTCGCATATGTCGGCTGCAAAAGACGGAAGTTAAAAGCCTCGGACAACTCGTCCACCATGTTTCCTTAGCTCAATTTTTAAGGGACCATAACTCCGTTCCCAGAAGGTCCTTTACGATTTCAAAGACATCATTGGAATCAGCATGGTGCCGTTCTCAAGATAGGCAGGGAAACAGAAAAACGATTTCTATCGTGAACACTGCCTTTAATAGACGACCCACTCTAGTAAAAAAGGTTTCCGCATGCAGCTGCAGGATCATTTTTTCATGTTTTTGCTTCTAAACATGTGGAAGCGTAGAACAGCTTGTTAAACATATGCAAAGAACATATATAAAACACTACGAAAATCCAAAAAATCTTTTGGGTGGGTCGTCTATTCCGAAAGAGTACCGATATAAGACCCACAGGACGATTGCTAGTGGTAGAATTCAAATTACAGAGCTCTTCAAGACTGCCACAGTCTTTAGCACTGCCAGAAAGGGTCCTCGCATTAATTTTAGTCCGACGAATGGGTGGAGCTGCGACGGTAGATGGCCGCTCGCGATTGAAACCGCTTTGGCCGGTGATGCCGAAAACGCCACTCTGCTGCAATCATCACGCCTAGTCCATTCCCAGACTAAATTTGATACGCACACCGCACATGCACATCAGTCAATCACAGTGCACATTGGTACGGGTTGAAAACCTAACCGTCTGGCTCCACTAGACGCTACTAAGGTGATGGATAAGTGGATGAGGTTGTAAGATTTTAGAAAGTTTTATTATTTTTTCAAATTGGAGGATATCCGAAATGTGACTCACCCATCACTAAGACAACGTCCACATAGCATTCGATGACCTTTTCGATATCGGGGGCTATGGGTGCAGCTGACTCTCTTGAGTTTAAACCTGTCTGAAAACACTGACTTTCAAGCTATGCATGCTTTCTGAACTCTGGGGAGTCTCCAGTGAGCTCTGGATTTCGATTGCCATCTGCAGCAAAAAGCACGCCCATGCCGATCATTTTTTCCGCAGGGCTACCGTAACCATTCTTGAACAAAACATGATAACGAACGATAACACACGCTCACAACATGCGGGGTATAAAAGGGCAGAGGAGCGGTATGCATTCATTCACAAACAGAATTATAAAATTCAAACCGCAGATACTATCCACAGTAACCCAATGGTAACAACCCACAGTAACCCAATGGTATCACGAAATCGGGCCCTGAGCGTGGTAAACTCTGGGAAGAAAAACTTCTACACTTCCGTGAGAATTTTGTGCCGTTGGCAAATTATAAGGTGCTATGTGGGAAGGTGGGCACTATCTCGCGATGGACTTGGCCACGCCCATTCTACTGTGCCGCACTAAATTTGAGCACCTACCCGGGATTTCCCTCCCCTGCCAAAATCAGGAGGGTCCTTGCGGCACGGAAAAATGGGCGTGGCAAAGTGCTATACAACAGTGCCCCCCCCCTACCACATAGCACCAATTATAAACTTGCACGCCGTTGCGGGACCAATCCGGTTGGACATTTGCCAAGTTCCACCACCTGATTGACTTTCAACGGTAAATATGCTAAGACATAATGAATACTGCACTGCAAGAGGAGGAATAGACAATTTTAAGAGTCCGGCAGTAAATTTGCAATAGTGTAATGTTGGCAAAATGCAACTGGAATTCCCAGCAATTATTGCGTCGCATTATTGCGTCAAGTACCCAAAACTGCGTTAATTCTAATCCCTGCAGCAAGCGGTGCTATGTGGGAAGGGGGGGGAACCACTATGGGGCGATGAACTTGGCCACGCCCATTTTACTGTGCCTCACCAAATTTTAGTACCTACCCGGGGTTTCCCTCCCTTGCCAAAATCAGGAGTCATAGCGGCACGGAAAAATGGGCGTGGCCAAGTGCGATACAACAGTGCCCCTCCCCCCCCTCTTCCCACATAGCACCCAGCAAGCTATCGTGAGGTCATCGTAAGACGCCTTACTTTCCCTAAAACCTCTGTACTGTATGCTATACTTGGGCAAAATGGAAATTTTTTCGAATGATCGACTTTTCGAATAACTCGAAAATTAGACTTTTTCGAATGGTCGACTTTCGGAGTTAGCCAAAATTTCAACTTTTCGAATGATCGACTTTTTCGAATAAGTTTCGAATGATCGACTTTTTGATTTAGCCGGAATTTCCACTTTTCGAATGATCGACTTTTTCGGATAAGTCGAAAATCCCACTTTTCCGAATGATCGACTTTTCGAATAAAAAGTCGACTTTTTCAATCGACTTAAAAAATTATCTACCATTCAGCCATTCGGAAGGTACATGATGACGACAGCCTAATTGACTTTTTCGTTCCCGCAACAGCTCCATTACATATTTATCCGCATTTTTATGAAATCGTAATGCGAAAAAAGAATAGCCCAAGCACAAAAAAGTTGAAAGGATTTACTAGGAATTATTTGCGACCTAGGGAAGTCTTTGAATAAAAATGAAGGAATCCATAATTTTAGAAGCTGGCTTCAGGGTCTAACGGCTATTGGCTGGGGGAACAACGGCGGGGAAGTAACACTTGGGAACTAAAGCGAGTCTCCTAAGTTTACCGAGGTATGGGGCAACGAGTGTACAGTCTGCTAGGATCGTGCTAATACTTGGCGGTTCCTATCAACGGTTAGTGTAAACTATCGTCCATCACTGGATGAGGGATCGCCGCGACGCTGCTTGGCGGGAAAAATTGCGCGATAATTAGCCATTCTCCCTTCGTTTTCCCGAGCGCAATTTTCCCGCCAAGCAGCGTCGCGGCGATCCCTGATCCAGTGATGGACGATACTCAGACTGTGCGGGGGGCGGGGAGGCCAGCGCCGGACAATAGAGCCCGTTTTCGACTTGGGGGAGCGACAGCGCAGGTCTCCCCCGAGGGGGGCTTCAGGGGAGGCCCCTGCTCTCCTCCGGCGTTTGCGACCCCCTGAGAGGAAGAGAGAGAAAAGATGGGAAGAAGTCGTAGAAGGTAGTTTACGACAATAGAGGCCAGAGAAGGCATAGTAGGCCAAACGCACGCATAGTCATTCACGTCAATAAATAATTTTTTTTTAAACTAGTGGGTCGATCTTGTTATAAAATCAATCAGGGTACCTACATATAAGTTGAGAGCAATGAGTTTACATTGGTTTTGTTCCTACCCTTAGACCAGTGTAAACCACCTACAAGTTTTGACTCGATTTGACGTGATTTCTCTTGTGATCTATCACGTGCTCAACCGGTATAAAAGGCGTCTCACCTCATAGAGAGCCGCATTCGGCCCAAGAGGGCCGGCCCTGGACGGGGACTGCAGGTCCCTGTCAGGAAGGGATATTTTTGGAGAGCGGCGACGCTTTCCGGGAGGAGAGGGTGAAGTCACTGTTCCGGGGCCGTGACATCAGTGCTCCGGGGCAGTGACGGGGGGGGGGAGCTTCAGGGCAGTGACAGGGGGCTTCAAGGCAGTGACAGGGGGGCTTCAGGGTAGACGGGGGGCTCCGATCAAGCTAAATTGTCACTTCGGCGGTACCCCCGATTGGGGGCAGGCGCCGGTTCCCGGAGGGTTGCCCCCCTGAAGAGCTGCGCTAGCCTTCTCCAGTGTATGAGGAGATGCCACGTGTTATAACATGAGGGCACCGAGCTTGCGCTACCGCACAACAGGGAACGCAAAGTATCAGTGCGATCTGCGCTGACTGTATGAACAGAGCTTTGATAAGAATAGCCCTTTTTCCTCGTGAGCGCGCGGATGCGTCGCGACATTCTCAATGTAGCGCACAAGCTGACACCCCATACCTAGCTCAGATATCAGCCGAGGCCTATTTCAGCTTCTAAAAGAAGTGTTCACGATGAATATCGCTACCAAGTTTTTGGTGTGAAATACTACGTTGGCAGATGCTAGAGGGGATAGGGTAAAAAAAGCAGTCAGAACGGGCCAGAAATCGATAAAAACGACGGCGAAAGGATTTCGTTAACCAAGTACGCCTGCTCTTAGCCCGCCCGCCCCGTTTTGACGAGCTTGTGGCGCCGAGGACGTTTTCCATGGCGAAATGCCAAGGAACTCCGCCACGTTCCGTCCGATCGATTCGCGCACGTTTCGCCATTAGCGCGCACTTGCGGAAACTAGCTGGGCCCGTAAGCTCGTCCAAGCCCAGAACGTTACAAACAGCTACTTTAGCTTATTCTCAGCGCTTTTCTCCGCTATTCATTCACTATTGGATAGCTCACGACCGAACAACCCTATTTTTGAGTAGAACTCGAATATGAGATTTATCGTGAACACTGCCTTTAAAAGATACGGCTAGCTGAAGGTTGCTATGGGGTCGATCATCTAGCGCTTCTGGTCCATCATCTACTTTCTCATAGAATGTTTGTGGGACTGTCTAAACAACACTAAAACAACTATGACCCAAATTCCACTTGCAGGAAAACTTCAAAAACGATTTTGGCGCGAACTTCAAGTCATTTTTACAGTGTATTCAAACTGGTTTTTCTTTACAAATGAAGATTTTTCAGGGACTCGTCCGACATTTTCTTTCACTAAAGAGGCCAAGCTGTACAGAATATGAAAAAGTTATGATTTTCTACGCATACGATCCCTCTAATAGGACAATTTTCCTCCTCGATGATCAGCATAATTCGCCTGCAGTTTCCCCATTTTCATTTCCATTCAGACACCTTTATTTGAAATCTCGTGAGCTCTTAATGCAGTATTAAATTCATTGAACATGTAGAAATAAGAAAAAAAAACTAATTAGATAGTAGAAAGAAGGCATCAGTTGTGTTTGTCTGCGGCTACAAAAATTCTGCATTGATTGCGCGCAAATTAGAAAAATGTGTCCAGATGGAGTAGCTGGCATTTCCAACATCTTTCTCGGTAACCAGGTACTATACTTAGTATCCGAATCACACCTTTTCGAATATCCGACCGGATATCCGAATCAAACCAATAACCGGGAAATTTAAAATCCGCATTATCTGAATCGAAACATTTTCCGAAGGATAAAAAATTCGGATAAAATCGGGTAAGTTTTGGGATAAAATCGGATAAGTTTGGATAAAATTGCACTCGGCCACGCCCATTTGTCCGGATCACCCCCTGTTTAGTACATCAACCCAGGGATTTCCTCCTCCTTCCGAAATCGAAAGAGTCGTTGCGGCGCGGAATAATGGGCATGGTGAGATGAAGTGAGATGACCAAATGGCTAGCTATTCAGTGTACAAGTTTTTTGTATAGTTGCTTTGCATATTTTTTCCTGGCTAGTTCTCCTGAAAAGCTTGTGTATGAGGCCCCGGTCAGAGTTGGTGCTATTTGCATCTGTATCCCCCCGCACCCCCAACACCCTTCCCCGCACCCCCGCACTTCCCAACACCCCCAACACCCACCCGGTCGATACGTATGTTTAAAATGATGGAGTGAGGTTGAGAAAATCACTCAGTGCATCCAACTAGATATGACGATGGTTACGTGGCCAACAAGGATTGCACCTGTTCAGAGAAATAGTGAAGGAGAGTATGGTGAAGTAACGGAGGTAGCAGTAAGGTTAGCTTTCTAGTGATACGCAATGTTTTATCATAGGCCCGCCCACCCGGTGATTTTCTCATCCGCCGTCATCCACGTATTGCATGGATATCGACCGCGTCGGATACACCGAGTGATTTTCTCAGCTTCACCTTACCATGTTGTTCATACGTATCGAGCGGGTGGGTGGTGGGGGTGTTGAAAGATGCGAGAGAAAAAACACCGAGTGATTTTTGCATCCCATTTCAAATGCATTCTGTGTGTATCGACAGGGCTGGAGACGTCGGCTCATCCAACTATGACCGGGGCCTGAATGATACTGTGCCTCCCAACGACGATTAATTGAAGATTTCTTTTCATATTTTTATTAAGATGCATTTCTGAATATTGATGTACGTATGTGAACATGCTGCAAATGCAATGAAGTACTTCTGTTTCTTCAATTATGGATGTTTTCAAAGGCTTGCCTTGAGTACCCGGTTCATTTTTTTCCGTTTTGCCTCAACTGAACTTGGTTCCGAAATTATCCGACCTAATATCCGCATCCGATTCATTGAAAAAATGACATTATCTGAATCGATCCATTATCCGAAAATTTGAAAAAAACGCAATATCTGAATTGAACCAATATCCGGAAAATTTAAAATCAGCAATATCATAATCGATCGATTATCCGAACAATTATCTTCGGATAAGTACACCAGGTACTCTTGAAAGCTGCGAAAATTTCGAATAAGTCGGATATTACTCTTTTCGAATGATCGACTTCTCGACTTATCCGAAAATCGCCCTTTTTCGAATGATCGACTTTCAGATTTAGCCGGATTTTCCACTTTTCGAATAGTCGACTTAGTCGAATCAATCTAAGTCGACTTTTTTCAATCGGATGATGATTCGATCATTCGATTCGGCCCAAGTATACTGTATACACAGAGTACCTGCATCAATATTTTGCGACGCAATGAGCAGTCCGAGGAGCTAGAAGGCAACGTGCGTTTTCTGCCGAGCACAGTCTCATCCAGTCTTTCGCAATGATAAAATGGGTCGCACCTTTAACTTCCTCTCCCTAATTTTTCCCTGTGAAGTGTTCCGTTCAGTCATATTTTCATGTGTCGGTCTAGTAGTTCCCTTAAAATTTTATGTGGAGTGGACCAGCAATTCACAATATCGTATGTTTTTATGGAAGAGTAAGTCAACAGTCAGGGCTTCCGTTCGGGAGCCTGGGTGTGGGCCACAAGCAGCGAGAGCGATCGAGCTTGCAGTGATGATCATCAATTGAATCATGATGGTCACCTTAGCAATAAGCTCAGAAATGTGTATTATATGTTTTAGCCGCTTACTCTTCCATGGAAAGAGGCGAGAACAGTGCCGCGCGACACGGAGACGCGTGCGCTTCTATATTACCTCACGCGTTCAGCAGTAGAAGAGTGACGGCCTTGTCCGCAGCTCTTCGAAAGTTGCTATCGGGAGTAGACTGAGTAGTAGAATGAGACATACCCTACTCGCCCACTTTCTGTTGACCTGCAATAAAGCAAATCCGTATCATTCATCACTGTGATAGTTAAATGCAATGCGAGATTTCCGTCTTATCTATTCTTTGTGTGCTACGTAATCTCGTTTTCTGGGGTCGTATTCGCCAACAACCCGCCGAGGGAAGTCGAAGGGAAGCGGAAGGGATGATATCGCGCGCGGCGGAGGAGCAGATCAACCAATCTTACACCATGTAAGATGGAAATGCAAACTGTGTTACGTATCGATATCACTGCGAAAGGATAAAGATTCCATCGCAAAGCGGCCATTCTTCAGCTATGCGGTTCGAAAAATTCCGACGGTGGCGAGGGAAGATAAGGAGGCTAGAGGTGGCCGTGGAGCGCGCATTTTGTACTGAGTTTTCACCTCATCTACCCTTCGACCCCCGGCGGGTTGATGGCGAATACGACTCCTGTTGTCAAGCATTCGGCAGGCTCGCTTTGTGTCTGAGGAAGTGATATTTCACAATCACAAGCAGCTTCGTGACACGCGTGGAGTCATGATGGTAGTAGTAGTGTGGTCCGAAAGTCGCCCCTACTGTTGCTCATGTCGTCGATCAGCAACCTTCCCTCATCCGTTTGGGGTCTTTCGATAAAATTTAGTACAGGCCATAAAACGGCCAAAGTCTCACCGTCGACTGCGCACCACGCGCTGCGCGACCGCACGCGCGTCGGAGGCAGACGAGTTTTGGCCGCCGCGCGACGAGTTCCGGTCGCCGCGCGACGTTTCGGCCTCCACGCGGCGGCCGAAACTCGTCGCGCGGCGGCCAAAACTCGTCTGCTTTGAACGCGCGTGCGGTCGCGCAGCGCGTGGTACGCAGTCGACGGTGAGACTTTGGCCGTTTTATGGCCTGCAACCATTGAAAAGCTCAATCATTCCCTGCGTTATGGCTATCATTGCTACTCACTGTCAGAAGTCTCCACCTGTTTACACTGAATTGTAGTTTTAGAGGACTCCGTCAGAGGTTGCACATCTACATATCAGTGACAGGGTTCGGCGTGAAGTGTTATGTATCACAGAGCGGGGGTGGGGGGTTGGATTCGTCGACGTCCGGTGGGGGGGGGGAGTGTCAGATCTTCGATCAAACGAGAATCAAGGCCTTCTATCGCGGGTGAAGAGGGGTCCCGAAAGCCATACCGTTAGTATAGAATATACCGAATATACCGGTAAAGTGAGACAGCAGAATGAGATCACAGTAGGAGGTCAAAAAACACTGGAGCTCAGGCTCCGTTCATACGTGGCGAGAGCGTGCGATTACGCAAAATCGATGGTCATCGTGGTCACACGATTCGCTAGCCGCCCACAGGCGCTCTTTCTAGCGCGCTTACGCCAGCACCAAGGAGCAATCAGCAAATTTCAAGCGTACTGCTCCATCACTAAAGCAGTTGGCATCAAACCTGTGTCAGAACTACTGTCCTTGTTATTCATAATCCCACCACGGAAGTCAAAAATCGTGGGAAATCATCAGCCGTTGCGCCGACTCGAAAGACTGATCACCCGAACAAAGGTTTTCAATCAAATCAACACGAGGTAGGGGGTGCTTGTATGTGCTAGTTTGCGGGCACGGACTGCTCCAGCGTTGAGGAGCGTCGAGAGGCGCCCAACAGCGGGAACGCCCGCTCTCGCGACGTATGGACGCTGCCTCATACAGAGAGAGCAAAATGAGACAGGAGATCAAAAAAGAAACTAAATATTGAGAAACAACTGCGAAAAACAAATGATGCAGGATATGAAACGGAGATGTAAAAATGAGGCAGGAACTCTCAAGGAAAGGTGACAATTAACTGGTGGAGAAAGCATGCAAGACAAAAGACTTCAGTAGCATGACCATCGTTAGTGATTCTGACATGGAGGTGGAGTCACGGCCAGGTGAAGTGTGTCACCAAAGCGCTCCTGGATATTTCGACAGCAGTTGTGTTGAGTATTTACTGTCTTCAAGCCTATTCCAGGTGGATTATCCTGCAAGCAAAATGACACAGATGTCGT
This sequence comes from Aplectana chamaeleonis, assembly GCA_029168955.1. Classification (NCBI taxonomy): domain Eukaryota; kingdom Metazoa; phylum Nematoda; class Chromadorea; order Rhabditida; family Cosmocercidae; genus Aplectana; species Aplectana chamaeleonis. The sequence continues at coordinate 898,686 of JAPDOI010000246.1, read as the reverse complement.
GGAATTTCGTAATCTAAGATGCATTTTCAGGCGATCTAGGAACAGGGTACGGCGCGGGCTGTGGACATCCAGATCTTGGGGCCTGAGCTGCGCGAGGGTGGAGGGAAGGGGTCTGAGCTCCCCTGGGAGACCAAGTGAACCATTCTAACTGGGGGTATGTAGAAATTCGCGAAAATTTTGACCAATCAAGGCCGGGATCATACTTCCAGCGACGAGCGACGCGACGCAATGTTTACCATCCATATTGACTGAAAATTGATATGCTTGATGTACACTGTCGCTGCCGCTGGTCGCGGGAATCAAGATTCCGGCCTGACGCTTCTGAGAGGGGAGTCTGGGAAAATCGCCAAAGTTTTGCTCTTGGAGGGTGGGGTCTGAGGAAATTTAGCATTGTCCACACCTTGTGCCGTACCCTGTTTAGGATTCACAGGCTCAATCCCACCAAAGATAAAAATTTTCGCAATTCTGGGAAGTGTTTAAGAAGTGCATTGTTCTCTTGCAATTTACTTCTCGAATTTGATTCGTTAGGCAATTTCCAAGATGCGATATCGGCTAAAGCATAAGATTTCTTATGCCCTGAGAGCAAATATGTAGCTGCAGTTACGGGCTTGAGAACCACATTTAGTATTTGATTGTCCGGATCTCACTCCCAAAACACTCCCAAAATTTCATGGACGCAGCCTTAGGCCGAACACCGCTACTTCGGGTGGGGTATATGAAATCGATAGCTGTGTAATATTTACAAGTATTAAACGAAATTTGAATTAGGGAGTTTTGCGTTGCTATAACGTGCGGAAAACCTAGTCACGGGCCCAGGTAATCAATTTCATTCTTCTAACCGGTTGAAAACGATCTATGAAGTCCCAATTTTAGGTGTGATACAATCGATTGTATCACACCTTAAAATGGGTCTTCAGAAACCGTTTTCAACTGGTTAAAAGAATGAAATTGATTACTTGGGTCCGTGACTAGGTTTTCCGCGCGTTGAAGCAACAGGGAACTCCCTAATTCAAATTTCGTTAATACTTGTAAATATTTCAGCTATCGATTTTTTCATGGACTGCACCCAATGTAGCTCCTCTGTTCAGCTTGAAGCTGCGTCCATGAAATTTTATGAGTGTTTTCAAATTCGTACAGCTAATTTAAAAATGTGGTTCTCAAGCCCAAAATGGCACCTATGTGCCCTCAGGGCATCAAAACAGGCTCCGCCCACCTTATGTAGCGCTCTTCGGCCTGACGCTACGTTCATGAAATTTTGGGTACGTTTTCACATGTGGACAGCCATACATGGAGAAAGACATGCGGATTTACTTGCAAGGGGGTAGAGGGGTCTGAGCGAATAGCCTGATTTAGGAGGGGGTCGGACCCGAGTTGGGTTGTATCACACCCCGACCGTAGCCTGATTAGTGAGAAGCGGTCGGGTATAAATCAATATGCATGAGACTCTTTGCAGCACAGCCGCTTTCGCTCAGAATGTGGAGAACGCGCTGCTATAGAAATCATGCATAAAGATCTCCAACCGACCTCTTCCCATTAATATGCGAATGTGCAGCTTTTGGTGAGCTACACTATAGACAAAGTCATGAGAAGCAACAGTTCGGAATGCGCCTCGTTGTCTTCTTTAGATACATCATGCCGTTTCATTTTCAAGAGCACATGAGTCCTAGAATACTAAGTCTCACTACCAGACCGGAATCATGGGAGAGGCGAATTTCACGGTTCTGCGAAAACAAATGAAAAAAAAGATCATTTTCTATTATATAGAATCAACAAACTCGGAGTTCCCAGCTTTGTGGCTCAGTATTCTGTGTCTCGCTTTTAGTTACGAAAATTCTATGTCTTATAGTTTGTTTTTTGAACGAATGATCGACAATCGGCAAAATAATTATCATTAGATACATATGGCGTGCATTACCTATACAACACTACAGTAACTCGCATATTTTCGGCAGAAACGACGCTTTCCGGCGTTTCTTTTTTGAACGCAAAAAGCACCGCATCGCCATGACTCGTCTCAGAATTGTCGAAATGGATTTTAGAGAGAGATTTCGTATTTCTCCCAGTGAATATGAGAAAGCGGTCTTCCTGATTTGGATATTTTGTCGAAAAATGTGTATTTCCTTGTGGAACTCTATCGATCAAAGGTCAAAACTTGACAGATTTCTACTAGCATGAGCATCTGATCAGTTCATACAATGCAGGCCGTATCTTTTGCGTTTTGGACGAGAAAGACGCAAAAACGCATCTTTTGTGTCCTTCCCTCATAAGTCTGTTCAAAGTGGTCCATTCTGGAATCTGAGGAGATATTTGGAGCCCTCACGTGTATCACTCTGCAACAAGGCATATAGGCGTGACACAATCAATCGAGTGCGCGAAACGCGAAGGCGGAATTGGGGTCGGAGGATCGAATGTGTTGAGATAACCATTGTGTATATTTTAGTGGAACATTCTGAAGGGATTTCGACAGTATTTATGAGATCTCATTTTCGATTTCTCCCATTTTCGAGTATCTATATTTCGGTCACTTCCCGGGTCACGTTCTCGGCACAAACGGTACCAATAAACCCGATACTCGGCCAATAACCTTTTTTTTTGTTATCCTATCCCGAATTAGAACTACAATACCCGCACTAATTTACTCAAAAAAACAGCAAAAGTCGCGAAATAGCGACTTTTGCGGTTTTTTTTTGAGTAAATTTTTTGAGTTTGACTCTCTGTAAATCTAAGCAAGAGGAGGATAGTGGCTATAAAAAATGTGAAATATTCGTGTTTAGCAATTCAAAAAACCGGAATTTCGCAGAAAAAGTCGGTCAGCCGCAAACAGTTTATTAAGCTGTTCTCTATCACGTTAACACTGTTGAGGTGGAGGTGGTATTGCGTCAGAAAAAAATACCTCAATTTTCCTTTCGCCAACTCGTTTAATTGTGTTAGCTCTATATGCCTTCTTTGGCCGCATGACATGCAAAAATCAAAAGAGAGAGCTCTCGATGCTGATTCGAAATATTTCCATCATTGCTCGAATGGAGCACTTTGGGCCGGGTTATGAAGAAATGTCGTAAAAGTCACGATTTCGCAACTTTTGCGGCTTTCTAAATAAATTAGTATTGTGGTTCTAATTCGGGAATGGATAACAAAAAAAGGTCATTGACCGAGAATCAGGTTTATTGGTACAGCTTGTGCCGAGAACGTGACCCGGGAAGTGACCGAAACATAGATACTCATAAATGGGAGAAATCGAAATTTAGATCTCATTATTACAGTCAAAATCCCTTCAGAATGTTCCACTGGAATATACACAATGATTATCTCAACACAACCCTTCGATCCTTCGACCCCAATTACACCCTCGCGTTTCGCGCACTCGATGGATTGTGTCACGCCTATTTGCCTTGTTGCAGAGTAGAACATGTGAGAATTCAAAAGAAAGAGCTCTAAATGCTGATTTTAAATATCTCTTCAGATTCCAGAATGGACCACTTTGAACAGAGTTATGAGAAAAGGACACAAAAGACACGTTTTTGCGTCTTTTTCGTCCAAAACGCAAAAGATACGTGCTGTATTGTAATGATGAATTTTGTGGTGGACTTATGTACTTTTTAATGAATTCCTGGTGTTGAATACATTATTTTGTCATACTGTTCTATTGGTCTCTATAGAAGAAGTTTAAAAATGACCTCAGCGTTAATAACGGACCAGTTTGAAGCAAATCATGACAGTATGGCGCTTTCTGGGCTCTGCACACGCTGCAAAACACCCTTTCTGCAAGAAATCTGCGTCAATTGTGGATATGAAATTGGACGACTTAGGCCAATGGTTAACTTCTGCGACACTGAATCGCTGTCGCTGAACAGAGCGGCAACGACCCAGTGTCCCAGAACTCCCGCTTGTTGAACCTGTCGCTGTCGTAATGCGCTGCATAGCGACGAGCGACAGTGGCAGCAACAGTCTCCGGCATACTTGCAGTATATAAGCCTTCGCGACACGTCGTTGCGACGGTCGCGCGGTGACTGCTCCTACGACGGGCAATGCCGTTGCTCCGGTGCAGGCCGCGCCGCTATTTGCGCCGAATGTCATGTCTGTCGCTCATGACAGCTGCAAAGCATACCGTTGACCTTAAAGGCAGTGTTCACGATAATCTTCGATTTTGAGATTAATAGCTAAATCGATTGATAGGCCCCCGGGTAGAACAAAAATTACGAAGGAATCGAGAAAAATGCATCAGAAGGTCACGAAAACCTTTACTCTCACCCCACCTCTTTACTCTCACAGGAACTATTCGTTGTGACATGAAATCATTTGTGGGCCCGTCATTTACAATTATTTGCTTTATGTTGCTCCGTTCTTTTCTTCGGACCCTAACTAGTACTATTTTGCCTGGAACATTCTTCCATTTTCGACTGACCCATATTTTCACCGGTGACAACCACCGTAAACATGTTCATACATCTGGACAACTAGTCCAGGCCAGAGATTAATGTCACTGAAATATGACGTTTTAGTGCGTTTCTCGCCGTTTCTTCGTAATTTCTGTAACACTCGATGGCCAAAACTTTGTTTTGAGTGGAAAACTCGGGAACGAAAATCATCGTGAACACTGCCTTTAAAGGCAGTGGTCGCGATCAAATATGCTTGTCGGCTTTTTCTCTCCAAATCCTTTTCTGGGTCTCGAGTAGTAGGACCTATAAGAAAAAATCGCGAAAAACCACCGTTTTGAGCCAAATTTGAAACCTGAACCTTCTTGTCTTTTGATGGTGGACGAGCCCGCTCCACATCATAGGCATCGATGACCTCTTATATCAAAAACATCAGCTGGCTTGAAATTGAAGTTCAATCAATGAACCTTCGAATTTATGTACACATCTAGTCAAAAACATTGACTGAAGTGATGCTTTCATTGTTCAACGGTTTTTATTCGTTAAATTTGCATTCATTTCGTCCTCAGAATGTCGATGATTTTTGACTGCTCGGCATGAGACTGCGACTTTTTTGTCATCGCTGTGCACGTGTGCACTAATTGGCTTCTTTGGGCCTTAGAAACTCTAATTCTAGCCCGTTTTTCACCGCGCTACCTTCATAGTTTTTCAACTGTTTTTGATCTAAACTGATTTCTGGATAATGGAAATATGGTGAAAGTTGTCAATCTTGAGAAGTGAACGGAAAATGCAAATTTTGATTCATCATGGTGTCACTTTGAATCCGTTCTGGCACTATAATCTACCCGCGCTAAGTTTTGTAAAAACGGGGAGCATTTGGCAAATTTGGCAAAAAAAGTGTGATGCTTGTAAATTTTTGAACGAAGATGTTAATGAATACTGGAAACGCTGCCGTTTTCACAGCTCAAATTCCTACCTTATATTGTGCTTTGTGGACAGAAGTTTCCTAAATTCGCCTCATTTCCGAGTGAAATTGTTTCTGCGGCCGTTTGTCAAAAAACGTGGCGCACGGCAATGTGCGGCGAAACTTTAAGAAGTAAGTGTACAAGTGAAAGAAGAGCAATCTCTGCGTTTTCTTAGCGACTTAGATAAAGGCGGGCGATTTCGAGATTTGTGCTGGTTGAATTTTCGAAATCCTTCATTAAACACGCTTTGGAGCTTCCTGCTCCCAAGCTTCGCACTTCTGTTGAGAAAGCCCCGGATCGATAAATGGAGAAGTTCGAGAATTCAACCTGCACAAATCTCGAGATTGCCCTACCTTCCTCAAATTCTCGAAAAAAAAACTTGTAGTCTACCCATTAATTGTGCAATTGCTGCTCTAAGTTTCGCCGCACATTGCCGCGCACGAAGTTTTTAGAAAACGATCACAAAAACAATTTCACTCGAAAACAAAGCAGTTTTAGGGAGCTTCTGTCCACACAGCATATCATAAGTTAGGAATTTGAGCTGTGAATATGACAGCATTTTCAGAACCCAAAAACGTTTTCGTTCAAAAAAGTTAAATGCATCGGATGTTTATATTTCTTGCCAAGTTTGGCGAATGGGGTATTGTAGTTTCTTTAACATAGGTGACATGTTGTATGAGCCGGACCAGTAGTGTAGGATAGAGCTTAAATAACAAGTGGCATTCCAAGATTTTTCTTACCAAAACTTCCTTTCCATTTTAATGTTAAGAGCAGATTGAGTTTCCCAACAGCGAAATAATAGCATATGCAACAATTATTACACTTCAACCAAAAATGGGAATATGACAAAGTTCATACAGTCCACGTCAACCGAAAAAAGGTGGTGGTAAGGGTGCGTGTTTCCACTAGCGTATGTAACCATGGTTGGCTCGGGTCCAATGCCGGACTTCCCACCATAATCGACAGCAAATTTGTAATTTTTCCCCGAATTTTACAGAAAAAAAAACACCGGAAGCGTCGAGGAACGGTAAGATTTTCTCCAAACCCACCTATTATCACTACACCAAAAGTCGTCACTATAACTACACGTAGCAATAACAAGAAAAATGAATTTTTCCCAAGTTGGTTCCACTTTTACGTGATTTTTAATTCTTTCATGTTATTTCTGCTTGTGTATAAGATAAGAACTTTAGGTGCGTAAATTGATAATGTGTGTATGGGGAGATAACCTTACCTTTTTTAACGCTTCCTGTGTTTTTTTTTGAAATTCAGGGAAATATTAGAGCTTTGCCGTCGAATATGGTCGAAGATCCGCAATTTGTAACTGGGACAGTCATGACTAAAGGAAATACGTAACCACGTCACCGCCTTTTTCCGTTGCAGTTGGCTGCATGTACTCGCCGGACGCACCGCTGGAGTTCAATCTCCACCCAAGGTCAAGCAATCCATCAATTCCCCGGGAATGGGTACCGTTTTTGTACCAGGTCTAGTGGACGAGATGGACCACTTTAAAGCTATCGTTCGCGCTGGAAACCACTTCTCGTTTTCCAGGCTCGTGTTTTTTCTTATATTGTCGGTGCGACCGTCAAACGACATGAAGAAGAGTTACGGCATAAGCTGCAAATGCAGAACAACTTCGAAGAACGATTTTCGCTACAAATTCAAATTAAGTTTACAGTGAGTTATGAGTGACCTTCCCCTTCATAGGTGACACATAGTGCTCTTTCAACATTTTTGTTCACTAGAGAGGCCAAGCTACACAAAAACATGCAAAAATAATATACAGTTCACTGCGAATTAGCTGCATCCACTAATCCTCATATTTCATATGCCCATAAGTATTCAAACTCTATCAATGATTCCTTGACGATTACGGGTTGGAGATCATCCAGATTGGGAACTCCGAACCTTCATTCTTATTTTCATAGGTGACACATATTGTAGAAAACATCCTCTCTTTAGAAAACCAGACATAACTTCTTAATCGTTATCTTATGCCTGGAGATTGACATCCACCAGTATCCTGTAGACGCTAGGTGGCTTGCGTACCAGTTGGGAACGAATGACCTATTGCGCAATTCATTCAAGTGTACTCAGGCAAACCATCGCTCCGAGCGGTACCGGAGAGCTACTCGAGCGGCGCTGCCTCTCCGCTCCGAGCGAAAATTAGCCATCTACTCGGGCCACAGCAGCCGCTGTCCGGGCCACAGCAGTATCGCTCGGAGCGATCTTCGGTCCCAACTGGCACTGCGGTCTCTGTTCGGGCGATTTTCAAAATTTCCTAATTGCTATTTTTCTTTATTTCCGCCTCTTCTGAAGAGGATTAAGCCTGTTAAGAGGATAAGGTACCTGTTACAGCCTGTGGGTCAGGAGGTCGATCCTGCCACAGGCCGCAACAAGGATACCATCCAAGCATGATCCGCAATGAGGAAGCCTTCCCCACCGCGGGCCATGGAGGATCCCCTCGGCCGCCAAAAATTGTCATCCTGAGAGTGATCCGAGGTCACCTCTCAAGAGTGGCCTCGAAAGGCCAACTACCCGTCTACACGAGGCGAGCCGCCTTTTATACCCGCAGGATTGGTTGTTCTTTGAGTGATAACGTGGCTCGCACGTTATCACTCAAAGAACAACCAATCTCGCGTCTCTCTATCTCTGGCGATGGCACCGCTGTGGCCCCGAGAGCGACCGGAGAGCGACCGAGGGGCGAACTGGCACCGGACAGGGACCGCGGTGCCAGTTGGCCCCTCGGCCGCTGTCCGGGCGAAGACGTCATAATTGGGAGGAGCCGGTCCCGCTCGGAGCGATGGTTTGCCTGAGTAAGGAAGGACTATTGTATTGGTTCATCTAATATGTCAAAGACAGGCTTTGAGTGCAGTTTCGCAATTTCTTACGTTTCTGCTTTGAATTGTGGAATGGCTTCGAGCCATGAGTGGAGCAGCGCTTAGCTGCAGAGCGTGAGCAGACATAGGAGTAACCATAGCGACCGCGAAGACCACCTGGCAGTGTGCGTATTTGAGTCCATTGTTCATGATCCTTAATTTCTTCGATTTGGACATGTTTTTTAATCGCTTAGATTGCTTTGGAAGGCTTAGAATTCGTTTAACTCAAAATATTCAATTTTTTTTCTAAATTGGAAAAGCTTCATTCCGATTATGAAGTAAAGAGTACGGGGAAGTCGTACTTAAAGGCAGGGTTCGCAAGAAAAAAGACTGTTGTGCTATCCTGATGAGAAGGTAGATCTGGCCATCACAAAAGTGAAAATAGGTGAAAAGTCCGAGAAAAAACGCACAAGAAAAAGTTATTGTTGATGTCCGCCTGCCCCCAATTATAGAGATTCTGTAATGCATGTTTTGCTCTCTCTTATTTTCTTCTAATGTAGTTTCTGAGCACTTCTACATACATACTATTGGCTACTTAAAAAGCCAAATTAAATACGGATAAACAAGCATTCATGAAAACCTCGACGATCGGGGGGTGGGGGTCGGACACCTGAGAGTCTTACTACTTTGTTTTTGTGCATTTAAACGCAGATTTTCATTTTTTTCTTCTGTGGTGACCAATTCACTACAATCTGATGAAGAGAGCTCAAAATTCGTTTTTTTTTCGCGAACGTTGCCTTTAAAATGAGTGGAAAAGTTCTCATGTGGGAGTATTATAATTTCTTCTGTTTTTCTTGGTGTTTTGGGTATCCAAAGGTACTTATCAAAAAAAAAACTATGCGCTAGTCTAGTAAGCATAGCATCTTCCCCTTCGTTGAATCACATTTTCTTCTGACGTGATCAGCGAAGAAAGAAAAGCAGCTCTGAGCCTATACAGGTTCGATGTGGCGTTTTCTCCGCTTCCCTATTTTTTCCCTCTTATGAATACTTCTAAAATACATTGTTGGGAGTCAACATCCAAAGTTTTCAGAGTGCGTCTACGTGTGAGCGTTTTTAGGCTTCTTATAAGGAGTTCATGAGAATTTTGGATTGTCAAAAAACCTCCCCTTAAATTCTATTCAGCTGTTGCTACATGTGTTCCCCTCCAAAACTAAAAATAGTCAATAAGAAACCGAAATTGATCTCCCACGCTTGCGAAAAATTCACAGATACATTCATACTATCATATGTACTGTGCACGGCAATAAAAAAAGACCGTTGTGCGGTTGCGTATTTCCACTAAGCATAGTATAGGTTGCGCCATAATCGTTTGCGGAGTTGTAATTTTCACCCAAATTTTTGGAAAAAAAAACATCGAGAACGTTGAAAAACGTGAGTTTTCCCCACAAACAATATCAGTATACCCAAAGCCTTTACAATGGAACTTTTCAGGAATAACAAGAAAAAATTTAATTTTCTGTGTTAATTCCATTTTTTGTGTTTTTTCATTTCATCGATCTTGTTTATCATTCGTCTATGATAATGACTTCGGATGTATTGATATTGCGTGTGTGTGGGGGGGGGGGGACTTAAGTCTCTTTCACACTTGCGCGACCAACGTCGGACGACTCGTTATCGAATGTGTAACATCTATCTACCCTATCCTATCTATCTTATCTATCTTGACTTATCAAACTTGATAACGAGTCGTCAGACGTCGGCCGACAAACTATGAAAGGGGCTTTAGCTACGGAAGCATAGTGAACGAGTTGTCCGAGGCTCGTAACTTCCGTCATTTTCAACCGATGTATGCGAACCGACCTGAATAAAGAGAGGGGCTGAGAATGAAGGGAAGAACGGAGATATTGATCCGAATTCATCGCTCATCGCGCCAGTATTGAGCTCGAAAGATCGTAAAAGGGGCGTGCCAAAGTGGCTTCCGAGTGTGGTGACTGTTTCTCTACGTTTCCGGTGTTTTTCCTCAGATTTCAGCAAAAAATTACAACTTCGCTGTCGATTATGACGTAACCATCAGCATGCTTTGGAGAAATACGCAACCGCACATCCGCTTCTTTCCGTTGCCGTAGACTGTAAATTCTGAGCACATTGGCACTTTTCTCACAAACTATATACAACAGCCATCATTACTCGATTCTTAGAGAGCTTGCGTAGAATAATTGCGTGAGCCCGTTTAGCTATGGCTGTTATTCTTTAATAAGACTTGATTCCGTCTGAATTGTTCCTCGGCCACCTACTAGACATTTTTGGTAGCACTAAGTATTAAAATCTGAATTTTTTCTCCAGTTCTTCAAATGTTTCCTTTAATCGTATCCGTGACTCTAAAGAAATATGTTTGTCTGTCCGAATGAGACTATCGGTACAGGGGCTCTCTACACAGCGAGTGGGAAGTTGTCTCGCTTTTCGCGACTCTAATTCCACTCGGGACCGCTTCGCTTGCATTGAGTTGCGTGACGTGTCAAGCTGCAAAAACGGGACAACTCCTCCCTCTGTGTGTAGAGAGCCCTTATCCAAAACTGTCCATCCTCGGCTTGCGTGCCGAGCGACAGTAACGAAATCATTTTTTGGAAGAGTCTTCCTCCGACTGCAAACAGCTAAACGGTTGTATTGTTCACTGCTTGTCGTCTAGTATTCCTTCTGTTAGTATTTCTGGAAAAATTTCTTGATTACAAACCGTCATGATAATTGATCCAAATAGACTGCGACACTTTCAAAAAAAAAGCCAGCTTATAGTGGATCGCTCAATCTGAGTTTAGAGGATTTTTCAATTCTTTCTAGTTGTGGAGTTATTTTGAGAGAAATCGACGTGCGTGAAAAATTTTTTCTGCCCGAATGTCATATTCATGAATTTTCTTTACTTTTGGCTCTCAATGAAGCAGTCTTTTCATTATTCTTTTCGAAATAATACTGTCAAAAAGTGAAGAAAGAAACAAATACAAAGCTTTCTGAGGGAACATTAACAGCTCACCATCAGCAAATTTTGTTTTCGAAAAAAAAAACGCAGGAAATGTGTCACACGTTTGGGCGACACGTTCACAAATACCCTTTATATCACTTTGTGGAAGGAAACCATCACCTATCAATTGATTAGCAAGCATCGTTAGTTCCGTGGCTTGTTTCCTCAAGAAAAAACATTTGAATTCGAAGCGAGGCTAGCGCGGCTGTTAAAATCTCAGCGGCGGCTGGCTGGTATTTACCCACCAGCCGCTGGTGATATCTAAACCGCTGCGCCAACCGCGGTCTGGGCTTAAATGTTTTTTCTCTTGAGAAAACAAGCCACGGACCTAAAGGCACTGTTCGCGATAAAAATCGCTTTTCTGTTTTTTTTTTGCCTATCTTGAAACCGGTCCCATTCTGATTCCAATAATGTTTCTGGAATCGTACAAGACCTTCTGGGTATGGAGTTATAGTCCCTCAGAAATTGTGCTAGGGAAAATGGTGGACGAGTTGTCCGAGGCTTGTAACTTCCGTCTTTTGCAGCCGATGTATGCGAGCTGACCTGAGTAAAGAGAGAAGTTGAGAATGAAGGGAAGAACGGGGCTTTTGATCGGAAACCATCGCTCAGCTCACGATTTCGAGTGTTCCTTTGTTCACGTCGAGGGGCGGGAAGAGGCGGGACTTGCCCACAGCGGCGGGGTTGGCCCACTTTTCTAAGCCGTTTTGCGGCTCCTGGGTAGATTTTCTTCCCGTTTTTTCGACGCTGTTCTGCTTCAGAGAGTCACGAGAAGCGTTTTTCATGGAAAAATCGAGGATTAAGTTTATCGCGAACAGTGCCTTCAACCATATACTACACAGACTAGTAGCGTATAGTATCCCACCTATCTATTTGCTTCTATGGGAAGGCTCGTCAAGAAACGACGGCCACTCTACACGCTGCACAAGACTTTTGCCTTTAAGCTCCCAATAAGCATATTTCATATCAAGCAGTTTTTGAACATGAAAGAGTGGCCAAAGTTGCAGACGAAATAGTGAGAGTTGTGATCCCTTAGGCATAATTCATAGACTCCACCACTCATCCTGCGCATGACGCGCGCACCGCGCTTGCGGTGAGGAATATGGCGTCATTCATACGCGGGTGACTCGCCGGAAGCGCGGTGGACTATCAAGTTCTTACCGCTCGGCACGCGCGGTAAGAACTTTCGTAGTCCACCAACACCGCCATAGCGGCGCCGCCCAAACCGCCATGGCGATTTTACCGTATCAATCAATACTTGCTTCTCAAATTAAGTCCACTCCAACATATGTAATTCTTGGACTATCCTTCGCTACCGCATACGCAAATTCAACGGAGAAATTTCTGTGCATGTCACAGTTGAAGCCCGACTCTTACCGGCACCGCCATGGCGGTGCCGCCGGAGATTTCGTAGTGGCTTTCCGCTCGTTCCGCGCGTGCCACGCGGTAAATAATTTCATGGTTCACCGCTCATCCCGCGCGTGCCGCGCTTGCGGTGAAGACTATGAAAGATGCCCTAAAAACCGTAGAAATTTGATTTCAAAAAAATCTTTGAGCCAGTTGTTAACCAGGATGGAGGAGCGGAAAAAGGACTCAAAAAGTTGAAGAATATGATTGCAGCTTTTTTTTCTTCGCGGGTGAGATGCCTCTGGTCCCCGCCCGTATTTCGCTGATTTGTGAATAAACTAGGATTTCGAAGTTGCCTGTTTTATGCGCTGCAGATCATACTCAAAATCGTACAAAAGCATCAATGTGTATTCCTGAAGGTCTGGGGCCGGCCGGATTCATCAACCGAATGTTGGGTTTGGGTTGACCGACGGTAAGTCTGACCGAGCGCCTAACCTACCCACCACCTCCAATCCTGATTCACCAAGCGCAAATCAGTGTGGGTTGCGCTGACCGAGGCTATTATGCGTCGGCGGTAATTCGAGTACACACAACACACGATAATTAGCGCCAATTCCCAAAAAATTTATAGGAAACTCGACTATGAATAAATTTTCTTGGAAAAAGAGTGACACAACGGCAACTTTTCAGCAGAAAGAATGTGCTTTTCTCACGTTTCAAATGATTCCTCATAGTTTCTGAAGTTTATTCATTAAAACATTGTTATTGTTCTAAAACAGTCCAAAAATTGCAAATAGTTGTCTTTTTTTCCTTGGCTCACCGAATGCACATTTTTGCTAAACATTATGCGGGCATAACGTTTATAGAACACACTCAAACATTTTTTAAAAAATGGCAGAATATAATTCTTGACATAAAACAACGATGGGCGGCTTTTTTACAATTAAATTCTCTGTTCAAGTGACTTGCTCGTGTTGCTCAACAAAATATTGAGAAAGCGGATGAGAAGTATTCCAGAAAGCTAAAATATTTTTATGAAGCATACACTTCAGTGGTTGGTTTAGGACCATGATTAGCAGTGGAAAGGGTGAGTGCAAGAAGACATTGTATTCAGCAAACCGTAAGTGGCTCACAGCATCAAATCTAGTGTGAGAACAAACACGGGTAGCCGATACAAATAGTGAAGGAAATGGGAAAGGGTCAAACAAGAGGATTGAAAGACTGGAAGAACTGTTAAGCTAGTTCATGCTGCAATTAGGAGTAACAGTCAGATAAAATATTAATTCCAAATGAAAATAATTTTAGATACTATCATATTTCCAAATAATTATAAAAATTTGTGATGTTTCACTTGTTTCTTGGATTACATCAAATTTTTAATGCTGCTTATTCCTATCACTGACGATAATACAGAACTTGAATTACCAGAAGGAGAAGATAGCCTAGACTAGCTATTCGAAAATCACCGCAACCCAGCATTTTAGCCAGCAAAAACACATAATACAACTAGGAAATCAATGTTCAAGTAGCTTTAAACTTCAATAACTTTTTTCTTTTAATAAACAATAACTATGTTATGACTTGGGATATATAAGAAAATTAGCATAAAAATTAAACGGGCAAGGAAAAAATATGAACACGCAAATCGAAAAGTAGTCACTTAAAAACAGGATTATAACACTGATTATTGTATTAGGCATTCCTAAACTAGTAATAGCAGTACGAATGCCCGAGTCGAGTTATAGGAGTAGGAGTAGCAGAAGAATAATACCAGCACATGAATAATAGCAGGAGAATGTGTAGCAGCGCGGCAGTAATATGCTCAAAATCACATCCCACGCGAATCGATATCAAGTTTGGCAAAGCTCCAGATGCCGCTGCGCATTTTGCCGCACGCTTTGAGGCGCGCCGATTAGCATTGGCGCACGACATCTAGTGGGTTGGTTAGCCACCTACCAGCCTCCTTCGCCTGGTAGCGCTGACCCAGTAACCAACCCAGTTGCGCGTGGGTTGGTAAGTTGATGAATCGCTGAAATGGTGCTGGGTTGGTAGGTTAGGGGCGCTAACCGTGGGTTTGCACGTTGATGAATCCGGCCCCTGCTGTTCGTTTAAACTCAGAAGAGAAAAGCTTCCAAATGAACTTCCAGGGAACATTTTCTTTGCATGGAGTTGAACCTGATACGACTGGACTTTGCGCAGGTCGGAACAACAAATCGGTCCTGCATGCGAGTTATTCCATCTGAAAAAATTGACAGATCGAAGAAGAAACGGCCGCTGGAAAGGGTATGCATATTTTTCCTTCGCTTCTTGCTGACCCAGATGTCTCACACGTGTTACACTACCAGCCGCAGAAAATGTTGACCTCTTTGCTCTTATTTATGGCCCATTCATTAAACGCAAACCATATTTTTAAAAATCATTAAAATGACTCTATGAGTAGAGCAGAGTCACCGGTCTGTAAAGGTGCTCCTCGCGACTGTAGCTTGGCACTACCCACCTGTAACAGACTGAATCGCTGATCTCGGGAAACCAACCCATCATAAATAGACTTAGAAGTTTTCAAATTGAGTTGATAAGGTAGACCAATTGCAGTCTCCAGATTTATTAGTAACAGAATCGGGTTTATTCTGGTCTAGAAGAGCTGTTCTCGACAATTCTTCTCCATGTTCAGCTTATATTGTAAGTGCTATTCGGAAGTCTAGACCGTGTTAAAAATGGTTGCTGGGTTTTTCATGAGAGCGCAGATCTGATCATTGCGAGTGGGAGAATAATTCTAAAACTGCAGAAGAAACCCACACAAACAAGTAGGAATGTCTAATTGCTTGGGGTTCGCCAGCCCCAATCAACGAGATTTTTTTTGATTTTTTTTTGCCGTCTCTTGGTTTGCTCTATAAGTTATTGGTAGTTTTTTAGAGGTAGTTATAAATTCCTTTCGGAGTAAAATAAAGGAGAGCAAAACGAGCATACATAGAAATCCCGTTGATCGGGGACGGGCGGACACCCGTAATTAGCCTTTCTGGACGGTCGGACACCCGTAATTAGTCTTTCTATGTATAGATTCCGTTTTCGATTTAGTCTGACGCATGGATTAGGCGGCTGACCGGGCGGGGTTTACGGCCTCACTGAATAATGGGGTTTAGATTCGCGCCGGGTGATCTACCGTTGCAGCCCCGTCCATTCATCAGAGTAAAATTATTGCGTGAACTCTAACTTGTGTAAGCGCGTTTTCCCTTCGAACTCTTTTAGTTTCACTTTTGTGATGGCCAGATCTACCTTCTCATAAGGATAGCACAACAAAGGCTCTTATCGCGAGATCTGCCTTCAAATCTTAACTTAGTCGGTGCAAATTTACGGGTTTAATATTCTGATTGTTTACTCAATATGAAAATCACATTTCAGGTTGTTGTAGGCAGCCAGAATGGTTGCGTAATCTGCGTGTGCCGGAAGAATAACGACACTCAAGTGAGTAAAAGAGATTTTTGATGAAGTTGCTCTTTTTCCTTGTTTATGTGATTACAGATTCTATACGGTGTAGGATATTTTGACACCCCTGGCTTTGGATTCGTTCTAAAATTGTTATAGGAGGAAACATCATTAACCAGTTTTATGGTTGAATTCAAATGGGCTTCTGTTGGAAAATAAAATTTACTCCTACTAATCGTATCAACCTAACTTATGGATGCTTTGTATTTACTTATGTTTAAAAACTTGAAAGAAAACCAGAGTTGTGATTTAATTTCTTTTTATTTCAGATTATCTACAAGACTCTACCTGGACCACCTATTGAGGCAGTGTGCCTTGGTGGAGCTCTTGGAACACTCCATGATAAGGTGAGTCGTTCTTATGGCTGAGAGAATAGTCTTGCAAAAATTTGTTCTAAATATGCCGGATGCTACTTGAAGTTCATCAGCTTGTGTAGTCTGGCGATGACATATACTTAAAGGCACTGTTCGCGATAAAATTCCCTTTTCTATTTTTTGCCTATCTTGAAACCGGTCCCATTCTGATTCCAATGATGCTTCTGGAATCGTACAAGACCTTCTGGGAATGAAGTTATGGTCCGTCAAAGATTGAGCTAGGGAAATTGGTGGACGAGTTGTAAATTGGTGGCCAATGTATGCGAGCTGAGAATGAAGGAAAGAACAGGGCTTTTGATCGGAAACCATCGCTCAACTCACGTTTTCGAGTGTTCCTTTGTTCACGTCGAGGGGCGGGAAGAGGCGGGACTAGCCCACATCGGCGGGGTTTGCCCACTTTTCTAAGCCGTTTTGCGGCTCCTGGGTAGCTTTTCGTCCCGTCCGTTTTTTCGACGCTGTTATGCTTCTGAGAGCCACGAGAAGCGTTTATCATGGAAAAATCGAGGATGAATTTTATCGGGAACGGTGCCTTTAAGACAGTTATGTCCCGATGTGTGTGTGTGTGTGTATGTGTGTGTGTGTGTGTGTGTGTGTGTGTGTGTGGCGTGTGTGGTGTGTGTGGTGTGTGTGGTGTGTGTGCGGTGTGTGTGTGTGTGTGTTTGTGTGTGTGTGTGTGTGTGTGTGTGTGTGTGTGTGTCCCGCGGATTTTATGAATGGCCGATCAAAACTTGTATGAAATGGTACCAACATTTAGGTGGGTAGGACATATATCGATTACCAAAAAATCAGCACGAGTCACCTCTTACATGCCTCGGGGCAACCGTGTTTGTCCGTGGGGCGCACTTTTGGCCGTGGGTCATGATAACTACTGCGAGTTGTTTAGCGCTAGAAGGGCTACGCTCTAATCAAAGCGAAAGGTTTCTAGTAGCAGTGGATGGGACGCCATACAGAATCGCTAGGTTTGTCGAGTGTGTAGGACGTAATCGATAGTGTGCAGGACCCCAGTGGGAGTGTGTAGGAGGTCATAGAAAGTGCGTAGTACCCAAACGGGAGTGTGCAGGACGCCATAGAAAGTGTGCAGGACCCCAGTGGGAGTGTGCAGGACGTCATAGAAAGTGTGCAGGAGCCCAGCGGGAGTTTGCAGGACGTCATAAAAAGTGAACAGGACCCCAGCGGGAGTGTGCAGGACGTCGAAGAAAGTGTGCGGGACACCAATGGGAGTGTGCAGGACGTCAGAGAAAGTGCGCAGGACCCCAGCGGGAGTGTGCAGGAGGTCATAGAAAGTGGGGAAGACTCAAATGCAAGTATGCAGGAAGTCAAATAAAGTGAGCAGGACCCAAGTTGGAGTGTGCAGGACGTCATAGAAGGTGTGCAGGACCCAAACGGGAGTGTGCAGGACGTCGTAGAAAGTGTGCGGGTCACCAATGGTGTGTGCAGAACGTCATGGGAAGTGTGCAGGACCCCAGTGGGAGTGTGCAGGACGTTATAGAAAAAGCGCAGGACCCAAACGGGAGTGCGCAGGACGTCAGAGAAAGTGTGCAGGATGTCATAGAAAGTGTGCAGGACCCCAGCGGGAGTGTGCAGGACGTAGAAAAAACGCAGGACCCAAACGGGAGTGTGCAGGACGTCAGAGAAAGTGAACAGGACCCCAGCGGGAGTGTGCAGGACGTCGAAGAAAGTGTGCGGGACACCAATGGGAGTGTGCAGGACGTCAGAGAAAGTGCGCAGGACCCCAGCGGGAGTGTGCAGGAGGTCATAGAAAGTGGGGAAGACTCAAATGCAAGTATGCAGGAAGTCAAATAAAGTGAGCAGGACCCAAGTTGGAGTGTGCAGGACGTCATAGAAGGTGTGCAGGACCCAAACGGGAGTGTGCAGGACGTCGTAGAAAGTGTGCGGGACACCAATGGTGTGTGCAGAACGTCATGGGAAGTGTGCAGGACCCCAGTGGGAGTGTGCAGGACGTTATAGAAAAAGCGCAGGACCCAAACGGGAGTGCGCAGGACGTCAGAGAAAGTGTGCAGGACCCCAGCGGGAGTGTGCAGGATGTCATAGAAAGTGTGCAGGACCCCAGCGGGAGTGTGCAGGACGTCGTAGAAAGAGTGCGGGACACCAATGGGAGTGTGCAGGACCCGAATCTGAGTATGCAGGAGGTCAAAGAAAGCGGGGAAGACTCAAACGGAAGTGTGCAGGACGTCATAGAGTGTGTGCAGGACCCAAGTGGTGGTGTGCAGGACGTCATAGAAAGTGTACAGGACCCAAATTGAAGTATGCCAGAAGTCAAATAAAGTGAGCAGGACCCAAATGGGAGTGGGCAGGATGTCATATAATGTGTGCAGGACCGCAATGATAGTGTGCACAACGTCACCAGTAGTATAGAATTCCAAAGAAAAGAGATTTCGTCAATTCTTCCATGCCAAATCTCAACCTTTTTGTAGCAAAAAAATAGGAGGACGCTTATCTCGAGACGCGTGCGACGCGTCCTTAGGCGACCGCAGAACTCCGCAGACTTTTCCTTGCCAATCTGGGAAAGCGAGCAACAGCTTCCCTTCCACACTTCTATTCGTCGCTCATTACAACCGCTCAGTCATTTCGATTCACTAGCCTCCCCAAACCAGTTTTATATATGTTCTCTGCCAATTCGAGACTTGATGCCTCAGCAAAAGAGACTTGATGTTCATGTACAAGTCGGCATGAAGTCTTAATTTGCCGCGTTGAATTCACTGCATGGGTGTATTTGCCACTAGGATAGGTGAGAATGAGGTGAATATCCCGTGAAAATGGTGCGAAGTGGCAGCGAGAGTGGGTCCAATTTACCCCGAAAATGAGGTGAAATTACCTCGAAAAATGGGTGAGTTTACCTCGAAAATTTCACGAATTTGAAGGTCCACAGCGCAAGAAGCCCCGCCTTGTCCGCAACATGGGCGTAATCTTCACCGAGGTCTGCGGTGAGGAGCCACCCTCTGCGGAGCGCGGCGTAACTCGCCCCCCCCGCCGTGAGGATACCCACTGTATCCTCCCAGCAGCCGAAATTATGCTGGCCTCCGGAGAGTGACCCAGAGTCACCTTTCAGGGCCGGCATCAGAATGCCGAATGAGGACTCTAGTGAGATGAGGCGGCTTTTATACCGGCTGTGCTCATGGTAAACACATCAAGACGTGATCAATCGTTTTATCATGTTTTCGCTGAGATGTTTTCACTTGTTAAGAAATTTCTGAGATGCCAGCACCGGCGGTAATTTCACCCTTTGCGCTGATTGATATCCAGCCGCTCAACAACTGATATGCATTGACATGTTAGCGCTGGCGGTATTTTCACTCTTTGCGCTGACTGATATCCGACCGCTCAGCAAATTCACCCTTTGCGCGGATAACCTTTGATGACGGCGCTAAAGGTGAATTTGATGCCTAATGATAACAGAGCGTGATAAAGGCCGCTTTCCCCGAAGCATCAAGTCTCGAATTGGCAGAGTTGAATGTCTGAGCTTATCAAAATCTGCTTCATAAAACATCAACATCCACGTACATATTTCATTTATTTTGAACAAGGGCATGGTGTTGGTCAACAAGGGAAACAGCACCTGAAAGGCGAGTGCGTTTCTCATTATCATGACAGAAATGGTAAAGCGAGAATAATCGCTCGGGAAATTCGCAAATCGGTAGGAAGGGCAGAGGGTTGCGACATAAAGGAAGGAGGGACGGCGGAGGTCGTGAATTTGGTAGCGGTAGCAACCGATCTACCGCTGGCTTCTTATGTTTTGCGGTTTAATCGGACATTTTCATATCCCCACGCCCAGTTATGAATGTCCGGCGGTTTGCTCTGTTTAGGAAAGTCCATACGGGCAGCAACTTTTGGGTAGACGGAAGTCAGTTGGTACCGTTATGGTAAACTTATCAGCGTCAAGAAGTTGGCGCACGTGAAAGTTTTCTTGAGCGAAAACTTCGCTAGGTCTCGCTAGCACTTACTTGATGGTATATATGCTCGATTTCGAAGTGAAATTTACAGCCGTTTATCGTGCGCGCGCGTATGCTGACTTTCCTTCTTCCCACGTTTCTCGCTCTCTCTCCCTGCTCTCCACACAAGCACGCGATAGAACAAATTAAATTTTCTTTCGGCAGAGAAGATACAGTGGTTTTGAAGGCCTTCCGATAGCCAAAAATTCATTTAGAATTCGAATTTCTATGACCATGTTTTGGAAAAATATTCTCAGTTTGTAATTATACCGCGAAAACGTTATTATTTTCCCTATTACACGAACTTTGCATTTAAGATTCAACTGTGAGCATGTGTCAGGTATAATTTGTGATGCCTGAGTGACGGCGAAGCTTTGCCCGTTTTGCCACTGTTTTTCTTGTGTTAACTGCAGTATTGTATCTAACTCGCATGCTATTGAGTTTGTTCCGCAATAAACTACACGTTTAAAGTCCGTACGTAACATGGAACAGACGTGCAACAACAACATACTCCAGTATCCCGGTAGATATCAGTGAGGCACGGTACATATCAGGTTGATGCAAAAGTTTCCGAACTTTTCACGACTTTGAACAAGAACATTTATTATAAATACAAACAAGGCTCACCCAACAAAATAATTTCCATCGCATCCAGGGATCCTCCGCCACGGATTGGGTAGATCACGATTTCCCGACGCATAGAACTCTGGCCGTTTAGAGTTAAAGTATTCTTCTAGGGCCATTTTGACTTCGTCATAGTTACTGAACTGTTTTCCATCCAGGAAGTGCTGCATCGAGCGGAACAGATGGTAGTTGGAGAGGACAAGATCTGGGCTATATGGAGGGTAAGGATGACCTCAGACTAGGTCAAGCAGTATCTGTCGGGTTATCCGAGATATGTGTGGACGAGCATTGTCGTGAAGAAGGCGAACAGTGATCATCCCAGGGCGATGGACCTGGGCGGAAAAGTTCTTCCTCGCCATCCATATAGCCCAGATCTTGCTCCTTCCGACTACTATCTGATGCGCTCGATGCAGCACTTCCTGGATGGAAAACAACTCGCTAACGATGACGAGGTCAAAATGGCCTCACAATTAGAAAAATACTTCGACTAAAAATAGTCAGAGTTCAACCCGTCGGGAGCTCATGATCTGCCCAATCGGTGGCGAAGGACCCTCGAATGTGCTGAAAATTACTTTGTTGGGTGAGCCTTTTTGTTTTTGAAATAAATGTTTATTATTCAATGTCATGAAAAGTCCGTAAACTTTTGCATCAACCTAATATAATGTTATTTAGCTTTGATTCCGCAACAAAAACGCTCATGGTTCCCATTCAGAGAATTTTTCAAGGACTGAATTATTCGGAAAAATCAAATTATTCGCTTTAATGAGGTCCTGAGAAGAAGATATCCAAACTAGCCACTTTGTTCGAGTACACTATTCTTGTTGGAATGAGTATCAGTAAAGATGGTTGAAATTCTCGCGAACAAAGACATCTGCAACACTTTTAGAATGTTGTGATGCGTTGGAATTAAAACATATACGTATGTCGTACAGGTTTTCGTTGCATCCGGTAGCAATGTTCGAGGCATTGGAAAGAAGGGGAAACAGTTCTTCTCCTTTGACACCAGCATGGCAGAAACGGCAAAACGGATGTGAGTACCAAGAAGAGTGCTAGAACGCATTATACTTTTTGTCCAGAAACTCATTCTGCTCCGACATTCTAGCCTTGTTGTGAAATCTGACAATGCCTTCATAACTCGGTTCCCAAATAAAAATATAAGCGAAGCGGAGCATTGCTGTTAACACCTTTTATAGGTTCATCCATGGCGTTGATCTTCTACTGACTGGGCAGAAGAGTGTCAACCACTATCACGACTGCGCCGATGCAAATGTTAGTGTTTTTACCATGACATTTTGAGGGGAAGAATCGATGTCCGCGTCAAAAGCCCTTGCGAATAGCCCTAAGTTTTGCACAAACAGTTTTTGAAGCAACAATTCTTCCATGATCTATGAAGGCTAATATGGTTACGAAAGAGCAGACGTTGCCGGCTGCTCGCAAGTACATCCTGAGAGGACGGAGCCCGCATAGAGATCGAGAGCTTTGGATGTTGTCGGTGTTGTTCTACAGCATGATAGGAGCGCATCACAGTCTCCAAACATTAACAGCCGCAATACAAAGGGTGAGTTGTGCATTCATTATGTTTCAGTATGTGCTGTGTCCTGGAGACATACTTGACGTCGTGTGTTTGATCGCCTCTGTGGATGCGTGGAGTGGACGACAGTTCACATCGGTGGTAGCATGCGCGGACGCTACCATTAGGGTGAGTTCTTGAATGCGCTTTAACTGTTTCAACTTTATAAACTTCACTACGTTAGTTTTTTGTTGTTGCTCGTTCAAGCTGACTGAAGGCCGAAACTGACGTGAAGATATGTGTAAATGAAGCGCTCCCAAATCAAATACTGTACAAAGGAAATGTTTGATTCATGAAAAGGCATTTAGGTCATCGAAGGTTCGAATATAGCTTATGAGGTCCAACTGAGCTCTGTGCCGACTTCGCTCTATTTATTTATGGGGGATGGAGGTGATTCCCTTTGAATTTTTTTCTCGCTTATTTCAGGACCACGCAATACTACCGTTCAGATCTATTTTGATTTAAATTCCAGGAATTGTACTTTCCAGGCTACTCCAAACAACTGGTCCTCTACGGGACCCGAGATGGAAAGCTCGGCCTCATTGACTTGAAACCAAAAGAGGGCGAAATCAAGTGGGAACTAAACACGTCTTCATCTGGCGGTTGGTTTCAATCATTCGGGTGGGGTTCTATCCATACTACTTGTCGCTTTACGTTGCTCGTACGTCTTGCGCAAAGAGTGAAGTCAATATGCCACGAATTTCTCCACAGTAGCTTGTGTCTAATGTAATGCACATATGCCCTTATCAGTGTTCAAATATGCATTAATTGAAGTTGTTAAGGAATTACAACTATCAAATGCTACCCATTTACGGAATCTGACTATCCAGATATAATCGTTGGAAAAGACGATGGCGTACTTGAGATTTATACCGTGGACAGCGAAGACCATGCAACCCTACATGGTATATACGTGGGTTCTATTAAAATGCTTCATTTTTCAAATTGCCTCAAAATTCTACATTCTCAGTTATCGATCAACGGAAAACAGGTTCGGAGAACCTATCGCGATACCGATCTGCGACATCTCGTCCCCGATCAGTTATTGCACTATTGAATAGGCGCGAAACGGGTGAGGCTTATAGTATAGTCGCGTCACAGAGCCTGTCGCTGTCCTAGCGACAAGTCAGCGATTTATCCAATTTCAGATGTGGCCAATAGCAGGCTTGTCGCTGAGAGCAGTGACAGGTTCTGTAAAAATACCATAGGCTCCAGAGTTGGAGTACAGGGCACGCGATCATTATGGTCGTCGAAAACTTACAAATCCATAAGTCCAGTACTCAGTGTTCCCCCAAAAAGTTCTGTCTGTACTGTAAGTACTCTCCACGGAACAATCTTTTTGTGTCGACTCATATCCTCGCCAGACTCGAGTTGGAGAGAGAGAAGAGAGCGACAGAGGTGGCAGAGCCGTCTAGTGACACGAGAGTGTTAGTCGCGCTACGGTTAGGCGGCCGCTGACTGTTGAATGAATCAACCACTGGTCAGCGGTGACAAGATGCCCAGCAACTAGTGCGGTTTTCCAGTTAAACGACACGGACGACACAAGCCCTGGTTCAGAAAACGTATCACGGGGTCGCTACTTACACGTATACGGCAACATCGTTGTAGATTCATCGAACAAGAAATGTAAATGACGATCTGGCCTCATTGTCTTTTGATAACAATCGGTGTGACCGTGAAAATGAAGAACGTATAGTTCAGTTCTGCAATCGCGTTCAGCCCTCATTATCACAATCGTAGAAACGAAATCTGTTTTTGAAAAAAATCAACTAGAATCCTTCTCTGAACAACCGCTTCGCCTCTAAGATTGTGATAATGAGACTTTGCGGACTGAACGCGATTGCGGAACTAGATCATATGTATTTCAGCACTGTGACGAATCGATCACGGGTCTGGACTGCGGACGGATCTCCTCAGAAGAGGAAGACGAGATTGTAGTCTGCACTTTTACAGGTAACGTTGGCATACATGCATAGATCCTGAGGATACTTTGCGTTCCCCATTGAAAGTTGGCACAAACTTGGTGCACCTATGTTTAGGATATCGATCGACGTCACAACGTGGGAGCAGTTCGGCTGCCACATGTAAAGCGCGCAGCAGAAAACCGCTGCGCGCACGTCGTCGTCGTCGCACGTCGACTGTTTTTCTTGTCAGAGGCGCTACGATCAGCGCTCCCCAACGACGAGGTGCCCACAGCGGCATTCTGCCGCGCGCGTCACGTGTGCCCGCCGAACTGCTCCCGCGCTGTGACTTCTATCAACATCCCCTACGTTATAGCATACGGCACCGAGTTTTCGCCAACCTTCAATAGGGAACGCAAAGAATCACTGGGATCATGTTTTCAGCGACGAGCGAAGCGAAGCAATGTTTACAATCGATTTCGACCTAAAACCGATATGCTTGATATGCACTGTCGCTGTCGCTGGTCGCGGCTAGTATGATCCCATCCTATTACTAGGATTCATGCCGACTGTAAATTCGATTCAAAGGCAGTTGAAAAGAAATATTTGCTCTTGGAGCAATCGCGTGCTCTAAGAGTGAAGCTGACTGATGAGCCTTGTGTTCTAAATAACCTCTCAGATCGGCGGAGGCTTTCACGCCTGTGAATGGACGAACAGCTCGTATGCAGATAACTTCCTGCGCAGAGCTTACATCCTTCTGCACATACTTGACGAATTTCCGTTTTTCTTTAGAGCTTCTTCTCAATCCAACGATGTAGTCTCCTAGTATATCCATGCTTATGTTAATTTATCTCTAATTCAAGGATGGCTGTTCTCTTTATCAATGTCGAAATCTGGTGCGGCCACGATGACAACAAAAGCAGCAAATGTAAACGTAAAAGTTCAACAGCTGAGGTAGTCAACCCTTTCTAGCCTTACCTACATTTTATTTGACTTTGGTGTTCAGCCTGTCAATGCGGACTTGTGCGCAGCTGCTTGGCTCTTACTAAACTCATATCTCCTATTTCAGGAGCGAGATTGAAGAGCTGGAGACAAAACTGAACGAGGAACGGCAACGTTATGGTGAAATGACAAAGAAGGGCGGCAAGCAGTCGGCATACATCCCAGCATTTCAAGTAAACTGTTATTATATCCTTATGTCGAAGTTTCATTCGAATTTTGATTGTTAATAATTAGATCCATGACTCGTTCGAGTTTTCACCTCAGCACAATGCCTACTCGCTCACAATTGAACTGGTCATACCCATTGATTTCATTGTAGTGCAGGTGAGGCACCTTGAGAAATCTTGTACTTCCAATCATTTCGAAATGAGTTACGATTTTTCAAATGAATACGAACATGAAGTTCTGACAGTAGCCTCCTTGAGTGAGAATTTGAGGTATCGTGGTTTTTGTGACCTAGTCAATATCTCTTTTTTTCTAACCATATTCTATTGCACGCATCGACTGACATTCTCATTCGAGAGCTCTTGAAGGCAGACTGCACCCGTGAACGTTGTTGAATTAACTACCTGGACCGGATCGTGCGGCTTACAGTTCATCTACGCCATCGCGTTCAGTCCGCAAAGTGCACGCTGATTGCGAAAGCGTGCTGTGACGCGGCTTCTGGGATCCTCAGACAGGGATGTCGGATCACCCGAGCGGTTTTCGCATTTTTTCGCCGCGGTGCACTTTGCGGATTTAACGCGATTGCGTAGATGAACTGTACAACACAATGCCTACGCATTTCGGAGCGTCAAAAACGTCCCACGATGCCTCTATCTTCTTCTTCTTTAGCATTTGTCCCGCATTGTAGCAGGGTCCGCTTTCCTCGAACGTTGCCGCCATTTGAACTTGTCATTCGCGTTGTCAGGATGGAGGCCTGCAATTTTCATATCGTTGTGCAAGACATCCAGCCATCTCTGCTTAGGTCGTCCTCTTGGTCGCTGGCCCGTCACTTGGAGCTGCATAGCCGCTTCCGCTACCGAGTGTTCTCCAGCTAGCAGAACCTGCCCATACCATCTTGGGTGATTTTCGCGAAGTTTGTCCGAAATGGGCACGACACCGAATCTTTCACGCACATCTTCATTCCGAACTCGATCCAATCGGGTCAATCCACCACTCCACCTGAGCATCTTCGTTTCCATCACGCCGAGCCGTCGTTCTGCTTCCTTGGTCATTGGATAACACTCTGTGCCATACAGTGCGACGGGCCTCACAACCGAACAATAAATCTTTCACTTGAGCCTGTCGCAAACCTTTTTATCACAGAGCACTCCAATCGCAGTACGCCACTTCAACCAAGCAGCATTGATGCGCGCGTGGACTTCAGCCGTTTGCGTCCCATCATTGCAAAGCGTTGATCCAAGATATCGAAACATATGCGCTTTTGGCAAGACTGTGTTGTCGACTTGGATGGAATCGTCACAACTCGCATTTGTCATGTATTCGGTTTTCTTTTTCATTGAGTCGTAAGCCGAATGCTGCCAGTCTGTCGTGCCAAGCTTGAACTTGTGCTTGGAGATTTCCTTTGCTGTCTGAGGCGAGCATCACGTCGTCAGCATACAACAGTGTCCAAGGTGTTGAACTCTGCAAATCTCGTGTGATGACATCCATTACGATGATGAAGAGCAGAGGGGAGAGGGGCGGAGCCTTGATGAACAACAGTGATTCGAAAAGGCCTTGATCTTGCTGCCGCGGATCGTATGCAACTTGACGTGTCCACGTACAAAAGCTTCACCTAATCGATCAATTCTTCGGGGACATCTCGGCTACGCAGAGCATACCATATTACATCGTGAGGGACTGTGTCGAACGCTTTCTCAAGATCAAGAAAGGCGAGGTGAAAAGCAACTCCTTTTTCTCGATGCTTTTCCACAAGAAGTCGGGTCGCATGGATAGCGTCGACGGTGCCGCAGTTCCTGATAAAACCACACTGATTTACGCTCAGCTCAACGACATCACGTATTCTTCTATCCAGAATCCTCTCGAAAATCTTCATTGTATGGCTAAGAAGTCGGAGGGGCCGGTAGTTGCAACAGTCAGCAGGACTCCCTTTCTTCTTTAAGATCAGGACTGTGGTGCTTGATTTCCAGTCTGAGGGAATCTTGCGCTCAGTCACAATGCGGTTGAATAACAATGCAATCCAGGCAGTTGGGTTCCAACTTCGACTCTTCCATAACTCGGCGGCAATATCATCAGGTCCGGTAGCTTTGCCATTCTTCATCGCTTTCAGAGCCTCTGCTACTTCGCTCGCTGTGATAGGCGACACCGCCCCATAAACGGGAAGAGCATGAGGTAACGGGGGATGCGGGAACCCTTCTGGCGAAACCGCTTTGAAGTACTGCCGCCACCTTTTCCTCGCCTGCTCAGCATCCGATAGCAGCCGACCATGTCCATCGGTTATTTTAACAAACTTCTCTATATCCTCCGTCTTTCGGTTTCGTGACCTGACGAGCCGGTAGAGATCGCGCTCGCCCTCTCTCGTGTCAAGCTTGCGATGTGAAGCTTCGTATCGTTGACCTCTCCTTCTCGCTACTGCCTTCTTAGCCGCACTTTTCGCGACTTGATACTCTTTCTGGTTGGCCGGGGTTTTCTCTTTGAGAAAAGCGTGGTAAAGAGCCTTCTTCCTTCGTACACATGCCTTTACTTCGTCAGTCCATAACCACGCTTCCTTCTCGATGTACCTCCGTCCAGGCTTTGTCGTTCCAAGAACGGTGCGAGCAGCTTGAACTATGCTCCTCTTTGCTTCCTCCCAGCTCTTTTCGACGCTTCTGATCTGCGGTAGATTGATCCGAACAATTACTTCGGGTGCTTTGTCCTTGAAACTCCACCACTTGATCCTTGCAGGACCTGTGAGGTCTGCGCGCTGTTGTTTCGGAGGGCTAACGCAGAGCGTGCAGATGAGTGGACGATGTTGAGTAGCCACCGCCTCATAGGGAATCACTTTGGCATCAGTAACTAACGTGCGGTCTTTGCTCCTCACAAGGAAGTAATCGATTTGCGACGAAACGGTTCCACTGTGATACGTTGCTAGCTGAGAGCACCGCTTTCTATACCATGTATTCAGCAGTATGAAGTCGTGACACCAGCGTAGTCGAGAATCCGCTCGCCATCGTCATTTCTTCGTTCATAGCCAAACCCACCATGACTGGGATGTCCGTTGCTCGCCTGTACCACGTGTCCGTTCATGTCGCCAGCTACAACAAGACAATCTTCTACCGGAACAGCAGCGGTTTCACTATCAAGGAGTGCTCAAAAATCATCTTCCGTTCGTGACGAGCAGCCGCTTTGTGGAGCATATGCGCCGAAGAAATGCATCTTGCGAGAATTGATGACAAAAACGATTTTCATGAGACGGTTATCGTACCGGAAGACTTCAGCAACAGAATCACGATAGCGCTCAGAAACGATAACTCCAACTCCGTTTGGCGTTCGTGGACTGCCATTGAAGATCAGCTTGTAACCAGCACCAATGTCTTTAGACTTCGCACCAGCCCATCTTGTTTCTTGCACGGCACTCACATCAACTCCTCTCTCTTTGAGTGCAGCTGCGACTTCTGCCGCTCATCCAGTCATCGATCCCACATTCAGAGTCGCGAATCGGGTGGAAGGTAAGTGTTTCTTGCGAGAATCGCCGCTTCCACTAAGGACTAGCTTCTTTAATCTACGTCGTCCAGAATTCGTAGGTAGCCTTCGCATATTTGGCACGTCGGTCGGGCTCCGACGCGCGTCGCATCTGGGGGACGCCCTAGCTATCGTTTGGTTCCTGAAGGCCACGTCCATGGTGTTGTGACCCCGGAAGTGTCCCGGATTTTGTTGTCATCGACCGGCTTGTCACTGGAGTCTGGCGTCGGAATCGTAAGTGTCCGTGTTCTGCTTACCCTGCTTTTACACAGGGAGTTTCCAGTGGCACCACGTGGAGGAACGGACTTGCCTCTATATGAGTAGCAAATTTGGCCCCACCCGTATTTTTACTCCCCCTGTATTTCCCCTCTTCCACAAACGCAAGGGTTCTGTCCCCGTCGTTGACGTGTGTGGTTTATCTATTGTACATATTCCACCACCCAAAAACGTCACCGAAGGTAGAAGTGGTCCAGAACCCCTTGTTTGAAGTGGACGCAGATACAGGGGTGGGTCTAACTTCTCACTCGTGTAGCGGCGTTGCGGGTCGCTTTTCATGCTTCAAAGTGCATAGACGTTGTGTTCGAAGCCATTCCATTCTATTTCCGTAGTTGTCTCAATCACGTTTACGAGCTTTTATGCTGCCTTCAGGCAATCAAAAGCACTGACGAGTGCGAGGATGGCCCTCCTTGCTTTGGGGGTGAGGCCAATTACAAGGAACGTGAAAATAGCGGTGGAGACAAGCTGGCTTTTTGTGTAGCTGCATCGTAAATCGTTTGGACGCCTCAAATTGCATAGTCATTGTCGTAGCCATATGGTTCGATTAAGCTTGTTATCTCTACCACATTTACCAGCGTGCCTTTGATGCAATTGCATCTCTATCGTTATCTTCCGCAATGGATATAACTGTATTCCATTGTAAATAATTTAAAAAAAGTGTTCTTAAAAAGATCACAAAAATTAAAAAAATTTATCTCCAAAAAACGCTTCTCCGCATTCTATGCATGTGTCACGAATTCAGAGCAAAATGCCGGCCCGTTTGGTTGAAGTGGAGCGAAACTCATCCGTTGTATGTCAGCAAGCGCAGAGTGAATATGTGAGTTTTGATTCATCAAGAGTTCCAGATTCATCGTTTCAGGAACTCACGTTCGAATTTTGTGCTCTGTGGCCCATTTAGGGCATTTCGTAAATTCTTAAGCACCAGCACCCAACGCGAACCATAAGATCAATCTTAGACTCTGAGCTCAATCCTAGACGAGTCAGAGAAATGAATAAGAAGAATTCGGTGCACGCAAGTGCGAGGCCTAGCGCTTTTGCAACACGGTCTATCCAACCGTTCCAATGCCTGTCTGACTGATACATCTCCGTTTCATAAGCCTTTCGGCACCGGTTTCCGGGAGAGATTCCAACTCAGTGAAGCAACTCTGATCGTAAAAAAGCAGTACTTGAATCCCTGTGCGGGCGACGCACCTACAACTACCATCACAGTGAAATGAAGTTATAACTTGTTGTACACATCACTGAGCCATCTTTCCCCTTCAGAACCCGTGGTCACTGCTCGCCTCGTATCGTTGCCAGGCCAATGTTAGCCGCATAGAACTTCGTGTGAAAGTTGATGAAGGTACCCACGGTCCAGTGGTGGTCTACATATGTCCGAAAACGCATCCGAAAACTGTACAAGTGAGTTAACTTCAACAATATAAAAATGATTTTTTCTGTGAAATCCAAAAGTCCCCGAGCACATGGACTACTCAATTTTGAACTCATTTTATTTCAAAACCAGAACATACAGTACCGCTCATGTTTTTTTTTTCAAATGGCGTTTTGCGGCGTTTTTTGAGCTCACTAAGCGCCGCATCGCCATAAATTTTTTCAAAATTGACGGAATGAGTTTTTCAGCAAGTTTTCGTGTTCCTCTATGCTAAGCTAATGTAATGGTACGAGTAGAAAGCCCTTGTAACTCCGGTATTTCGTTCAAAAATGTGTATTTCCTTCTAAGATTCACACGGTCAAAGCAGAACAGATTTCTGCTATCACGACCATCTGATCAGCTCATAATGAGGAATTTTGTTCATCAAATGTTCATTTTTCGATAAACTTCTGGGGTTTGGATTTATGATTTTGTAACACTATCGTGTAGCACTAAATGGAAGCAATCTAAAAATGACTTCAGAACTGAAATTGGGCTACTTTGAAACAAGTTATGAGGTTTCGGCGCTCTGTGAGCTCAAAAAACGTCGCTAAATGTTCTCTTTGCAAAAAATTTGCTTGGTAATGTATCAGTTAGCTAGATGCTGGCAATTTTTTTGTATGGCTCTCTGCAATGTACATATGCGGTAGCCTGGCAGTGCCATCCGCTCAGAGAGAAACGGCTGAAGAGCGAAAAATTGGCCGACCGTCTTCCCCATCTCTCTCAAACGCCCTGACCCACTCGAGAAAACCTCTCCGTAACCCGATTCGAAACTCTCTCCGGCAGATATACGTTTAGGTTAGACAACGTACTCAAAGGTACTCCTAATCAGAGCTTAGTTCGTTGCAAAAGGCCGGATCGTCTAGTACTATATACTTCCTCAGTAAGTTCAGGATGAGGTCGGACTTATCAGCCAGCCTCTGAAAAGTTTGTTGGGGAGGCTGATTACACTCTGGCTGAAATATCAAGTGGAAATTTCTTCCAATAGTGAGTGAATGAGAGCAAGTATTGGGGACTGGATGTTAGAACTTAGTACGAGTTTTTTGTGAAACGCTGTCCACATATGTAAGCAATTACCTATTTTTTTCAGATTCGCTCCTACGAGGTCAAACCCCTGTCTTCCCACAATCGTGTGCACTCGTTCGACAATAATAGACCGCTGAACACACTGTCGTTTGCAGGTTGCTTCAAAAAAATAACCACTTGCATGTTGTAGTATAGTAAGACCCGATTCCAAAGGCCGGAATCGATAAGCTATTTCGCTTTTCCAAAAAATTCTCGGAAGCTAAAATTTGCAACGAAGTTCTGCTGCTTCCTCTATGCTACACTCTGTTTATGAACTCATGGGAACAAGCTCATGGTCCGCCACTGGTCCTCTACTGGTCTCTTTATACTACGTACTACATAAAAGCGTTTTCGGCCGACCCCGGCAGGCATCGGCGACACGTAAGCGAACGATACGCCACTGCTGGGATAGGGGTTCTCCACATTAAGAGGGCAGAGTTGTCTCGTTTTTGCAGTTCGAAACGTCATGCAACTCAATTCAAGTGAATATGTCCCGAGTGGGATTAGAGCCGCAAAACGGGAGACAACTCTTCGCTCGGTGTGTAGAGAGCCCGCTTTCCCCCACTGCGGTCACTCGCCCACCCACCACAACACGCCGCCTTCCATCTGACTTGTTTTGGGTGGCGCCACTAACATATGGGTTGCTCACGGGGTCGCCGATGCATACCGGGGCTGGCCGAGAACGCGTTTATTGCGGTAGTAGAAGGCCAGTACAAAAACAGCGGCGGACCGTATATGTTTCACCTCCGAATCCTTTCAGGGCAACGCAGAGTTCTTTTGAAAATATTGCGTTCACATCTAGCAAACTATGTAAAACGAAAAATAGTTTAGGAAACTTCTCATTGGCCGAGGCTCATTCATGGTTGTCGCTCATTGTGCCAGGAGTTCCGTCAAAGCCTCCGCCTACCGATATGGTCACAGCGAATTTTCAATCTAGTTCAAATGCTGCCACATTGCTTCAGGCGACATACTCGTAAGTGGTTTAGAATTGTGGTGAGCGCGAAGCGCTCACCAGATTTGGCTTTGATTCGCCATCGCGCAACCCCCTAATCTCAGTATGAAGGTCCAGAGTAAGCGTAGGAAGACCGTTCTTTTTGCAATTGATATACTTTAGAAAGGTGAGTAACTGTTCAAAAAATGGTCCGGAATGGTAACCTGAGGTTCGAGAAAAAGTGTCAAAACCACGTCATTTTGGTCGAAATAATGTTCATCTTCTTTTCTTTTTTTCAGTTGGCGTTCAAGATCTTGTTGGAACACTTATCGTTGAGCTAGAGAGCTCATTTTTGGCCAGGAAGCTGGTTTTGTTTGCACCTAGCTCCTGTCAAAATTTGAAGTTGGTTGCTCAATTTTTGCGGAACCTCAAAATTGAGGGTCAAGAAAGACAAAAACACGTAAACATGTTATTATAAACCATCCGACGTTTACTTATTCGTAAAAATGAACTAGTGAAATAAACACCGTTACTGATAGGCTTTTGCTCAGGATTTGACGGGGCAACGCTTCAATCAATACGGCAGGATCTCGGAAGTACTTTTTGGAACGCCGCACGGTGTGACTCAGAAGTGCGCCACAGAACGCGGTAGATAGTGTGCGGGACCCCAGCAGGAGTGCGAAAGACGCCGTAGAAAGTTTGTGGAACCCAAACGGGTGTGCGCAGAACGCCGAAGAAAGTGTGCGGGACCCAAGTGGGAGTGCGCCGGACTCCGTAGAAAGTGTGCGGGACCCAAATGGGTGTGCGCCGAACGCCGTAGAAAGTGTGCGGGACCCAAATGGGTGTGCGCCGAACGGCGTAGAAAGTGTATGGGACCCGAATGGGTGTGCGCAGAACGCCGTAGAAAGTGTGCGGGACCCAAGTGGGAGTGCGCCGGACGCCGTAGAAAGTGTGCGGGACCCAAATGGGTGTGCGCCGAACGCCGTAGAAAGTGTATGGGACCCAAATGGGTGTGCGCAGAACGCCGTAGAAAGTGTGCGGGACCCAAGTGTGAGTGCGCCGGACGCCGTAGGAAGTGTGCGGGACCCAAATGGGTGTGCGCAGAACGCCCTAGAAAGTGTGCGGGACCAAAATCGGTGTGCGCAGAACGCCGTAGAAAGTGTGCGGGACCCAAGTGGGAGTTCGCGGAACGCCGTAGAAAGTGTGTGGGACCCAAATCGGTGTGCGCAGAACGCCCTAGAAAGTGTGCGGCACCAAAATCGGTGTGCGCAGAACGCCGTAGAAAGTGTGCGGGACCCAAGTGGGAGTTCGCGGAACGCCGTAGAAAGTGTGTGGGACCCAAATCGGTGTGCGCAGAACGCCGTAGAAAGTGTGTGGGACCCAAATCGGTGTGCGCAGAACGCCGTAGAAAATGTGCGGGACCCAAATGGGTGTGCGCAGAACGCCGTAGAAAGTGTGTGGGACCCAAATGGGTGTGCGCCGAACGCCGTAGAAAGTTTGTGGGACCCAAATGGGTGCGCGCAGAACGCCGTAGAAAAAGTGCGGGACCCAAGTAGGAGTGCGCCGGACGCCGTAGAAAGTGTGTGGGACCTAAATCGGTGTGCGCAGAACGCCGTAGAAAGTGTGTGGGACCCAAATCGGTGTGCGCAGAACGCCGTAGAAAGTGTATGGGACCCAAATGGGTGTGCGCAGAACGCCGTAGAAAGTGTGCGTGACCCAAGTGGGAGTGCGCCGGACGCCGTAGAAAGTGTGTGGGACCCAAATCGGTGTGCGCAGAACGCCGTAGAAAGTGTGTGGGACCCAAATCGGTGTGCGCAGAACGCCGTAGAAAGTGTGCGGGACCCAAGTGGGAGTGCGCCGGACGCCGTAGAAAATGTGCGGGACCCAAATGGGTGTGCGCAGAACGCCGTAGAAAGTGTGTGGGACCCAAATGGGTGTGCGCCGAACGCCGTAGAAAGTTTGTGGGACCCAAATGGGTGTGCGCAGAACGCCGTAGAAAAAGTGCGGGACCCAAGTAGGAGTGCGCCGGACGCCGTAGAAAGTGTGCGGGACCCAATTGGGTGTGCGCCGGACGCCGTAGTAAGTGTGCGGGACCCAAATGGGTGTGCGTAGAACGCCGTAGAAAGTGTGTGGGACCCAAATGGGTGTGCGCAGAACGCCGTAGGAAAAGTGCGGGACTCAAGTTGGAGTGCGCCGGACGCCGTAGAAAGTGTGCGGGACCCAAATGGGTGTGCGCCGAACGCCGTAGAAAATTTGTGGGTCCCAAATGGGTGTGCGCAGAACGCCGTAGAAAG
Source organism: Aplectana chamaeleonis (assembly GCA_029168955.1). Classification (NCBI taxonomy): domain Eukaryota; kingdom Metazoa; phylum Nematoda; class Chromadorea; order Rhabditida; family Cosmocercidae; genus Aplectana; species Aplectana chamaeleonis. The sequence continues at coordinate 863,628 of JAPDOI010000246.1, read as the reverse complement.
TGTGCGGGACCCAAGTGGGAGTGCGCCGGACGCCGTAGAAAGTGTGCGGGACCCAAATGGGTGTGCACAGAACGCCGTAGAATGTGTGTGGGACCCGAATGGGTGTGCGCAGAACGCCGTAGAAAAAGTGCGGGACCCAAGTTGGAGTGCGCCGGACGCCGTAGAAAGTGTGCGGGACCCAAATGGGTGTGCGCAGAACGCCCTAGAAAGTGTACGAGACCCAAATCGGTGTGCGCAGAACGCCGTAGAAAGTGTACGGAACCCAAGTGGGAGTGCGCCGGACGCCGTAGAAAGTGTGCGGGACCCAAATGGGTGTGCGTAGAACGCCGTAGAAAGTTTGTGGGACCCAAATGGGTGTGCGCAGAACGCCGTAGAAAGTGTGCGGGACCCAAGTGGGAGTGCGCCGGACGCCGTAGAAAGTGTGTGGGACCCAAATCGGTGTGCGCAGAACGCCGTAGAAAGTGTGTGGGACCCAAATCGGTGTGCGCAGAACGCCGTAGAAAGTGTGCGGGACCCAAGTGGGAGTGCGCCGGACGCCGTAGAAAATGTGCGGGACCCAAATGGGTGTGCGCAGAACGCCGTAGAAAGTGTGTGGGACCCAAATGGGTGTGCGCCGAACGCCGTAGAAAGTTTGTGGGACCCAAATGGGTGTGCGCAGAACGCCGTAGAAAAAGTGCGGGACCCAAGTGCGAGTGCGCCGGACGCCGTAGAAAGTGTGCGGGACCCACTGGGTGTGCGCCGGACGCCGTAGAAAGTGTGCGGGACCCAAATGGGTGTGCGTAGAACGCCGTAGAAAGTGTGTGGGACCCAAATGGGTGTGCGCAGAACGCCGTAGGAAAAGTGCGGGACTCAAGTTGGAGTGCGCCGTACGCCGTAGAAAGTGTGCGGGACCCAAATGGGTGTGCGCCGAACGCCGTAGAAAATTTGTGGGTCCCAAATGGGTGTGCGCAGAACGCCGTAGAAAGTGTGCGGGACCCAAGTGGGAGTGCAACGGACGCCGTAGAAAGTGTGCGGGACCCAAATGGGTGTGCACAGAACGCCGTAGAATGTGTGTGGGACCCAAATGGGTGTGCGCAGAACGCCGTAGAAAAAGTGCAGGACCCAAGTAGGAGTGCGCCGGACGCCGTAGAAAGTGTGCGGGACCCAATTGGGTGTGCGCAGAACGCCCTAGAAAGTGTACGAGACCCAAATCGGTGTGCGCAGAACGCCGTAGAAAGTGTGCGGGACCCAAGTGGGAGTGCGCCGGACGCCGTAGAAAGTGTGCGGGACCCAAATGGGTGTGCGTAGAACGCCGTAGAAAGTGTGTGGGACCCAAATGGGTGTGCGCAGAACGCCGTAGGAAAAGTGCGGGACTCAAGTTGGAGTGCGCCGTACGCCGTAGAAAGTGTGCGGGACCCAAATGGGTGTGCGCCGAACGCCGTAGAAAATTTGTGGGTCCCGAATGGGTGTGCGCAGAACGCCGTAGAAAGTGTGCGGGACCCAAGTGGGAGTGCAACGGACGCCGTAGAAAGTGTGCGGGACCCAAATGGGTAAGCGCAGGACGCCCTAGAAAGTGTGTGGAACCCAAATTGGGGTGCGCCGGACGCCGTAGAAAGTGTGCGGGACCCAAAGGAGAGTGCGCCGGACGCCGTAGAAAGTGTGCGGGACCCACGTGGGAGTGCGCCGGACGCCGTAGAAAGTGTGCGCGACCCTAGTGGGAGTGCGCCGGACGCCGTAGAAAGTGTGCGGGACCTAAATGGGTGTGCGCAGAACGCCCTAGAAAGTGTGTGGAACCGAAATGAGAGTGCCACGGACGCCGTAGAAAGTGTGCGGGACCCAAATGAAAGAGCGTCGGACGCCGTAGAAAGTGTGCGGGACCCAAGTGGGAGTGCGCGGGACGCCGTAGAAAGTGTTCGGGACTCAAGTGGGAGTGCGCCGGACGCCGTAGAAGGTGTGCGGGACCCAAATGAAAGTGCGCCACACGCCGTAGAAAGCGTGCGGGACCCAAGTGGGAGTGCGCCGGACGCCGTAGAAAGCGTGCGGGACCCAAATGGGCGTGCGCAGAACGCCGTAGAAAGTGTGCGGGACCCAAATGAGAGTGCGCCGGACGCCGTAGAAAGTGTGCGGGACCCAAATAGAAGCACGCGCATCCCGATAATTTTTTCCGTAGGGCTACCGTAACCATTCTTGAGTAAAGCATGATAACGAAGGATAACACACGCTCATAACATGCGGGGTTTAAAAGGGCAGAGGAGCGGTATGCATTCATTCACACACCATTGTCTTCGAGAAGCCGCCGGGAAGTGGCTGAGGAGGTCGAAATTGTGCAAACACGTTTGTTGGCTATTACGATGTGCTCATATCCAAGCTGACACTCAGAAAATTCTTGAAGAAGGGTTACGGTAGCCCTGCGGAAAAATGATCGGCGTGAGCGTGCTTGTGATCCAAATGGGTGTACGCAGAACGCCGTATAAAGTGTGTGGGACTCAAATGAGAGTGCGTTGGACACCGTATAAAGTGCCGGACTCAAATGGGTGTGCGCAGAACGCCGTAGAAAGTGTGCAAGACATCACTGGGAGTGTGCAAGATGTAACAGAATGTGCGCAGGACATTAGTGGGAGTGTGCAGCATGTCATAGAAAGTGTGCAGGACATCAGAGGGGGTGTGCAGGACATCAGTGGGCGTGTGCAGGACGTCAAAAAATGTGTGCAGGTCATCAGTTGGAAAGCGCAGGACGTCACAGAAGGGGGCAGGACATCAGTGGGTTTATTTTCATCTAACACCACCAGGCATAAATCATGTTAGAAAGGAAACCTTTACGAGAAATAAATGAAATTCCTGAAAGTTCAGGTTCCTGGCAAAAGTAAAGATTTGGCATGGCCATAGAAATATACTCAGTTAAAAAGGGAAATAAAGAAAAATGAAAAAAGGTTTTGAAACATTCCTGAGAACGATTTGGCATAGAATAATTTGTTTTTTTTGGGAAATGAAGTGAAATAGTTGAAAGTATGATTTGGCAGTCGAGTTTGAACTAATTATTGATAAGAGTTGTGCAAAACGAGAGATCGCCTTGTCTGTGCTTATCCGTAGAACATATCAAAGCGAAATCACGCGTGTTGATTTTACTTCACCTAATACGTGAAGATCGCCGCATTACAGCTCCTGAAAAAGTTTTGATGCTTCCCATTTTACGCGTGATTTTGCTTAGATATTTTCTACGGATAAGCACAGACAAGGCGATCTCTCGTTTTGCACAACTCTTATCAATAGTTGGTTCAAACTCGACTGCCAAATCATACTTTCAACTATTTCACTTCATTTCCCAAAAAAAAAACAAATTATTCTATGCCAAATCGTTCTCAGGAATGTTTCAAAACCTTTTTTCATTTTTCCTTATTTTCCCTTTTTAACTGAGTATATTTCTATGGCCTTGCCAAATCTTTACTTTTGCCAGGAACCTAAACTTTCAGGATCAGTAATCCACCACGAATTCGTTTACTCCAAATATTTTACAGCCGAGGATCGATTTCTTTCCGATCTGACTCTATGTCAACAATTGCAATCATTCGTGACATAATCAGTGAAGAAACCACTAATCGTCAAATCAAGGTGCAAATCTCTTGCGGTGAGGCTGGTTTCATAGAATTATCAAGAATGAGTTTTTGACCCTCTTTAAAAAATGCGGGACATGGCGGCTGCTCGAATATTATCTATTTTGGAGCCAAAACCACTCTGCTCATTCGCGGGCTTGTGCGGAGCGAGGGCAGAGACAGCGAAATGTTGTGGGGGGGGGGAGGAGACGCAGCGCACGCGAACGGGCGTACGCGATATGCCGAACTAAATTGAACTCAAAAACATGGTATATGTATGTACAATACCCGCGCTAAGTTTTCTAAAAACGGAAGACATTTGTCAAACTCAAAAAGCGTCCGATGCATGTAACTTTTTTGAACGAAGACGTTTTTGGATTCTGAAAACGCTATCATATTCACAGCTCAACGTTCTACCTAACAATGTGCTTCTTGGATCGAAGCTCCCCAAAACCGCTTTGTTTTCGAGTAAAATTGTGTTTTCGGTCGTTTCACGAAAACGTCGCGCGCGGCAAAATGCGGCGAAGCTTTGAGTAGTAACTGTACAGTTAATAGAAAAGCAATCTCTATGTTTTCTCTGATAATTAGTTGGAGGTGGAGCAGTCTCGGGATCTGTGCAGACTGAGTTTCCGAAATCCTTCATTAAACACTCGGGAGCTTCCTGAAAAATCGGACTTTTGTTACGAAAGCGCCAGACCGATAAATGGAGGTTTTCGGAAATTCAATTTGCACAGATCTCAAGGTGGCCCCACTCCCATCTAACTCACGATGAAAACATAGAGATTGCTCTTCTATTACCTGTAAAATTACTACTCGAAGTTTCGCCGCACTTTGCCGCGCGCGACGTTTTTGTGAAAAAACCGCAAAAAACATTATACTTGAAAACGAAGCTATTGTAGGGAAAGTCGGTCCACAATGCACATTATTATGTAGGAATTCGAGCTGTAAATATCATAGCGTTTTCAGAATACAAAAACGTCATCGTTTAAAAAAGTCACATGCATCGGACGCTTTTTAGCCAAGTTTGGCAAATGCTCCCCGTTTTTACAAAACTTAGCGCGGGTTTTGTAGTACCCCCTGTTTTTTGATAATCGCCATTGCACAAAGTCACTGTATGCACTCGCAAAGTGCAACCTTCCAAGTGCAGTGCTAGACTAGTGTGCAACCTTTCCGACACTGTCGATGGACTGATTGGAAATAACGCTACGCACAAATTCCATTATCGAGACAGATAGGCAGTAACGCTGCGCACTCGTCAATCAAGCGAGCGGAAAAAGTCGTGCGGCCACGCGGAAGAACAGAAGGTGAATATGCAGCTTTAGGCAAGATCTTTATTTCCCATCAATGTGAAGATACCTTTGCCGCTCGACTATGCATGTGCGATAGGCCGGAGTTATACTACTCGCGACAGGCGACCGCGACAGTTCAAAAAAGGCATATCGAAATTCGGTCGATATGTATGGTAAACAGTGCGCCGCTGCGCCTGTCGCGGGTAGTATAAATCCGGCCTCAACATTACAGGATAGTTCGTATGCTTCGTCCTATGGAGGATTCATTGGAATGAAAGCCTGAATATGCCGTATACAGAGGAGGAGAATCTGCACGCACGCGGTCAACAGCAGTGAATTTCACCGAAATAAAGAATAGACATAGGCGCTCTAACCACTTGTTCACTGAAAACACCACAAATCTGTTTTAAGTGAGAACTGCGCAGGGAACGGAAGGAACTTATGTTTCATAATTTGTTTTGCCAAGGCGTTGTTGAACACCTTGTGTCTAAACATAGGCCTGTTTGCAGACTTGAACGATGCCAGCATTGATCATTGTCTGAAGCTCATGCATCCTCGAATGACACATCTACTGAACTTGGAAAGAAGAAAGTTGCTGGCAGCTGCTCTGAAGGTAAGGCTATCCTTCATGGATGCATAAGGTCATCATCCAAAATCTCATCATAATAGATTTTCTCGAGAAGAATATGGTCTGAATCCTACTCATTTGAGAAATTCATTCCAGGAGTTAGAAGCTAACAGCGGTGACATTTCTTTCTTATCTGAACAGAACCAGAAGATCCTGAGTGAGCACGACCGCATTTTCCAGGACGCAGAAAAGGATTCAATTGAAGTAAGCCACATCTGTATTGAAGGCAGCGTACACACTCGTACACGTGTGTGAGATAACTGCGGAAATAGAATGGCATGGCTCAGAATACAACGCCTATGCATTTGGAAGCGTCAAAATCCACCCACAATGCCGCTACATGAGTAAGAAGTTGGCGTTGGCCCTGTATTTCTCCGCTCTCTGTATTTGCCGTTCTCGGAAACAAGTCCTTAGTTATCTCAACCACGTTTACGAGCGTGTATGCTGCCTTTATTTACTCCGACAACTGTTTGATGATGTGACACCTTTCAAACCCTCGGAGTTCTGAGATTTTCGACAGGTAAGGCATGAAAAATTGTGGTGCCGCTTGTGACTAACACCCTGGAAACATGCTAAGCTAGTATGTTAAGGCAACTGCAAGATATCTCACAAAACATATGAAATGCGAACATCACTAATCCTTTTCATTGATAATGAGTATAGTGGAGTCCACCAAGAGTGTCTCATTTACTTATCAACGAGAAGCGGTCGATTGGAGATCAATGATCATGAAACTCATTGCAGCACAACCGCCCTCGCTCAATCGGTATCGAGCGTGCTGGTATGGGATTCATGCACATTGATCCCCAGCCGACCGCTTCTCATTGATAAGTAAATGAGACACTCTTGGTGGACTCCACTATATTTGATCACGCTTCAGTCCCGAACCACAACTTCACGGAGGTAAACACATGAAAAACTTGCCGAATATACAAATAGAAAGCACAAATGGAGAACACACAACTATTAGTGCTAGAAAGCACAAATGGAGAACACACAACTAGTAGTGCAACAAGTAGAAAATAGTAATCATCTTGCAGATTAACAGAAGTGATTTGAAATTGGAATCTACGAATTAATCCCTACAAATACACTACCGCTAAAAGGATTTGCTCAGAAAGCGCGCGCGACATTTTCGCTTGTTTTTCGTCTTTTTTTTTATTTAGGAACTCCTTTCACTCAACTTTGTTTGAGACTAGGGTAATACTCGTCGTTAATCCAATGACATAGCGATTGTCGGAAATTTACGGAGAACTATAGAAGATTAATAGCGATGTTAAAAAAGGGTAATTGCATCCGAAAATCAGAACTCGTTTTACAGGTTTCTTTACTCTAAGCTAAAAAGTAGGTCTAATGTTGGTTGTCTTGAGAGAGAAGATGGTTTCAGTGTAGAGTATGACGCCAAAAAGGCTCAACTTCTGAATAGTTTATCCATGACAGCTTTCATGGAAGACACCCATTTTTAATAACCGAGCTAGTCTACCGCTGTTCCCTGTTATGCCAGACTCTGTGAGGTTTTATCCGGGTGAGTTGCCAGAGCTACTAACAAAATGCCCGAAATCTTTTTCGGCTACGCCGGATCATAATCCCTCATCAGAAAGGTAGTTGTAGTCATAGTTAACCCGTTTGCATACATTTTTAACCTGAGCTTTATGAAAGGATGTGTTTCGATTAGATGGCGTACTTCATTTGCACCTCTCCTCCCTGAAAAGAAACCATTTTCTGATCCGAATAAATACCGACCCATCAGTATCATATCTATTTTTGTCAGCCTATTCGGAAAGTATGAAAGAAAATGATTGTGGCTCATTTTCAAGAACGTTCCATCATCTCGGAGCACCAACACGGGTTCTAGAAGAATTGATCAACCATTTTGGGGATGCTGCAGTTGCTAGACGATTGGACTTGGGCGCTCGACAATGATATTGGTGTGGATGTCATTTATCTTGACTTCTCCAGAGCATTTTACGCAACTGTAAAATGGTAACCAAACTAGAAATAGTGGGTATTCAACCGCAAATAGTGGCCTGGATTTGTGCCTTTCTCACTGGTAGAAGCTACAGAGTTCGGCTTAACGCTGCGTTCTCCTCCCCGCTTCAGCCTTGAGCGATGTTCCTCCGGGTGGAGTGCTCTCGCCGGTTCCTATCAATATTTATACCTATGAAGTTCCTGTGATTATTTCCTCGTATAATGTTGGCTGTTCGGCATTCGCTGATGATTTTGAATTGTACAATTCTATTTTGACCGCGGAGGATTCGGGGTCCTTACAAAAGGCTCCTGATGACGTAGAAAAATGGTCCCACGAATGGAAACTACCGCTGTCCAAAAAGAAGACTGAAGTCATGAAGCTTGGAAATAGTCGAGTGAATGCCCTCTATAAAGTTGACGGTAAGCGGTTGAGCGAAGCCAATGAGATTATCAATCTTGGGTTCCTCATGAAGGGCGATCTTAGTTTCGACGACTACTGCTACTAGGTTGCTTCCAAGCCGAGCGGAATGTTGCATAGTGTATTTGCAGCACTCTCAACTCGCGATCCGACCGTACTTGTTGGAGTATATAAAACGTACATAAGGCCTCTGGTGGAATGCGGTACTGTAATTTTCAATCCATATAAAAGAGGATCTACCGAAGCTTTGGAAAAGGTCCAGAATACTTTTACGCGTAGGCTGTTTTTCAGAACCGGTTAGATTCATACGGTTCGTAACGTTACTAATGTGGCCAGAAATGCTATGCTAGGCCTAACCACTTTAGAGCACAGAAGACGAAAGTTTGATATGGTTATCATGTATAAGATCGTTCATGGGTGTGCTGGTATTAATGCTGGCCTGCTGTTCAAGCTGAGGCCGTCAACTACTAGGGGGGCGCCGGTGAAATCGGCACTTGTTGGGTGGGCTAGGAGTAACTTCAGACAGCACTTTTTTGTCAATATAGCGGATCTTCTTTTCAACAAACTCCTGCGGTTAGGCTTAGTAACTGGGACACTCACTACTTCCACAAAGACGCTTGAGAGCTATCTGTTGCCCCAAGAGCTATCTTCATAGAATCACATGCCTAGATGGGTTGTACGTTTTGCAATTGTTATTTATCATATTCCAGCTTCCGCAGGCCTTTCTTCATGAGGAGACAAAGAAGGTTCAAAGGACGCAATACGTAACAGCTATGATGGTCGCACCACGATTCGCCTCACCAAGAAACTTCAAAGGACGCAATTTAAAGCGGCCCCGGCGGTCCCACCGCGAATCGTAACGGAGAAGCTTCAAAGACCTCAATATGCAACAGCTATGATGGTCTCACCACGATTTGTAAGGGAGACTTCAAACAATGCAACATGCAACAACTATGGTGGTCCCACCACGAACATGATGCTGTGTGCGTTCACGCAAAACCCCACTATATTCACACGCCGTTATTGGTATTATCTGCAACATTAGTGCGCTCCAAACGATGACATCAAAAAAATGCGGGAACCACAGAGTGTTTGAATCCTTTCAACAATACCCGGTCAGACGTGTGTCGGACTTCGGACAGGATACAGTCAGACACACCACCACGCCGCTTATTATATGTAAAGATTCTTGTCTTTTGCCATCCCTCATTGAAGGCAGTGGTCGCGATCAAATATGCTTGTCTTCATTTCCACTCTAAAAACTTTTCTGGGTTTCGAGTATTGGGACCTGTAAGAAAAAATCGCGAAAAACCGCTATTCTGGGCCAAACTTGAAGCCTGAACTTTCTTGTCTTTTGATGGTGGACGAGCCGACTCCACATCATCGGCATCGATGATCTCTAAAATCAGGAACATCAGCTGACTTGAAATTGCATTTCAATCAATGAACATTGATTCGTGTAGTCAAAAACATTGACTGAAATGCATGCTTTCAATGTTCAACTGTTTTTATTTGGTAAATATGCATTTATTTCCTCTTCTGAATGTTGATGATTTTTGACTGCTCGGCATGAGACTGCGATCTTTTTGGGCGGCGCTATTCACGTGTGCACGAACTGGCATCTTTGGGCCCTAGAAACTCTAATTCTAGCCCGTTTTTAACCGCTCTGCCTTCCTTCCTAGTTTTCAGCTGTTTTCGATATAAGCTGATTTTTGTAGTTTTTTCGATGCCATTTTTCATCGTGACTACTGCCTTTAAGGGTGATAGTTCTTTTTTTGTGTTTTTATCGTTCAAATGGGTTCCCGTGTGATAAATGAAATGAAATGAAACTATAGATGTTTCGCAATCAACCACCTCTATATACGGTAGACACAGGCCAGCGCAGACAGATTGTCGTACCCCTCTTCGCCACGGTACAGTAATTCCACACCTGGCTTATTGCGAAACATCTATAGTTTCCAAAGATACCGCCCACAAAGACTATACCACTGGGTAGCCCTCAACACCAGGGGCATGCGTATCACCCTACTTTCGCTCGAACTTGAGTTCGAAGCGAGTTATTCGAAAAGGACGAAAGAGACTCAAAAACGCATCCGAGCGCGCTCTCTGATCAAACTCTTCGACCAGTAATGTGTGTACATAGGCTGCACTCCTGTTGCAAAGAATCTTCTGATTTTTTGAACGGCGCTATGGCTACCCTGTCAAAAGTCTTACGACGTTTCAAGTTAATAATTTGCCAACGGCACAAGATTCTCACAGAAGTGTAGAAGTTTTTCTTTTCAAAATTTTCCTTGTTTAGGCCCCGATTTCGTGCTATCTTTATCACTGGTGAGACTGCTTCCCTAAGAATAGCGGTATAGAGATTTGGAGGCCGATCGACTCCTAACGCTAAAACATGACTGTCGAAGTGATGAAACACTTATACCTGCCATTACCTGTCTTATCACGTTTATACGATACGTATGACTTGTTTAAGGGGCTATTCATACTTCCAACCTCTCGCTCTGCCAGAGCGGCCCGCGCGGAAAAAGTGGTGAGTATGAATGAAAACACGACCTCCCGCGCCTCCCGCCTCTCCCGTGCCTCCAGCCCCGCCACAGCGGTGTCTCCTGAACATTCATACTCCGCTCTCGCATCGCCGAGGTATTTGTTGGTTGCAATGCTTGTTGCACTAAATTACGTCATATAAGTGTAGCGGCGCCTAAATTAAAGCGCGCGATACGCCATGGAAAGCGCTTTAGACCTCAGTGGGAGTGTGCAAGATGCAGTGGAAAGCGTGTGGGACCCATGCGGAAGTGCGCCGGACGCCGCGAAAAGTATTTACTCACACAGTAGGAGTGGGCAGGACGCCGAAAGAAGTTTGTGGGACCCTAGTGGAGGTGCAGGGGACGCCTTAGAAAGTAGGTGGGACCCAAGTGGAAGTGCGCGTGCGCAGATGATCGGGAAAGTTGCAATTAAGTTTGAATATTCAATACAAGGGTCAAAATGCACGCCTCCACGCGGAAGGTACGCAAGAAACCGAAATGGCTGTCGTGCGATGATAAATCTTGGCTCAAGTCTACTTGGAGGGGGCCTTCCAAGAGTCATTCTAGAAATTAAAGTTGCCTCCGATATGGGTTTTCCGATAGCGTTATCAGCCATTGTCTATTTAGAAAATCTGTAGAATTGTGGTGAGCGCGAAGCGCTCACCAGATTTGGCTTTGATTCGCCTTCGCGCAACCCACTGATCTCAGTATCAGGGTCCAGAGTAAGCGTAGGAAGACCGTTCTTTTTGCATTTAATACACTTTAGAAAGGTGAATAACTGTTCAAAAAATGGTCCGGAATGGTTACCTGAGATTCGAGAAAAAGTGTCAAAACCACGTCATTTTGGTCGAAAAAATATTCATCTCCTTTTTTTTCAGTTGGTGTTCACGATCTTGTTGGAACACTTATCGTTGAGCTAGAGAGCTCATTTTTGGCCAGGAAGCTGGTTTTGTTTGCACCTAGCTCCTGTCAAATTTTGAAGTTGGTAGCCCAATTTTTGCGGAACCTCAAAATTGAGGATAAAGAAAGACAAAAACTCGTAAACATGTTATTAAAAACCAACCGACGTTTGCTTATTCGTAAAAATGAACTAGTGAAATAAAGACCGTTACTGATAGGCTTTTGCTCAGGATTTGACGGGGCAACGCTTCAATCAATACGGCGGGATCTCGGAAGTACTTTTTGAAACGCCGCACGGTGTGACTCAGAAGTGCGCCACAGAACGCCGTAGATACTGTGCGGCACCCCAGCAGGAGTGCGAAAGACGTCGTAGAACATGTGTGTGACCAAAGTAGGAGTGCGCCGGACGCCGTAGAAAGTGTGCGGGACCCAAGTGGGTGTGCGCAGAACGCCGTAGAAAGTGTGTGAGACCCAAATGGGTGTGCGCAGAACGCCCTAGAAAGAGTGTAGAACCCAAATGATAGTGCGCCGGACGCCGTAGAAAGTGTGCAGGACCCAAATGGGTGTGCGCAGAATGCCCTAGAAAGTGTGTGGGACCCAAATGGGAGTGTGCCGGACGCCGTAGAAAGTGTGCGGGACCCAAATGAGAGGGCGCCGGACGCCGAAGAAAGTGTGCGGGACCCAAATGTGTGTGCGCAGAACGCCCTAGAAAGTGTGTGGGACCCAAATGAGAGTTCGCCGGACGCCGTAGAAAGTGTGCAGGACTCAAGTGGGTGTGCGCAGAACGCCGCAGTAAATGTGTGGGACCCAAATGGGTGTGCGCAGAACGCCGCAGAAAGTGTGCGGGACCCAAATGGGTGTGCGCAGAACGCCCTAGAAAGTGTGTAGAACCCAAATGATAGTGCGCCGGACGCCGTAGAAAGTGTGCGGGACTCAAATGAGAGTGCGCCGGATGCCGTAGAAAGTGTGCGGGACTCACGTGGGAGTGCGCAGAACGCCGAAGAAAGTGTGCGGGACCCAAATGTGTGTGCGCCGGACGCCGTAGAGAGTGTGCGGGACCCAAATTGGTGTGCGCAGAACGCCGTAGAAAGTGTGCGGGACCCAAATGGGTGTGCGCAGAACGCCCTAGAAAGTGTGTAGGACCCAGTTGAGAGCGAGCCGGACTCCGTAGAAAGTGTGCGGGACTCAAATGGGTGGGCGCAGAACGCCGTAGAAAGTGTGCGGGGCCCTAGTGGGAGTGCGCCGGACGGCGTAGAGAGTGTGCGGGACCCAAATGGGTGTGCGCAGAACGCCGTAGAAAGTGTGCGGGACCCAAATGGGTGTGCGCAGAACGCCCTAGAAAGTGTGTGGGACCCAAATGAGAGTGAGCCGGACGCCGTAGAAAGTGTGCGGGACCCAAACGAGAGTGCGCCGGACGCCGTAGAAAGTGTGCGGGACCCAAATGGGTGGGCGCAGAACGCCGTAGAAAGTGTGCGGGACCCAAGTGGGAGTGCGCCGGACGCCGCAGAGAGTGTGCGGGACCCAAACGGGTGTGCGCAGAACGCCCTAGAAAGTGTTTGGGACCCAAATTAGGGTGCGCCGGACGCCGTAGGAAGTGTGCGGGACCCAAGTGGGAGTGCGCCGGACGCCGTAGAGAGTGTGCGGGACCCAAATGGGTGTGCGCAGAACGCCCTAGAAAGTGTGTGGGACCCAAATGAAAGTGCGCCGGACGCCGTAGAAAGTGCCGGACCCAAATGGGTGTGCGCAGAACGCCGTAGTGAGTGTGCAGGCATCAGTGGGAGTGCGCCGGACGCCGTAGAGAGTGTGTGGGACCCAAATGAGAGTGCGCCGGACGCCGTAGAAAGTGTGAGGGACCCAAATGAGAGTGCGCCGGACGCCGTAGAAAGTGTGCGGGACCCACGTGGGAATGCTCCGGACGCCGTAGAAAGTGTGCGGGACTCAACTGGGTGTGCGCAGAACGCCGCAGTAAATGTGTGGGACCCAAATGGGTGTGCGCAGAACGCCGCAGAAAGTGTGCGGGACCCAAATGGGTGTGCGCAGAACGCCCTAGAAAGTGTGTAGAACCCAAATGATAGTGCGCCGGACGCCGTAGAAAGTGTGCGGGACCCAAATGAGAGTGCGCCGGACGCCGTAGAAAGTGTGCGGGACTCACGTTGGAGTGCGCAGAACGCCGCAGAAAGTGTGCGGGACCCAAGTGGGAGTGCGCCGGACGCCGTAGAGAGTGTGCGGGACCCAAATTGGTGTGCGCAGAACGCCGTAGAAAGTGTGCGGGACCCAAATGGGTGTGCGCAGAACGCCCTAGAAAGTGTGTGGGACCCAGTTGAGAGCGAGCCGGACTCCGTAGAAAGTGTGCGGGACCCAAATGGGTGGGCGCAGAACGCCGTAGAAAGTGTGCGGGGCCCTAGTGGGAGTGCGCCGGACGGCGTAGAGAGTGTGCGGGACCCAAATGGGTGTGCGTAGAACGCCGTAGAAAGTGTGCGGGACCCAAATGGGTGTGCGCAGAACGCCGTAGAAAGTGTGCGGGACCCAAATGGGTGTGCGCAGAACGCCCTAGAAAGTGTGTGGGACCCAAATTAGAGTGCGCCGGACGACGTAGGAAGTGTGCGGGACCCAAGTGGGAGTGCGCCGGACGCCGTAGAGAGTGTGCGGGACCCAAACGAGAGTGCGCCGGACGCCGTAGAGAGTGTGCGGGACCCAAACGAGAGTGAGCCGGACGCCGTAGAAAGTGTGCAGGACCCAAACGAGAGTGCGCCGGACGCCGTAGAAAGTGTGCGGGACCCAAATGGGTGTGCGCAGAACGCCCTAGAAAGTGTGTGGGACCCAAATTAGAGTGCGCCGGACGCCGTAGGAAGTGTGCGGGACCCAAGTGGGAGTGCGCCGGACGCCGTAGAGAGTGTGCGGGACCCAAACGAGAGTGAGCCGGACGCCGTAGAAAGTGTGCGGGACCCAAACGAGAGTGCGCCGGACGCCGTAGAAAGTGTGCGGGACCCAAATGGGTGTGCGCAGAACGCCCTAGAAAGTGTGTGGGACCCAAATTAGAGTGCGCGGCACGCCGTAGGAAGTGTGCGGGACCCAAGTGGGAGTGCGCCGGACGCCGTAGAGAGTGTGCGGGACCCAAATGGGTGTGCGCAGAACGCCCTAGAAAGTGTGTGGGACCCAAATGAAAGTGCGCCGAACGCCGTAGAAAGTGCCGGACCCAAATGGGTGTGCGCAGAACGCCGTAGTAAGTGTGCAGGACATCAGTGGGAGTGTGCAAGATGTAACAGAATGTGCGCAGGACATTAGTGGGAGCGTGCAGGATGTCATAGAAAGTGTGCAGGACATCAGCGAGAGTGTGCAGGACTATAGTGGGAGTGTGCAGCACCTTATAGAAAGTGTGTAGGACATCAGTGGAAGGATGCAGGACATCAGTGGGCGTGTGCAGGACGTCATCGAAAGTGCGCAGGCTATCAGTTGGAGTGCGCAGGACGTCATAGAAGGGGGGGGGCAGGACATCAGTGGGTTTACTTTCATCTAACACCACCAGGCATAAATCATGTTAGAAAGGAAACCTTTAGAAAAAATGAATGAAATTCCTTAAAGTTTAGGTTCCTGGCAAAAGTAAAGACTTGGCATGGCCATAGAAATATACTCAGTTAAGAAGGGAAAATAAAGAAAAATGAGAAAAGGTTTCGAAATATTCCTGAGAACGATTTGGCGTAGAATAATTTGTTTAGCGGGAAATGAAGTGAAATAGTTGAAAGTATGATTTGGCAGTCGAGTTTGAACCAACTATTGATAAGAGTTGTGCAAAACGAGAGATCGCCTTGTCTGTGCTTATCCGTAGAACATATCAAAGCGAAATCACGCGTGTTGATTTTACTTCACCTAATACGTGAAGATCGCCGCATTACAGCCCCCGAAAAAGTTTTGATGCTTCCCATTTCACGCGTGATTTCGCTTTGATATGTTCTGCGGATAAGCACAGACAAGGCGATCTCTCGTTTTGCACAACTCTTATCAATAGTTGGTTCAAACTCGACTGCCAAATCATACTTTCAACTATTTCACTTCATTTCCCGCTAAACAAATTATTCTACGCCAAATCGTTCTCAGGAATATTTTAAAATCTTTTCTCATTTTTCTTTATTTTCCCTTTTTAACTGAGTATATTTCTATGGCCATGCCAAATCTTTACTTTTGCCAGGAACCTAAACTTTCAGGAATCCACCTCTGGATAGCCTTTACACACAACAAACCAACACCTGTTATCAAACCTATCAAAGTCCACCGCATCGCTTCATTCCTAAAAGCAAATCCATCAATTTGTCGGAGTCGGACTCAGTGGGTTGATTTTTTTGAACCCGTCTTCCACGAATTCGATGCGTATCGACCCGTTGGGACTCAGTGGATCCACCGACTATGACGGGGGCCAAACTGCACTTTATTATTCAGTATAATCTCCCTGAACATTAATAAACTTGCTCCAACGATCCTCTTATCTGTGGATCCCATCCCTGAAGCTAGGATCCGGAAGGTCTGCAAAATACGCTTTAACAGCCGTTATGACCTCACCATTTGATGAAAAACGCTTGCCACGCATGAATTTTTTTCCATTGCTGTGACACGGCGACACTCAATGGCTTGTAAACAAAGAATGAATTGACAGATTAAAATGAAACTTCACATACGTTCATATGAAGAGTGTGCCAACAAAACAAAAAATTTTGGACTAGTAGCAACACCCTCTCTTAACGAACGACAAAGCTTATTGAACAATCTGGCAATGAAGTGATTGCGCTTCATTTTCTGATATTAGGTACATGGGCTGCTTATACAACGATTCCGAGGTTTCTTTTTAATGGTGGTTCTTACAGTAGATTCCTTTCGTTTTTCTATGTTTTCTGAAGGATCATTACGAGGCAGCTCGCTGGTTCCCGCATTCATCCTTTAAAAAAATGTATCATCCGATACTGGATTCAATTCATTTAACAAAACCGATTGCGTAGATTATCGAGGGGTTGACTGATTTCGAAGCGGTTTTGGCTGAGTTGGTATTTTTTCCTTGAGCTGACAGTCATAAAAACATCACATCAACAATTTAGGTCTGTATATGTCCAGATAAGATTCCACTAGAAGCCCACTATTGCAAACGAAAACATTCTGTTAGTTTCATGCGCCGGTAGAGATTCATTAACTAAACCCGGTGCAATTGCAAAAAAAACATTCAATTTTGAAGGCCTCTTTAATTACTAATGTCTACCCGAAAGCTGGTATTTCCCGATACATTATCTACCAGTGATAGGTCAGTGTTCATATCCTGTGTTCGAGCACCTTCCCTTGATGTCAATGTATTTCGGCGATTTGCGTGCCGGACGAGTTCGGACGCCAGGCGGACGAGTTCGGACATCGCGCCGCGGACGAGATCGGACGGCGCTGGCCGGACGAGTTCCGACGCAACCGCCCACTGATGTCCTGCACACTCCCTCTGATGTCCTGCACACTTTCTATGTCCTGCACACTCCCACTAATGTCCTGCACCCTTCCACTGATGTCATACACACTTTCTATGAGGTGCTGCACACTCCCACTATAGTCCTGCGCACTCCCACTGATGTCCTGCACACTTTCTATGTCATCCTGCACACTCCCACTAATGTCCTGCGCACATTCTGTTACATCTTGCACACTCCCACTGATGTCCTGCACACTCTCTACGGATTTCTGCGCACACCCATTTGGGTCCGGCTTTTTCTACGGTGTCCAACGCACTCTCATTTGGGTCCCACACACTTTCTACGGCGTTCTGCGCACACCCATTTGGGTCCCACACACTTTCTACGGCGTCCGGCGCGCTCCCACTTGGGTCCCGCACACTTTCTACGGCGTTCTGTGGCGCACTTCTGAGTCACACAGAGCGGCGTTCCAAAAAGTACTTCCGAGATCCTGCCGTATTGATTGAAGCGTTGCCCCGTAAAATCCTGAGCAAAAGCCTATCAGTAACGGTGTTTATTTCATTAGTTCATTTTTACGAATAAGTAAACGTTGGATGGTTTTTAATAACATGTTTACGTGTTTTTGTCTTTCTTGACCCTCAATTTTGAGGTTCCGCAAAAATTGAGCAACCAACTTCAAATTTTGACAGGAGCTAGGTGCAAACAAAACCAGCTCCCTGGCCAAAAATGCGCTCTCTAGCTCAACGATAAGTGTTCCAACAAGATCGTGAACGCCAACTGAAAAAAAAGAGACGAACATTTTTTCGACCAAAATGACGTGGTTTTGACACTTTTTCTCGAATCTCAGGTAACCATTCCGGGCTATTTTTTGAACAGTTATTCACCTTTCTAAAGTATATTGAATGCAAAAAGAACGGTCTTCCTACGTTTTTTCTGGACCCTGATACTGAGATCAGGGGGTTGCGCGATGGCGAATCAAAGCCAAATCTGGTGAGCGCTTCGCGCTCACCACAATTTTCCGCCCCTCCCGCTCTGCCATGGCGATGTCTCTGGAGCATTCATACTTCACTGGCGGAGCGGGAGGAGCGGGAGATCGTCTTTTCATTCATACCCAACTCTTTTTCCGAGCGGGCCGCTCTGGCAGAGCGAGACGTTGGAAGTCTGAATCGCCCCTAAGAGCAGAAAGAGCCCCCGAAGCCCCATACTCGCACTCGCTTCCCTACTCCCTAGTCTGTTTAGATTAGAGCTTCAGCCGCCTACCTCTGTAGGAACACGGTGTGTGAATGTAACACACTGCTCTTCAGTTCTTTCATATCCTACACTTTATCGATTGGGTATCATCCATTTTGTCTACCGTGAGAATTTTGTGTATTATAATCGCCTTACGACGTCTTCGACTGGTCCTGTCGTTATATTCCTATTTTTATTCCATGCATAGATTTCGAGGCATTCCACTAGCATTCAAGCATCTGGAAGAAATGATGGAGATCTTTCTTAGCGAGCTTCCTGGTTAGCAGACGATTGGTAGTGGAAATTTGAAAAGCATGGATGGCTTCAAAACGCTAGTATTTATTCGATTTTCATTGACTACACGCAAGGTGCTGTATGCCCATATGGCCACAACAGCGAAATCAAGAGTTCCACGCAAAAAAAAATATACGATGAAGATGAAAAACAAAACAGAACAAAGTCTGAACAAAGAAAAGCTCAAGCAACACAGTGGCATCCCTGGACAAACCTTTTGTTGAAGAATTATGTAACAACTATTTGGTTCAGGACAGCAACATATGCGGTTTGTACGAGACGTTACTTCTGAGCAGAGCTCGTCTGAATGGTAACAACGCACGCGGAAAGACGGAAGCGCTTCGTGAACTCCTTCTCAACAATTACAGCTTGGAGAAAGTTCTTGAGTTTTTCAAGATGGCCAGCGATGAAACATCGTTGCGGTATTAGAAATACGTATGCAGAGATTAAAGGGTTTCAGCTTTCGTCTATTTTTTTGTGTTTTCAGTTTGTGGTTTTTTTTCAATTCTTTTTCGATCACAAGCGTTATACTGAAATGATTCGTAGCATTTATCTCGTAGAGCAGAGCTCAGCAAGATTCAGTATTCCAAAGTTCAAAGCTGATTCGATGCCTGGACCACAGGTACCAACAGAAAGCCTACGAAATCACGCCAAATACGGTATTCGCATGATAATTAAGACCATTATGATCCCAGTTTGAAGGATCAAAAAATTCGGAAAGAAGAAAACCGTTTTCCACATTCGTAGCCATCTGCTGGCGCTAACGATGCTCTTGAGGCTGTATTGACGGCACCAATCCCATTTTGAAAGAAGTCGAGAATGATAAATTACGGATCGTGTCATCTAAAGTGTTGTCTGCCAAAGGCTGCACTTCCAGTCAAGTGGAAGCGGCCAGTAGGAGATCAGTGTGCATAAAACTCATTGCAGCGCAACCGCTCTTGCTTATTCTGTGGCTCATTTGTCGCATTGGAATAAATGGACTTTAATTTCTAACCGACCGCTTCTCAGATTTGTGTGCAGATGCGCAACTTAGTGCATATCCTGATAGAAAATGGATATGAAAGGTCTCCATCAAATTTGAAGACATTGTTCACGATAAATCCTGTTTTCGTGTTTTTCTGTGAACACTATGCTGGCAGGTGCTGGAGGGGATAGGGTCGAAGAGAGCAGCCAAAACAGGCCAGAAGTCGATGAATTTGGCCGCGAAGTGGAGGTTTTGTTAGCTTAGTTTGCTGCTTAGCCTGCCCGTCCCGTACTGAAAAGCTTGTGGCGCTGCGGATGCTTTCGTTGTCAAATTGCCCATTCAACTCCGCTACGTTCAGTTTGATCGCTTCGCGCACATTTTGCCACTAGCGCACGCTAGCGAAAACTAGCAGGGCACGTGAACTCGTTCGCGCCCTAAACCTGTACTTACGTCAGAAACCACTATTTTAGCTTATTCTGAGCG
Organism: Aplectana chamaeleonis; assembly: GCA_029168955.1. Taxonomy (NCBI): domain Eukaryota; kingdom Metazoa; phylum Nematoda; class Chromadorea; order Rhabditida; family Cosmocercidae; genus Aplectana; species Aplectana chamaeleonis. The sequence goes on along the minus strand of JAPDOI010000246.1, from coordinate 843,925 downwards.
ATATTCTTCGCTATTTCTTCATGATTTTTTAACTCAAGAAGAAATAACCCATTTTTTGAGTCGAACATCGTGAACACTGCCTTTAATGGAATCATAGTTGCTGCACCTCGAGCGGTAACCATATTCTCTCAGTACGAAACTGCACCTCGTACCTCTCACCGAGGTCAAATAATACCACCAGAAAATGGAGCGATCCCGGGCTTACATGCGGTAATTTTTTTATATCACAAAGAGGTCCCGCTTTTCGAGAAATATTAGGCCCTAGGTATACATAAACGATTGGGTGCACCTGGCTTTTTCAGATGATATGCTATTGTTTAAATTTGATATATCATCAATTGCAAATGTCCTGCAAAAATCAGCGGCAGCAAAACGCCCATGTATGACTGGGGCCTTATAGTACGTGTAGCATCAAATATTTAGTTGCATCATCCACCTCCGCCAAATGAATGGACGATGGTCGTCTACATGGGCCGGCACATGAACAGTGTTGATGTAACGACCATTGGACTTTTTGCCGGGCATAGACGATTGGCCGTTGCGGCCAAGCCTATATATTTGACTAGAGTGAGCCAGGCAGGCCTACTCTAGGTAGTGTAGAGCCCCCTTGTACAACTAAGTCTAGTGAATGGGTTGCGGAGGTAGATGGTCGCACGCGATCGGAACTCCATCGGGTAGCGATGTCGCGAACGCCGCACGGTCCGCCGTAATGGTTGCGCCGTGTCAGTTCGGTAGAACAAACTTGACAAGGAGACCATATGAACCGATGTCTTTTGCGGCTCCCAAATAGAGAACATTTGGTGTTTATCTTTATTTATTTTCTGGAATTGAAATCTATTATACAGGAATTTGAGCTCGTGTACTAATTCGGTCTACTTGGGAATAAAAGTTATAATATGAGCTGCCAGCGCTCGGTAAGTCTTGAAATCCAGTCCATTGTCTGCTGAAGAGTTCTTCTTTGTTTGTTCAGACCCTTCACCATCATAGTGCTTGAATTCCTGAGCGTACGCTTTCTGATGCCATCGGAGCGAAATCTCAACTAAACGTGAAAGTGTATGAAGCGGTCTAAATTTAGTACTCAACCGCAGTTAATGCGGAACTCACTGATCCTTTTCTCGTAACCTCTTGACGAAAGACGTACAATGCTTGCCAACTCTGACAGTGGCTCTAGCTGTCAAAGTCGGTATCTGAACTGCGCTAACTGATGGAGTGTCAGCAACTCTCCTCCGTAGAAATTTCCGCCGAATCGCTCTGAATGCTTCATTACATAATAGTAGGCTTGAAGCGCAACGGCCGGAGCCCATACCCCAATGAAAAAGCGGTATAAATCTAACGCAGGCGATTTTTAGTTTCTTATGCAGTGTAGGATAACCTAGCCTGCGCGTTGGTCCGCATGAGTTACGCGACGTGTGTGTTATGATGAGGGCCTACTGATTTGAACCCTGGGAGGGGTACCTGTAATCATAGTTCAAACGAGCCGATGACTGGTCTATGTGCTCTGAACCAAACGATTATGAGCAAACGTGGCCGTGAAGTAACCTGCACTTCTGAAGAGGAACTTGGAAACGATTTCTAATCATTGAAGTGTGGAGAATTCAGGATCATAAAGACGGCGTACGCAATAGAAACCGTTTTTTATTCTTTCCATTATTTTGGGTAGGAAGACCCATGAAATAATAGTCGACTATAGCGGAGAGGCCTCGAAAAAAAATCCAAAGTTCCGGAAAAAACTTCTTTGGGAAATTCCGGAGCACTCAACTTTCCCCTCGCTCCCTTAAGCCTATGCTGGTGTGTTGGGTATAACACAGAAACGTCGGAAGGCTAAATGAGAGATCAGGGTAAAGCACCCTCGGTTTCGGTGACCAGGGGGGCAGCAACTTTGGGCTTAAGGTGGGCGGGAGGGGGCAGCAGGCTCCCGGCAGCTCGCTATGCGAACGCTGTTGGGACTTAGTAGAACAGAAAAATAGCGAAGAATCAGAAAAAAAATTACTGCCCGAGTCCCAGGTCGATTGATCCCATCAGAGCCGAGAACGGGACGTCGGCTACCAGGGGTCGAAAAAACTGCTCGGAAAGCGAGGCGCCGCTCGGCGGCAAATGTCTCCAGAAGAGTGGCTTCGGTTTGAAAGTGACCTATACTGAGCCTAGTTTCAATCACGGAACTTCTGCGGCCGAACCAAAGACGATGAGTGTGTCTCCCGGGGCGTCAAGGATGCGAAAAAACGCAGATTTCCTCATAATTATCCTCTTTCTTGCACATAATTGAAATCCAGTACAATTTACTTTTTTTGCCTGGTACACTCGCTGCCATTTTGAGTTGGGGGGGGGGGGGGTGGCGCAAATATTTCTAACATGGAGGCGGGGGGGCCGCACCTCCGACGGGCCGGTAATCAGGTCATGCCTTACCCTGCACTGTGAGATGTGGTTTGGCACATTAAAATCTGCAGGTAAGTTATAGTTCTGTAATTCTTCTGTCGAATATTAACTAAAAATAAAAGAACCCTTAGTAAGCATGTTTTGCCTTTGAGATCTCTTGAGTGAAAGAATGGTCAGCAGTGAATCTTCTGCGCACGTCGTGACGCTTCCGTTCCTAAATGATCGACTCAGGACCCAATTCTTGAAACCCACAGAGCCAATTTCGAGGGGAAACAACGTTACGGATACGCAACAATGAGGCCTCAAGCTTTGCCTACTACATCGACATAGTTCAAACATGGGATTGAGAAGAAAAACACAAATCTGCTCCTCTGCGCGGACACTGCCTTCGAGGGGGTCTCCTCACAACGTACAGCAAATAGATCTTCAGCGTGGTGAAGAGAAATTTCCCGCTACAGACCTCAACAGGGTTTCTTGTTGCTGAGAGTGGCACTTATCCTGCAGGAAGACTCATCCCTCCAATGTTCACCGGTAATTTGAAAGCATATCCTTTCTGGGGGTGTGTATACAAGTCTGTTGGTACCTGCTCGTTGGTGCCCCTGCTTCTACTGAACCCAGCAGACGTTTGAGTGTACACAGGGAACGTTCGAGCGATATAGCGTGCACAACTATATCGCGAAAGTATCCCGCACATTGCATAAAGGTGTCGCCGTCCGGCACACTAAGGCCTCTGGTCCATAACACCTTAGGATCCGTACCTAGGGAGTCATGGAGTCTTTGGCCACAAGCCACATATCCTTTCTAATTGCAGCACCTGCTGTTGAGATTAATGATTGCAGCAGTCTACATCTTCGTACTACTGGGTAAAAGCAGGATATAATGCTCAAACGAAAAATATGCACTTTCATAGGGGAAGAGTTTTGAACCCACAATGATCAGGTAGCAGTTCCCTTGCTAGCAGCACATGCTGCTGGCAACGCAGATTCGAAATAGAAAAGAGATCGCCGGTGGAATTTGTTTGCGCCTTGATTCAGGCCCTCGAATATATAAGCACAATCACTATAGGCTCTATTCTTGGTGCACTTTGTACGAGTAGCGAGACAGATCGAAATTCTAACAGGCGGTCAAAAGTAGCCTTTTCCACAGAGGAAGAGCTATTTCACTATCTGTCAGACGGCCTCGCTTCTGCAAACAAAACATATTCGGTGAAAAACAGGTCCACGCAGACTGGTGTTTCATATCTGATCAGACATTGACTACGGAATGAAGCTCGCTAGTTAAATGCAGAGCTCCCGAGGAAGAAGTTGCACGTTTTCGGCTAAAATGTAAGCTTTGGGTCCCTCTAAGAAGATTGAGAACGGAAGGGCGACGAATGACGGCCGGTAAGTGGGTGAAAATCTCGTGGGTCAGCCAACCCACTGCGCCACTCGGCCCACGTCTTATAACAGTTGCCCTGCATTCGTGGTTAGATGAACGATGGTTTCCGATCAAAAGCTCCGTTCTTCACTTCATTCTCAGCGTCTCTCTTTACTCAGGTCAGCTCGCACACATCGGCTGCAAATAACGGGAGTTACAAGCCTTGGACAACTCGTCCACAATGCTTCCCTAGCTGAATTTTGAGGGGCCATAACTCCGTTTCAAGATGGTCTTGTACGATTCCAGGGACATCATTAAAATCAGCATGGGACCGTCTTCAAGATAGGCGAAAATACAGAAAACCGACTTTTATCGTGAACACTGCCTTTAAAACAAAAAGCAACTTACTCATTAGTCATGACGGCAAGAACAGGTGACAGACAGAAACGTAGCAGTACCAAAAGGTTGAATATATGGTCATAAAGCTGATCGCTGCTTGGAGGATAATGCCAGAGGAATAATAAAACCGCAGTAAACAGAAATATTGTGCCAAAGTGGAGTATCAATGGGAATTCCATTCTCACGATCAAAATGTTCTGCTGAATACACGTTTCTCATGCACTTTTTTTCAAAATCACTTCGAATCACACCGGTATATCGGCTAGCAAGCCCATGTCATAAATCTGCTTTAGGGTATGTCTTACGATTCGGTGTACAAGGTGAAACTACGCATGATGTCATCAAATCTGCTGAAGCCATTGTAAGCGCACTCCCGTTTTTGCTTTGAAAGCTGATGTACGACAGACAGATGTTTGAAACAGTGCCGCAATTTCTTTTCACATCTTTTCGAAAGGGCGAATACAATTTCTTGGACGTTTATCGGCGCAGAAAAAGAGTTGAACAGTCGGCAACGATCAAAGTACAACACCCTGCTATCGTAGGAAAAAAGGACGAATGGGCAAAGTTGGCAGCAAAATCTTCGTTGGCCTATTACTTGCTATGAAAAGCTTCAATTAAAAAAAACATTCCCTTGAGCACGACCTATTGGTTCCATTCGTATCTATTCCGGGATACCCCACGAGAAAACACGTTTTTGGGCAAATTCGTATCATCTGGCCGTCACGTGTAAATTCGCGCGCGGTGAATACCGAAAAGAAATCACGGCGTGCGAATTTATGCGTTACCAAAAACAGATCTCTTCGTGAGGTTTTTCGAACTTACCTGATATGATTGGAAACAAGAGGTGCTGAAGGGGGAAGTTTTCTTTAAAGGCAGTGTTCACGATAAAAAATGTGTTTCAGTTTCCACTAGGAATGAGTAGTGGAGGGGCACACTGTAACGTTTACGTCGAAAGAACGTATGAAAACGAGCCAGGAAAAGCTCCGCAAGAGCCCGAAGTTGCCACTTCGAGCGAATTGCAAACCTCAAAAGCGCAACACACGCCCACAGACGTGAACAGATGAATGCTCGAGATCAAGAGATGAGCGATTGTTTCCGATCAAAAGCCCCGTTCTTCCCTTCATTCTCAACTTCTCTCTTTACTCAGGTCAGCTCGCATACATCGGCTGCAAAAGACGGAAGTTACAAGCCTCGGACAACTCGTCCAACATGTTTCCTTAGCTCAATCTTTGAGGGACCATAACTCCGTTCCCAGAAGGTCTTGTACGATTTCAGAGTTATCATTGAAATCAGCATGGGGCCATTTTCAAGATAGGCCGGAAAACAGAAAAAGGATTTTTATCGTGAACACTGCTTTTAAATTCAGATTGGAGTACTTCAGATCACGTTATAGGCAAAAGAGGCTTTTCCTGCCAACTTTTCCCTATTCGCCCCTTTCATCTATAATAGTAGCGGTATCGTATTAAGCGCAGTCTACAGTGCGCAGTAAGGCAAGTTGCATTAACTTTGAATATAGCTAGATTGAAATTCTAGCTCGAAATCTGCTATTCTGCTAGAATAGAGCTATTAACATTCTAACTTGCCAATTTGTGTTCACATGCACAGCGCAGTCTCATGCTGAGCAGTCAAAAATCACTAACGTTCCCAACCAGAAATGAATTTAAATTTAGCTCATGAAAACAGTTAAACAATGGAAGCGAGCCCTTCAATCAGTATTTGACTCTACGAGGACAGAAATTATTGAGCGGGTCATTTCGAAGGATATTGCTCATCAAATGAATTTCTATTTCAAGCCAGATGATGTTCTTGATATTAGAGATCATCGATGACGATGATGTTGAGTGGGCTCGTCTAACATCAAAATACAGGAATGTTCCGCGAAATTTGACTCAAAACGGTTTTTTTTTTCGCAAAATTTTCTTATAGGTCGTTCCGTCTGAATCCAGAAAAGGGTTGAAAGAGGAACAGAAAACAAGCATACTTTATCGCGAGCACAGCCTCCAATTGAATGTAGCTTTTGTTTTGGTAAAAGCATCGTTCGCGCTGGAAACAACTTTTCATTTTTTCAGGCTCAATTTCATGAATGACCGTGGTAGGATACACCGGTACACTTAGCCTCGTCAGAAACGTAGAATTATGAGATTGGAAGGAGCTAAAGAGAAGGATCCGCTACCAGTTCACAACAGTCGTCTACCACTTCTCTATAGAATGTTGATGCATTCGTAAAATAACGTGAAAAACTGTTACGGCAAAACTCCACACGCAGAAAAACTTTGAGAGTGGTGCTAACGAGGTTTCCAAATGCAGAGAACTTCAGAAACGATTTTGAGGCGAAGAACAAATTCAAATTCAAGGTGTTTGCAGATTGGCTTCCCTTTACAAATGGAGGTTTTCATTGGCCCTTTAAACAGCTTCGTTCACTAGAGAGGATAAGCTACACAGAAACATGAAAAAATTATATACGGTTTTCTGCGCGTACGATGCCTTCAAACTCAGCCAAACTTCTTTCTGAGCAGTGTGAGCGAAAGTGTTTTTCTTTTCTTTTTTTCTTGATGCATCCTGGATTCACTCGATATTAGGATTCAGCCCACAATCTTACCTGTCGGATCCATGCTGATGTAAAAGAATAGCCTTGCCAAGTTCTTCCTGCATTGCCCTTCCTTGAAGCAACATGTCATTCCCTTGCTTCCCCAATATTTAGTAGAAATTTCTGTAGAAAAAAACAGTTGTGCCGTAGCCCCCAAGTTATAATTTCCTAATTTCGTTCAATCGCTGGATATAGCTTTTTTTGGAACTTGCCATAAAACCCATTATGGCGATAATATCTCTTAGCTGTTTATGCACTCATCACACACCGGCATTGAAAAGGTTGGTAACCATTGTCTACACAGTGATTGCTTCACCACACATAACCAGCTACCGAACAGCATTGGTTCAGTGACTCACCTTGAGACCTAAGTACACAAGCAGTATAAAGTAGCAGAGAGCACTCATTATCACAACAAATTCTGCAAAATAAAAATCCATGGAGAACAGAACATCTGCGAGAAAGGTTCCTTCTGAAATATTCTTATCTAAGAAGCTCTTTTCTCAACACCAACCCCATTGTGTCACTAACTTGTAAGTGTAAAGCCAGGTATGGTAGCTATCCATATTGTTCGCACCTGACCGGAAAGGCAAAGAGCTGCATTGAACGCACCGAAAAGCCAACACAGAGTTAACGAAACCTAAATCAACAACTTTCTCCATAGCTTTTAAGATAGCTGGGGAGGGAGAGCTTCATCCTTTGTGAAAAAAAAACAAAATTTCAATTGCTCACACTTATGGCAGCAAAAAATGGACACACTAATAGCAGATTGCACGCATGCGCGTGCAATGCTGTCATAAGTGTGTCCATGTTCAAATATGATATTAAATTGCACTGACGTGTTTCTGATCAATGGTGCCAATCAGCCGAGGCGGAGACTGCAGATAAAGGAATGAAACACGAGGAGCAGGTGACGAAGGCCAACTAGAGCACCGGAAGGCTAAAACGTGTGGTCAGATCCATTATGATCAGGGAGGAGCGGAGTTTCTATTTCCCGATTTCAGATGTTTTTTGGCCTTCCATTTTCCGAGTTCCGCTTTCCGAATCCGGAAAAGTGCCACAAAATACGGAATGAATCGGAAATGATTACAGTTTTAGAAGGCTACGCATTGTTTTCTGTCAGATCGCTAGGAAGTTTTTCAAGGGCTAAATCTGAACCGGAGGTTTGTTTTGATGTTCAAAAAGAGCAAGGAATGAGATTCACATTTCGACAGGAATTGTATTTTCTTGAAATAAACCAAAAACCCAGTGTTAAAGGGCTCTCTCTCCTTAGATTCAAGTTGAATTAGATTCAAGTTGAACTATTCTCAAACTAGGTTCGTTTTTAGGGAGATTTGGGTTCGTCCATGCTTTTACTGAATCTAATAGGGCCTCTGCCGTGTTTATGTTTGAGTAGAGCTTACAATCTGAACAGAGTGTACGTATGATCGATCCCATTCTCAGAATGTAGTGTAGTGAATGGACGGGGCCGCGGCGGAAGACTCGCGATCAAAACTCTGTTAGGGGTCGTTTATACTCCCGCCGCAGAGAGGATCGAAATATGATTATTTATACTGTAGGTAACCCTGAGTCAGTGCCATGATTTCGTATTTAGATCAAAGAGGAGCCCCCGCACCCACTCGTGAATGGCCTCCTACCAGTTGCGCTAGATCTCGGTAAGGCCATCCTTTTTGGAACCCCACAAAATGTTGGCTGCTACGGATCCTACTCAAATTTTTTTTGCGCTAAGTGAATGGCCACTGATTTTCGAGGCGCTTCTCAGACGCCAGATATTTCAAATAGAGGCACTGTTTTCGCAGGCGAGAAGCTTAGTTTGCTTAAGCTTCTTTTTTTTCAATCTGGATGTATATTAATTACTTTTACGTTTCTGTTCATCGTTTATGATTGACAAATTAATGATAATGATAATAATAACTGCTTTTGATTTATATTATTGTTAGTTAGTTTCTCAGACAATTCATATCACTAACTGCCGTCAGCCTCTTAAAGGCAGTGTTCACGATAATCTTCAAATTTGAGATTATTCGCTATATTGATTAAGTGGCCCCTGGGTAGAACTAAAATGACGTTGAAACTGAGAAAAACGCACCAGAAGTGCTCGAAATCCTTAAGTATCAGCCCGCCTCTTAAGTAACACAGGAATTGTTTGTTGCGACAGTGAAATGTTTTGTGGACCCGTCTCTTGCAATTCTCTACTATCTATTGCTCCGTTCTTTCCTTAAGGCCCTAACTAATCCTGTTTTGCCTGAAATATTCTTCCATTTTTGATTAGCTCCATTTTTTGCCGGTGACAACCACCGTGAACATGTTCATCCAATTGGACAACTGGTCCATGCTTTGGAATAATGTCACTGAAATACGACGTTTAAATGCGTTTCTCGCCGTTGCTTCGTAAATTTGGTAATACTTGGGGGCCAACGAATTGTTTCATAAGAAAAACTTGGGGACGGAAATCATCGTGAACTCTGCCTTTAAGTGGAAAAAGCAGTTAGAGCTCTGGTGTGGTAGTAATTGGGGGTGTTAAACGCGAATTAACAGGCGTTAAGTTCGCATTAAAAGCGAGTTTAACCCCAACAGAATCTGAGCAGGACTCCTAATAGTTGGGAGAGAATTCGCCCTAGTTTCACCCTAACATCCCTTAGTGGTAGGCATTTGTTACACTTTCAATGAAAACGCCTCGAAAAAGCGACAATTGTAACCTTTGTTACGAAAAATAGCGATTTCAAAACGTTTTTAGGTCTGTTTTTCTCTAAAATTCCGGCATGTGGCATCCTCGCGGTAAGTTCGCGTTTAACATACTCTCGCAGACAGCACGGAAATAGTGCCGAAATGCAAGAGGAACTGGCGGTTAACGAAAAACTCCTCCCGAGGAGTTTTCGGATGCGGTTAGCAAGATACAGTAGGAACAGTTTTGACCATCTATACTGAGGGCAAGTACAAGTTTAATCAATGCAGAGGGTTAAGGAAGTTTGATAGCACTGTTAGCCATTTTGATTCAGGACGTCAACCTATCTTTAAAACTGAAAGGTGTTTCAAGGGATAGTCTTCTAACGGCTTCCGCCAGGGAAACGGGCGATGAGGGATCAAAAACAAAGCAGAGATCATTGCTGAAACACGTTGGCCGTCTTCTTTGGTGGCACTAATCAGTCCCTCCCAATCAGCTGGTCATTTTTTGGCGAGCACCGACACTTCTCCCGCTTTTGTTTTTTTTTTCTTCTGAAATTCATTCGCTTCTTCGCTTCGCTATTATCAGGTTAGTTTCGTTTTCATAATTCATTGCATAGCACAGGCTATGAGGAGTTTGTAGTAAATTATTTGCTTGCTCGCGTTTCGAACAGGTTCTTAAAACTTTTTTAGTGCAAAAAAGTGAAAATTGTCCGAGCGACTGATTTACAAGTGATTTGATGCTTTAGTAATATTTAATCAGCATTAGTCGGGGCGTATCGGGCGAGTTTTGTGGAAAAGAAAAGCGAACTTGTTTCTTAAACCAATTGTATTTGTTCTCCTTTTTCTGCAAGATTCGAATACTCCTCTTTCATTGTCAGATCAGTGCCATCGTGGCCTTTAACTCTTTTTTTTTTGAGGGTCCGCGACGCACTTGCTTTGATGCATTGGTAGAGCCACTCGAAGTGTTTCAAATTCTTACCTTGAAATTTGTGCACAAAATCTTTTTCTTGCATGATGCGCATATGAGTGTGTAACAGTGTTCCTATATATTTTCAGCACTAACTGCGGGCGGGGATTAGTTTCATTTTGAGAAGACGGCAAACACTTGACATATTCAACTGCATCAATGACCGATACCACACCATTACCTCAATCTCGGACGCCAGACTTCAGTTGCACGCTTCCAAAAAACACTTGAATTCTTTTTTAAAAAACGAAAATAGACTATCTAGTTTATCATCATTCTTATAAGTTTTTAACTACCCATTTCAGTTACATAAAGGACATTCTTTGAATTTATGCTTTACTCGACGAGTTTCGGAATGTCTTTTTCGCACCTAGCGTTACCTTCCCAAGAGCACCTTGTAAAAGTTCATCCAGAAAGTTTCAAATTTTCGTTCGCTCAAAATTTCCTTTGGAGAAATGTTTTGTTTTTTGAAAAAACCTTTGTTTGAAAAATTTTTTAAAGAAGTTAACAAAGTTGCTACAAATGCAAGCTTTTGTCAGATCACACGCTTTTGATTGATTGAGGCTAATGATTAACCTAACATGTCTTTTCGAGAGTGGTCCTGAAAATTCACGGAGCCCATAAAAAATTACGAGATTCAGGATTTCCAAGGAAAATTCAAAGATTTGCGTTCTGATCGTGTTTTGAACAAGCGAAATATTACGAAGTTCCCTTTGAATGCTCTTCCTAATGAATAAAATAAATAGCATTACCTGTATAATCATGAAGGTCACGCATAATGTATGTGTAAGCAGAGGACAGCTTTCGTTAAACCGGCAACAAACCTTGGCACCTATGGTCTCCGTTTCCATCTTAGTCTGACGCATGGACCAGGCGGCTGGCCGTGTGGGGTTGCCGGCCTCACTGGAGAATGGAGTTTCGATTTGCGCGGGGTGATCTACCGTCGCAGCCCCGTGCATTCATCAGACTAAAATGATTGAGCGAACTCTATGTCGCGGTTCGTAGCCGGCCAGGAGGTGGCGGTTTGTTCGCGTTAATTTGGCGGCTCTACTGTATTTATGTCGCGGTATGTCGGCGGCTTGGATGTGGCGGTTTATTCGCGTTTAGCACCCCATCTACTACTACCCCTGATTATTTGTAAAGCATTAGTACGAAATATGTAAACTGTGTAAGAATATAAAGCCAAGGTAATCTAAATTATATATTTTTAATTGAACTCGATGTGAATTTTTTCAATCTTCGAGTGCAACTATCACGGTCGTCCTCCAAGAGCTCTTCAACTAGATACCAAGTTTATTCCAAGGAATCCCCCTCATCTTTGGACCTGTGTCAAACATTGGAACACAAGACACAGGACGGCTTCAGCCGAATGAAAAAAATAAAAGTCGAAAACAATCAAGAAGAGTAAAAAGCAGAAGAAGCAGTATAGAGGAAGCAGTTTTAGAAATGAGGAATTAATTTCAGTTCTAGCAACGTTCAGGACTGCTCTTTAGCAGTTTCGTTGGCTGCCCTACAGTACGACCCCTTCCCATTGACGAGAAGCTTACCTGTACGATTTGTATCTGTTACACGTGGTTGTTATCACACTTGCTTTGACGTTACGAGCCACCAACGGTTGGTTTAATACTATTCTTCTCTGCTGCTATTCTCCCTACTTCTCTTCCCTTATTATTATTAGGGAGCTTCTTTCACATGGAAGTGTTGACCCGCTGCGCGTTCGTTAACCATGTTTCTGTGCCTTTTGCTTAATTTTCAAATCATTTTTACCATGCTTGCTCTGACAATGTTAGGTTACTTTTCGTCAAAAAGCACTGTCAAGGAAAAAATTTGAAAAATAAGTCACGGAAAGCAGTTTTGCAAAAAAAGAGATGATAGAGAACCACTGAGCCCTATGCAGGAGCATTTAGTCGTAGTGAAAGAAGCCATCCATGGTATACAATACCGCCCGCGACTTTGGGAAAAACGGCGTTTTCGGCGCTTTTTTCCACCGCAAACCGCCGCTTTGTCATAACTTCATTCAAAGTGGTCCGTTTGGGTTGCTAGGGGCATATTCAGAATCAGTATTGAGAGCTCTTCATTTTGAGCTCACACATGTCTTACCCTGCAAAGAAAGCATATAGGGTTTACAGAATCAATCGAGTGTACGAAAACTTAAGCTGAATATAAAATTGTTGTATATATTTGACTTCATGCCAACCGCATAGATCAAGGACGATTCATATACAAGTATGTGAGATCAATTTAGGGAGGTGTCGAAAGTGGAAATTACTGTTTTTTTAGCCGTTTCTTCGCCCGTGCAGACACAGTTATAGTCCTTTGCTCCGGCTCAAATTGCCCGCGATCTCAATTAAGCTCAGTGTAGACTCTTCTTAAACAGAAACAACCTGTCTGAAGGCATTTCCCGCCTAGCGCCACCTCAGTGAAATGGGCTTTGAAAAACGTACCAGATCACTGACGTCACTTTCTCAGCTCAAACAGGACCAATCGACCTGAGACTCAGCCTACAACTTTACTTTCTGATCCTTCTTTGAATGAACACTGCGGCAGCCCAGTCCTGAAAACTCGATTTTTTTCACAACCCTAAGAACTTACAGCGCTTTTTAGCCTTTTGGTCGCTGCGGCTACACCCTCGTCGTCTCTAGCTCGGGCGCAAAAGGTACGGGATTTCAACTGCGCTCAGGACAGACTCCCTCAAAACAGAAACAACCGGTCTGCAGGCATTTCCCGCTTAGCTTTTTCTCTTTTGAACCCAGAAAGCAGCGCGAGCGCTTGCGTCGCGTGTGAAATAAGCCGTGGATCTGTCTTAATGTTGACTGATGTGTGATGGATTTAAATTGAGTGACCACTAATACACGACTGAGAAGATAAATCGCGCGGAGCGTTGTTGCATAAGCTCGACCGCGCCGCGTTGCGCTGCAGTGCGGCGGTCCGAAGGAGCAGAGAATTGGGGTTCAAAGAAGAAAAAAAAACGAAAATTGCTTCCTTTTGGACCCAGGAGCCCGCACTATCGGTGGCGTCGCGTTCGCAAGAAGCCGCCCGCGACTCAGCTACTACGATAGAACGGGCCTTTCCGAGATTTCAGCGATTGATGTTATTTCTCACAATGGTTCAGAAGGATTTCAAATAGAATTCTATCAAAGCCTGAATGATTCCATTGGCGTGGCTCATAAATGCTCATAAATGTTTTCTCCGAGTTTCTCATTATGGAGAGAATCAGAGACATTCGACGGGAAGCACTGCTACTGCCTGCAAATCTAATCAAAAGAAGGCTTGTGGCTCAGGACATGGCAGATTTATTCGGGTTGAAAAATGCGAAAATCTGAAACATTTTAGAAAACGTCGGTCAGCCGCGAACAGCTCAATCACCTGCTGTCTATGTCGTTTACACTGTTGCGGCTTTTTTGAGAAAACTAGCGCGTGTATTGTGCTTGTATATAACTCTTCCTTCATCTATGCGGTTGGTATGAAGTCAAATATATACAACAATTTGATATTCAGCGTAAGTTTTCGTACACTCGATTGATTCTGTAAACCCTATATGCCTTCTTTACAGGGTAAGACATGTGTGAGCTCAAAACTAAAAGCTCTCGATACCGATTCTGAATATGCCCCTAGCAACCCAAACGGACCACTTTGAATGAAGTTATGACAAAGCGGCGGTTTGCGGCGGAAAAAAGCGCCGAAAACGCCGTTTTTCCGAAAGTCGCGGACGGTATTGTACTTTTGATGTGAAACATTTATGACTCGCTATTTTTTAGGCCACGAAAGTTCTAGGTTTAATTGTAGCCCAGTCTACAGAAAGGTTGAAATCATTAAGTACTACGAGTTCGCTAGGACAAGAGCAGATGTCATCAAATAAATTCAATAAATGGTCGTCACTCGCACTAGTGGAGTATGGAGGTCTACAAACAAGCGCAAGTCTTTTAGTTGAAGGCGAATTTGAATCTATTATATCAAAACAGAGGAAATCTGATGACGTTTTGGAATGAAATAATACCTGCTTAATAATTATTAAATCATTGGCCAGACAACAAACCCCACCGCCTTCTCCGGTCTTACGATCAGATCTGAATATACTGTAGGTAAGTCCATTGAGCACCTCAGCATCACTGATGGTAGGTGTTAACCAAGTCTCAGTGATGAAGAGTGTATCGAGCTTATACGTGGAGAGGAAAAGGTGGAGGTGATGAAATTGGTTTACTACGCTCCGAGCATTGAATAAGAAACATTTTAGGAGAGAAAAATTCGGAGAATCACTAGAGGATGGGAGCGGCAGTTGAAAAAAACTGAGGTCTCGATTGGCCTCATGCTAGCCTTGTAGAGTTGGACTACTGCAGACATCTCTGGCATTACTCGCACGCTCGGTGATATGACCTGGGGATTGACTAATGCAGCTGGCAGAAGTTCCAGACATCGAAAGCTGGCACTGGCTGCCGGTGCGGTTGAGAGGGCTAATTGGACGTTGTCTTTGGAATTGACTCGCGGAGGGATTGGCACGTTCGGGCAATCCTCTCGGGTTCCTTAGCCGCTGAATTTCCAAATGACGAACCAAGCACGCAAGTTTTCCAGCCTCCAAGTTCATTTCGCCCGCTTATTTTCGTAAACTTCTATCCAACTCCAACTCTTCAACCGTATATTCACGGCACGCGTACGAGTGGACGAAGTCTTTCGTGAGACTTTTCCTGCCTGACTTCATGTGAGCAAGGAGACGATCTTTCAATTGTTGAGATGTAAGATCGATTTCTATTATACGTCCCCTCACGTCTCTTCCTCTCGGCAAATCTCGCGGGTGGCGATGAGAAACGATTGAATTTTGACATTAAATCTTCATCACCCGAAGTTCTCATTACTTCTCTCGGGGCGTCACTGACAAACTTCTTGGCCGAATTTTCGTCCTGTTGCTCTGGTATGCCGATCCATGCCATAGGTTTTAGCTTGTCCTCGATTTTGTGCTCATCGGCCTTTACCTTTACGATAGTCGAGTACAAGGCGCTCTGACTAAATAAAGGAGCCAATTTGAATGAATCGAGACGAGTTTCAAGAGCGGAAAGTCGAGACAAGATGTTCTTCTGTGTTTGGTCCAGTTTCTCCAATTTGGCTAGGATTTTGTCGAGAGAAGTTGATAGAGCTTTTTCTCTCCTCGCAGCAGCTCTCATACTTTTCTACCATAATCTTCGCCCAGTGTTTCATATCTTGTTCGTCGTCATCAGCAGTTGTCTTCTTTCTTGTGCCTCTCGCCATGATTTCTATCTATTTGGTCGACTGAATGTAGAGCCGGGTAAACAGAACCGAATGAACACTAGAGGTAAACCGGAGATGGACAATCTCACTAAATGAAAAAAAAACTGGCTCCAAAGTAGAAGTAAGTATTGAAGAGGAGAAGTAGGGAACCAGAAAAATAGAGTAGTATGCGGTAAAATGAAGGAAAAATAGCAAATTGATTGAGAGAGCAAAAAACAGCGCCGCACGTGATGAAAACTAGAATAATCATCTCATCATTGAGCCTCGGAATGTCGCGTAAAATTCGTGTCATAATACCCTCCAGTATTGCTTTTGTCTCACGATGTCTTCGAGCTTCCGGCCTCAATAGATGTCTAATGCCCGCTTTCAGAATTTCTTGAATTGCTTGTATTTTGATCTTTTGACTTCCGAGAACGGTTTCTCATGGAGCCATTTTAAAACTTTGGATGACAGATCTTCAATCACCATGTAACGAATTTTCACTTCTGAGTGAATGATCAATCCTACAAATTACAAAATACATCAAGAGAATATCGGAAACGACGAAGAACTCGATCGAGTTGAAGAAGAGACAAAAAGTCGCAAATGGCGATTGTTGAAGGTTGTCTTCCTCATCGATGAATATTTGCGCTATAGTCGTGCAGCATACTTTATTATATCAGCATTATAATCGAAAATATCGTGCGAAAAGGCGGAATCGATAGCCCGAAGGCGAACAAAGATATTTTGAAAAAAGACGATGTCAATAGATTTTGTCCACTACTGTATGCTTATACATGAATACAGAGTAAATGAAGAAAACAAAAGCATAAGGTGGCCCACGTAGGTCATATTGCTGCTGCATATATTATCCACAGAGAACGGACGCATTACAGCTATGAGACGATTTATGGCCAGTATAAGAATCATGGGATATTCGACAGCCCAGCTCCCTTGAAATAGCGCTCCGTTCACCTATAAAACTAAGGTTGAATATGGAGCAACACTGGAAGTCCCTAATGCTGTCTTCATTTGTGACTAACAAAACAAAACCATATTAGCTATGTGAAAAAAAGTACTTTGCGAGGATGCTTCTGCTCCTAGTATGTAATAAAACTTGTGAGGA
Organism: Aplectana chamaeleonis; assembly: GCA_029168955.1. Lineage (NCBI taxonomy): Eukaryota > Metazoa > Nematoda > Chromadorea > Rhabditida > Cosmocercidae > Aplectana > Aplectana chamaeleonis. Next base: position 827,230 of record JAPDOI010000246.1, on the reverse strand, counting down.
GCTCCCGCCTGAACCAAAATTACACAAAGTTACAAACTCAAAACGGCTAGTGTATCCCTCCCCCCTAAAAAACACTCTTCTTTCCCAAGTTCCTTCTATGAGCGATGCTTATGTGAGGTGCACGAACACGAATATGAGGTTTGGGTGCTGTTCTTGGGACGACTAGGGTTAAAAGAATCACATTTAACCAAAAAAATCACATTTAACCTACCGTTACCTAATGTAGCCGTTTGAGAGAACCGGAAGCAAACTTCACATTCTTGCTCAGCATCCCCAAACAACTCTCCTAGACGATGTTTGCGAAATGCTCCCGTCTAGTACTCGAGTCAAAACATCACATCGCGTCCGTATGAGGCACGGATGCTAATTGTAGTTCAGCCCTGTTATTATTACTCAACGAGGAGTTACCGATGTATGGAAAACCATGTATGGGAAAAGTCCTTACCGCATTAAAGGTGGAATTCATGTTGTCATACGACAGTGTACACGACACAGCAATTAATTGTGAAATAATGTTTAGAGCATTAGCCACTGAAGCGTGTTGAGTAAAGCGGTAACACGAAAGTTTAGACAACCTCTTGCTCCAATAAATCACCTGGAAACTGAATGATTTCGTGAGGTGGACCTCTAACAGTGCCTTGTCACAGTAGCTGTACCATCACCATAATATAGCGAATATGTAGCAGGATAAATACCGATCCCATAACTAGGTAAGCCACATAAAATGGAGTGTGAAGAGAAGAAAATTGACCCGTCTTGAGCTTGTTCATGCTATAATTGAAACGGGAGAATCAAAGGGAAGCTGTGACAGTTACCACACGAGACACAAATAGGCTCAAAGCAGTATGAAGTAGCATATAAACACAAGTAGGCTCAAAGCAGTACGAAGTAGCATTATAAAACAGACCAAGAGGTTCTGAACAAACGCTGCTCCCAAGATACATCAGAACAGCCAATGAACACTTCTTGAAGGTGTGAAAGAAACTGCGGCGTTATTAATTGAGTAGATGTTAAATTGTTTTCCAACCTTTTACAGACACTAATAATATAGTAACGACGCTGTTTACTTGACAGTGTTAATTGTGGAGCCGCGACTACAACGCAACGATAAACTACCATTGTGATGTCATGAAGGGCAGTTTCCGCAATGAAAATACTTCCTTTATTTCGTAAAGAGAAGAAACGATGAGAAACGAACTGTCTGTGAATCAGCAAAACTATAGCGTCAGTCCGCCCATAATGTTAGAAAATTCTGAAGAACAAGAACTTGCTGCAAAAAGCGTCTCATATGTGAAAAATGAACAAAGTTCTAAAGTGCCATTAAAAAGAAACCTCGGAATCGTTGTATAAGCAGCCCATGTACCTAATATCAGAAAATGAAGCGCAATCACTTCATTGCCAGATTGTTCAATAAGCTTTGTCGTTCGTTAAGTGAGGGTGTTGCTACTAGTTTAAAATTTTTTGTTTTGTTGGCACACTCTTCATATGAACGTATGTGAAGTTTCATTTTAATCTGTCAATTCATTCTTTGTTTACAAGCCATTGAGTATCGCCGTGTCACAGCAATGGAAAAAATTCATGCGTGGCAAGCGTTTTTCATCAAATGGTGAGGTCATAACGGCTGTTAAAGCGTATTTTGCAGACCTTCCGGATCCTCACTTCAGGGATGGGATCCACAGATAAGAGGATCGTTGGAGCAAGTTTATTAATGTTAAGGGAGATTATACTGAATAATAAAGTGCAGTTTGGCCCCCGTCATAGTCGGTGGATCCACTGAGTCCCAACGGGTCGATACGCATCGAATTCGTGGAAGACGGGTGCAAAAAAATCAACCCACTGAGTCCGACTGCGACCGTCTGATGCCCACCGCAATCCCCCCGGTCGATACTGATGGTTCTCATGCGTACAAGGGCGGGGCCAATGCACCGACTGAGTCCGACTGAGTCCCACTGAGTCCCACCGAAATCATCCTCACCCCACCCGGTCGATATAGGTGTTTCTCACGTGATTTGGGTGCATTTTTTTTCGGCCGACTGTGACCTGCCGAGTCCCGCCGCATCTCGACTCTCGCCGTCTGCGCTCTGCCCCACGTACTGCTGATACGGAAATCAGATTCAGACATGTTGAAAACAAGAAAAATCAGCCACCAAACACGTTTCGATTCATTGCTGAAGTGATAATCGTCACTATCAATTGCGTGTTTCGCAGAGGAGTTGGTTGGCGCTGGGGGCAACCGGACTCAGTGGGACGCAGCAGGTTTTTCTACCCCGGACTCATTCGGACTCGGTCGGACTCAGCAGGTTTTTCGACGAAGTCTGACCGGGGCCTTACTCGACATCGATTTGATTATCAAGTGTGCGTTAGCATTAAATTCAAATATTTTTGACAACGACCATCGATGATAATGACTTTGATTATTCAAGATAGAAGATATCCTTATCAGTGTAAACTGCTGTACTTGCGTTTCGTTCATTTTAATCATGGATGGCGTTAAAAGAGGTGAGTTGAAGGCATCACACGCGCTGAAGACAATCCACCGCTGGGCCCACACTCACCGTCCCTATTGGCTGGTTCAGCTCTTGAACGTAGGTATAATGACTGCTGAGTCACCAATTTCTCACTGCGAAGACGGGCGATTGGCTCGAACCGTGAGAAAAGAGTCTGGCCCTACAACAGTCATGTACTGTACCAAGAGATGATTTAGTACGGAAGAGTGGAAGATGACGAACCAGTCGTGACAAAGCGTCTTTGTCCGACCATCAACTTCTCAGAAGTCATTTAGGAGACTAGACTTTTGCGTACGAGCAAAAATTAAATGGATACTCTTATGCTATTGCTTGGCCAATACTCAATAAATATTCGTCCTCTACTTTTAGTCAATGGATTTATAGGTGGTTACTTGCTAGAATGAAGTTGTACTGCAAAAAGGAATGAATCTAAGAGTTGAACAAGAAGCTAAAGAAAGCAAAATGCGCATAAGAGGTCTCTACAGTCTGTCTGACACAGAATGAGTATCACAGGATTATACGTAAAGGAAAACAAAAAGAAAAACAGTTCCAGGAAAAGTCAATCAACGAGTTATGATGAAATGGATCATCATAAGAAATATTCTCAATCCGCGACAACGTAACTCCGCCAAGATTCTGAAAGATGCGGCTTCCAGGAAAACAAAGTCACTTTCTGTAGTTGACTAAAGGAAGACACATACTCGAGTTCTCTTCACACACGTTCGAACTTGCACCACAGTTTCCAAGAAACAATTACAAAAGTGATGGGTAGTAAGTTAGACGCGCATGCGGTACGAGGATTCATTCCATCTTCCCCCACTGTCCCTACATGCGACACTCTAGTTAAAGCTCACAATATTGGCGATACACCGGCCGATCAGATTACGAAAGAAAGCATGAGAATTCGACCAATCATTTTGAGTTGCGGAAGACTATTAACAGCTCTAACTGGTTGTTAGTCAAAATCTTCTATCCACTTCTGAGTCATGTGGCTTCACATGTTCTGAACACGGACGACTTCATAGCTTCATTGAATGACAGCACAATTCCTCACGGAGCAAGTTACGCGAGTTTTAATGCCGTTTACTTGTACGCCAATGTTCATACAAATGATCCCGTAGAAGCAAAAAAAACGTAAAAAAATGGATGTCACTTAGTAAATTTTTCTAAAAAATGGAGGTCACTTCGTAAATTTCTCAAAAAAAAAAAGACCAAAAACGTAAGTATACGCATTTGGACTTGAGAAAAATTATCTAAGTGACCTCCAGGAGACGACCATACAATGCAACATATTCCAGTTCAATAGAAAATTCTGTATACAATATTGCGAACTGGCTATGGGACTAAGGATTACACCTTTGTTCACCTGGATCATAGAGAGAGGAGATCGCTCACGACTGGAATAGTGTTCTACAAGCGCTATATTGATGACATTTTCATCCTTGGCTCACCATCGACAGGCTTCGACGACGTGTTGCTGTATTTGAATTCACAAGTTGAAAGTATCACATTCATTGTAGAACAATCATCAGCGCAGAGCAATCCTGAAAGGCGCCGACGCAAAGTCATAAAAACATAATTCTGCACTCCAGAACCTGCCACCCCTATATATAAAGGTTAACGCTATTGGTAGTTCGACCATGGCAAAGGACAGAATTGTCATATTAGATCGGATCAAGTGGATTTTAGGCTGAGCAAATGATTCCTTAGAAGCATTATTGTCGCTTTGCAGGCAACACAGAACGTAAGTATACGCATTTGGACTTGAGAAAAATTAACTACGTGACCTCCAGAGGACGACCATGCAATGCAACATATTCCAGTTCAATAGACGATTCTGTATATAATATTGTGGACTGGCTATGGGACTAAGTATTACGCAGTTGCTCACCTGGATCATACAGAGAGGAGATCGCTCACGACTGGAATAGTGTTCTACGAGCGCTACATTGATGACATTTTCATCCTCGGCTCACCATCGACAGGCTTCGACAACACGTTGCTGTATTTAAACTCACAAGTCAAAAGTATCAAGTTTATTGTAGAACAATCATCAGCGCAGAGCAATCCTGAAAGGCGCCGACGCAAAGACATAGGAACATAATTCTGCCCTCCAGAAGCTGCCACCCCTATATATGAAGGTCAACGCCATTGGTAGTTTGACCATGACGAAGGACAGAGTTGTCATATTACACCGGATCAAGTGGATTTTATGGTGAGCAGTATTCTAAGCGGTAATCGTTAAAACCACGCTGGTAGACACACGCTCACGGAGGCCTTACAGTACGCAGGCCGGTGTTCATCTACTAATGCCATACTTCAACGAGCATGTTGCTCATAGAGTTAACAGTGTCGAGAAAAGCGCACCGCTGCCTGTACAGCTCACACATTGCTAACCTCTGCATTAGAAAATCATACTACATTTTCACGGCCTTACGAAGACAGATGTAGGAGACGAGAGTGTGGTCAATGTAAAGATGGCAAAATAGAACGGGAATTGTTCACCTGATCGAGCGCCAAGGCTGTGTACATGTGGGAGAAACTGATATACACCTTTCCACACAGGAAGGCCCTGAAAATCCAGCTTCTTACCCAACGAACCGCTTGCCAGAGCATAGAACGCTCAAACACCTGCGGGAGCCCCCCCCCCGCTTCGTCGATTTCGGTACGGCACCGTTCAGTTAAAAGCAGGTTGAAAGTAAAAATTCTAGAAACGGTTAAGATTGAGAAGCTACTACCCGAAAAAAAAACCGAGAAGAACTTAGCGATTTTCTGCAAATCATTGCATCACATCATTCAGCATCATCCTCTCTCCACGCGGTTAATGAGCTAGTACCATCAAACTTTGTAAATGATTCGGCACTCCTTGTGTTCATTACCTGTTGTCTGTCTGACTCCTTTCCTTTCGGATTATGTTTAGCGCTGCTGTTTTTTTTTGAGTTTCGGAACATCCAACATGTAACTTCTTGACCAAATGTTTGTGTTTTTTTTCGGCGCGTTCATGTGGGCGCAGCTAATGAACTGATTGATTAATTAACTGCTCTCGGTTACTTTAAAACTCCCATGTTAGGAGAAGCTATTGCGCTCTTGACTATTTTAGAGAGCCGTAGGAGTATGCTATTGTTTACTAGTAGCTGCGGTGCTATCACAACCAACGCCAGACAAGGCGAGTTTTCTGCTGAGAAGATTCCTGTGAGGCCCTGTATCACGTAATTCAGGTCTAAGGAAGAGGATAGGCGTCGGAAGCCTGCCAGAGGCATAGATTTGGAGAAGAGCTTCTGCGAACTCTTTGTGCAATAAAACAAAACTTTTCCGAATTTTTCGAAGATTTCTTCACGCCTCACAATAAATCTCTTAAAAAATTAGTTCAACTTCAAAACAAAGAAAGTTGCTGAAAAAAGCAGCAGGAAGTTCGGATACTCGGAGAAAGCGTACAGAAAAGATTTAATATCTCGTACCAAAGATTTCCTCTGAGAGCAAAACTCAGAAGAAGTTTGATCGCGGAAAAATAGCTGCCAAGGAATGATAGCAAAATCACGTGACGGGAAAAGACGGGAATCATAAGCGGCAAACTCCTTCTGCTTTTGATTACCTCTAATAAGCCGCGACCAAATTCATCAAGTTTTTGATTGCATATTGTTATCGTTGTGCTACGTATGTGATAGAGAACTATATTACCTATATTGTGTGATACTTTAATATCCACTTGATTTCCGGCTTGTTGATGTGATTTGGAAGCCTAACCTGGTCACCAGGTTTATGGAGCAACAGCGTCATTGCAGGTCCTGACCTTATAATTAGTTTAAACTTATCTCATTGAGCAAGGAGATCAGTCGCTGAGTGCATAACAGCTTGCTTTTTTGGACTTTGAAGCTGCGTTCGACTCTCCTCATCGTGCTCGATTGCTCAATCCTCTGTTATAGATGGAGTCCCAAAAGTATGCTCGGTTACGGGCACATGAACAAAGAGAACAACAGCAGCGATCATCCACCTGTCGGATTTACGTCGGCTTTCTGAGTAGGGCAAGGAGCCGTTGCAGGATACTTTTCATGGGGGCTTCCGCGTAACGATCGCGAAATTCTACCAGTTTCAACCTGAGAGCGTATCGCTTCTACAAATTGAAGCATTTGGGGTGTTACTTCGCGGAACCGCGATGAAACGAGCTCGGAATCATCGGTGGAAGATCGCGAGATTGGACCAGCCTCCACCCCTGATCGTACCGCATCCATGCCCTCACGGTGTTTCAGGCGAATGGGTGTTGCCTATCAGATCAACACGAAGCTATAAAGGTATTGCACTTGCCGTACTTCGTGCTGCTTTACAAATCTGCACAGCATGAGAGCGTGGAACCGGGGGAAACGATAACGGTACCATCGCGGATCGCAAGTTCACCACGTTACTAGCGCGGTAAACTTGATAAAGATCGCGAAACCATCAGGGTACGAGCACGAGAAAGTCAACGGATAGGTTGATTGGATAACTATCGCGGAACGTACGCGGATCGCGGGACTAGGGGGAGACGAATACGGTACCTTCGCGGCTTGCGGGACCATCACGGTGCGTGCGCGAAGGATTCTCTCAGAGAAGGGTTACCGCACTGCATGCAACTTGAGTTCGTTGGAGCTGTAAAGCTGGACTTTAGAGCCGTCTGCAGACTTTGTTGGCTTTTATAAGCTGTTCTCATTTTCAGTAGAAATTCTGGATAGTGAACTGAGTGCCTCACGCAGTTTTCAGCACGAATATACTTCAGAGATTGTGGTAGAAGTCGATAAAATTTGAACATCTATGACGCCTACGCGCATGAAACTGTAGCGAACCTTAAAGGCAGTGTTTACGATAATCTTCAATTTTGAGATTACTCGCTATATCGATTAAATGCCCCGGTTAGAACTAAAATGATGAAGAAATTCAAAGAAAGGCATCAGAAGTGCACGAATTTCTTTACTCTCACCCCGCCTCTTTACTCTCTCAGTAAATGCTTGTTGTGACACATTTCACATCCACATGCATCCCGTTAGCTGGCGTCTGGTGGAGCGGGATGCCCTCTCAACTAATACACTGCTGTAGGTGCCATAGGAGCTCGTGCGGCCTGAACGACACGCTTCCAATCAAAACGGTTTGCAGCAACAAGTTTAGCGTTAAGGACACTGCACGGTTGAGTCTTCAGATCCTCCTCTATATGTTTGAACCATGTCTTCTTCGGGGCCGTTCGTTGAATTCTCCACGATGGTGGGCGCTTACGCCACAGCATACTGTACGGGAGACGGGACGGGTCCATCCTACATACATGTCCGACCCAGAACAGTCCTCTTGCCTCCAGCTGTTCTCCGACCGTCGGTTGATTCATGCCGCTCTTCCGTATATCGTCGTTGCAAACATGATCACGAATCGTAATTCCAAGAATCTGGCGCAAACATCGCATCTGGAAGACTTCTATTTGACGAGGTCTGACTTTAGCAGAGTCCAGGTTTCCGAGCCGTATAGTAGTACGGGTATTATCAGCGCTCGGAACATTCGCACTTTAGTCTTCAGTGAAATGTTGCTTTTCTTCCACAAACACCAGCCAAGCTGACGCAAACACACTAGACGCCTGCCCGATTCTGCTGCACACCTCTGCCGTAGCCGCAACTTTTCGCTCCTGCACTAACGACTCAAGGTATTTGAATTCCTTGACCTGCTGAAGCTCAACTCCTTCAAACTGAACAGATGCAGGCGACCCATCAGAAGTGCACGAATTTCTTTACTCTCACCCCGCCTCTTTACTCTCTCAGTAAATGCTTGTTGTGACACATTTCACATCCACATGCATCCCGTTAGCTGGCGTCTGGTGGAGCGGGATGCCCTCTCAACTAATACACTGCTGTAGGTGCCATAGGAGCTCGTGCGGCCTGAACGACACGCTTCCAATCAAAACGGTTTGCAGCAACAAGTTTAGCGTTAAGGACACTGCACGGTTGAGTCTTCAGATCCTCCTCTATATGTTTGAACCATGTCTTCTTCGGGGCCGTTCGTTGAATTCTCCACGATGGTGGGCGCTTACGCCACAGCATACTGTACGGGAGACGGGACGGGTCCATCCTACATACATGTCCGAACCATAACAGTCTTCTTGTCTGCAGCTGTTCTCCGACCGTCGGTTGATTCATGCCGCTCTTCCGTATATCGTCGTTGCAAACATGATCACGAATCGTAATTCCAAGAATCTGGCGCAAACATCGCATCTGGAAGACTTCTAGCTTGACGAGGTCTGACTTTAGCAGAGTCCAGGTTTCCGAGCCGTATAGTAGTACGGGTATTATCAGCGCTCGGAACATTCGCACTTTAGTCTTCAGTGAAATGTTGCTTTTCTTCCACAAACACCAGCCAAGCGACGCAAACACACTAGACGCCTGCCCGATTCTGCTGCACACCTCTGCCGTAGCCGCAACTTTTCGCTCCTGCACTAACGACTCAAGGTATTTGAATTCCTTGACCTGCTGAAGCTCAACTCCTTCAAACTGAACAGATGCAGGCGACCCATCGGATGTCATGACCTTGGTCTTCTCCTGATTGATTCTTAAGCCGTAGGAGCTTACAATCAGTGTCATATCGCTTATCAAGGACGTTGCCTCCGCATCAGTATCCGTGAACACTGCTCTGTCTTCCGCGAACATCAAATCTGTGACGTACTCATTACTTCCGCATTGAACGCCTCTTCTGTTCTCGAAGACCTTTCTCATAATAGCGTCCACAACAGTATTAACACAGCTTGTTGTGACAATGAACTCTTAAGTGGATCCGTCCTTTGCAATTTTCTACTCTCTATCTATTTATTTATTTATTTATTTATTTATTTATTTATTTATTTATTTATTTATTTATTTATTTATTCATTTATTTATTTATTTGAGACGCGAAACTAGTCCACGTGAGAAATACACATCATGATAATAAAAGTTGTCAAGTGTCTGAACAAATTAAACACAATTGCAAGAGCCTAGACTGAGAAATCAACAAAACGCACTAGCCGTTAAATAAATTCGAAAACATGTAAAAACAAGTAAATGGGGCAAAAGAACCATCCGAATAGGCAAGAAGAATATCATATGTTCTTTAGAAGGAACTTGAAAGCATGCAAAGACATGCTCAGTAGGATAGCATTCTCACCTAGGATTTGATTGAACTTTCTCAAGCTGCGGTAGGTAAAAAAATTTGACCTAGCTTGTGAGCTTGCAATTGAAATATAGAGTCTTGGCTTCCCGCTTCTGCTTCTCGAAATGGGAGCTCCGAAAAATTTCACTGGGTCTATACACAACTTTCTATTGATCCGTTATTTCCTGCGTACCCTAACTAATACTCCTTTGCATAAAATAGTCTTCCATTTTCGATTAACCCCGCTTTCCACTGGTGACATCCACCAAAAACATATTCATCCAATTGGATAACTAGTCCAGGTCAGAGAATAATAACACTGAAATGAGATGTTATAGTGCGTTTTCCGCCAAATTTTTCGTAATTTTGGTAACACTCGACGACCAACTCATTCCTTTGAGTGAAAAACTCGGGGGCTAAAATCATCGTGAACACCGCCTTCTAGAAAGCGCACATAAGCTCTAAGGCTAGCCAAAGAAAAAGTGTTTGAGTGGTCTTCAAGATATATTGTTTGGTCAAGGAGAATGGCTGATGGGGTGTCTATCTTCTGCTGTTATCGAAGTTATACTCAGCTCCAGAACTACCGAGAGCCGCTCTCGCAACACGCACGATTCACAAATCGTGCTGGGAATGTGGATAATGATGTCAAGACCACGAGGTCCCAGCACGATTTCAGAGGTTGCCCGCAACCGCATATCGAAACTTAACTCTGAAAGGATCAGTACTTTCAAATAATTTCGCTGTCTCTGAGTTCTGCTACGCCTTCGAGAAGTCATGCCACGGCATCAATACTAATTTGATTCAGCACCACTTTGAAAGATAGCAGGAATGGTTCCGGAAAATAATTTCGTTCGGATAGAATTTGAAGAAGAATTTATCGATTTTCCCCCGTATAAAATTATTGAACTGAACGTGCAAGCAATGAACTACGGAAAGTTGCTTCTCGATAGAGCCAATCGTGGACGAGAAGGTACGGAGAGTATCGTCCATCACTGGATGAGGGATCGCCGCGATGCTGCTTGGCGGGAAAAATTGCGCGCGGGAAAACGAAGGGAGAGGGGCAATTGATCGCGCAATTTTTCCCGCCAAGCAGCGTCGCGGCGATCCCTCATCCAGTGATAGACGATAATGAAAGCTATACTCTGTTTATCCCAAAGGGCACAAAACACGGCCCGCCAGTAGGCCTCTACTGGCCTAGCACTGTAAGGCCTCTTGCATACGTGACATAGTGTCCGTCAGTCACATCGATCGTTAATCAATTTGTATGGCATCCACTGTAGCTATTGCGCGTCGGGGGAAGTATGCACTAGGCTTAAAGGCACAGACCAAGCTCAGGACGAGAATCTGATGTTTCCACATGATTGTGAAGTCGATCCACCCTTTATAACACCTGCCAGGTGCGAACTCCCAATTCCTCCGATCAACTGAGATATAGGAGGAAGCCACCCTGGGGGCGCCCACCTCGAGAAGCCACTTTGGCACGCCCCTTTTGCGATCTTTCGAGCTCAGCAGTGGCGCGGTGAGCCATTCTTTTCTATCAATAGCCCCGTTCTTCCCTTCATTCTCGGCTTTTCTCTTTATTCAGGTTGGCTTGCAGACATCGGTTGCAAACGGGGGAAGTTACAAGCCTCGGACAACTCGTCCACCATGCTTACGTAGCTCAATTTTCGGGAGGCCATACCTCCTTTCCCAGAGGGTCTTACGATGCCAGAGACATCATTGGGATCAGCGTGGCACCGTTTTCATGATGGGCAGAAAAACGAAAAAACGATTCTGAGGTTGGACTGTGCCTTTAATGGGCGCGTTCCTGACCGACCCGGTGTGCATCGCCATCGATACATCGGTGCCGCCACTCGACCACCCACAACAGTACTGCGCCGTCCACCTTGAGGATTGTTCATGTTATTTTTGATTTTTCTTGAAGTCACATGATTAATTTCGGAAATAATTTCATTTAGGGAGGGTTGTGAATGCTGTAGCTGGAGTTTTGCGAGCCTTCAGGCAGTTTTGTGCCTCTTTAAAGGCAGTGGTCGCAATGAAAAAGTTGTCGAAAAAACCATAAAAACCAACTTGATCTGCAAACGGCTAAGAAACCAAGAAGTTTACGCGGTAAGAAACGGGGTGAAAATAGGGTTATTAAGATCCTAAGTTGCTGATTCGCGCACGGGTGTACAGCTGCGCGTAAAAAGGTGGCAGCCTCGTCCTGAGCAGCCAAAATTTGTTGACGATCGCAGCCAAAAAAAATGCAGGTTCGGCTGATGAAAACAGTTGAACGAATAAAGCAATCCCTTTGTTCAATGTTTTGTCGTCCATCACTGGATGATGGGTCGCCACGGCGCTGCTTGGCGGAAAAAATCGCGCGCGGGAAAGCGAAGGGAGAGTGGCTATTGATCGAACGATTTCGCGCCCAACTGCTGAGCGCGGCTATCTCCTTGTAAGACACCAACGATACTCGACGAGGAAATATTTGAGCAAGTCAGGGTAGAAGGATATTGATCATTGATTGAAAAACATTTAGAGCCAACTGATGTTCTTAATATTAGAGATCATAGATGCCGAAAATGTGGAGTGAGCTCGCCCAACATCAAAAGACAGGAAAGTACAGGCCCTAATTTTGGCCCAAAACAGAAGGCTTTTCACAAAGTTTCCCGTGTAGGTATCACTAATCCAAATCCAGAAAGGGTTCAAAGAGGAGAAAAAGACGGGGATATTGTATCGCGACCACTGCTTTCAAGGCCAATGGTATACTTTTGCGACACGGTTCGCGTCGCTCTGCACAGCGACCGCGACCCCCTGACGCGGAGCCTCCACCTTTCGAATTTGCCGCTGTCGCAGCGCGCTGCACAGCGACAGCGGTAGTGCCAACGAGAGGCTTCGGCACATTTGCAGTATGTCAGCCCTTCGCGACTCGTCGCTGCGACGGACACGCGACAGCTGTTCCTACAAAGGCTCGTGCCGTTACTCCAATGCTTGTCACGCCACGATTTGTGCCAAATGTCATGACTGCCGCCCATGACTGCCACAAAGTATACCATTGACCTGAGGTTTTTTCTATGTATTTATATTGAAGGCTTGGGGCTCCTTTGCAGTTCTGTTTGGATTGTATTGTAACAGTGAGGGCTTTCATACTGAGGATGATTCCATTTCAAACACCTTTTATGAATATGTTTTCTCAGGCTCCTCTATTCACAGCCGACTTCTTTTCGCAGCTAGTATTCCACCGTTCTACTTTTGTCTCTAAAGCCAATATTCTTCCCTCCAAGGTGAACCTAAGAAGCACAGTTGTTGACATGGGTTCGCGGTGAAATTTTCATAATATCGTCGATCATCGAATGGAGTGAAGCCGCAACGGTAGTGAAATTGGCAGTAAAAATTGCGCGCGGGAAAACAAAGAGAGAATGGCTAATGATCTGATAATTTCGCGCCGATTGCTGAGCGCGGCTTCCTACAGGCCATAAAACGGCCAATGTCTCACCGTCGACTGCGTACCACGCGCTGCGCGACCGCACGTGCGTCGGAAGCAGACGAGTTTTGGCCGCCGCGCGACGAGTTTCGGCCGCCGCGCGGCGGCCGAAACATCGCGCGGCTGCCAAAACTCGTCGCGCGGCGGCCAAAACCCGTCTGCTTCCGACGCGCGTGCTTTCGCGCAGCGCGTGGTACGCAGTCAACGGTGAGACATTGGCCGTTTTATGGTCTGTACTTGATAGACACTGGAGATATCGTCCATCACTGGATGAGGGATCGCCGCGTCGCTGCTTGGCGGGAAAAATTGCGCGCGGGAAAGCGAAATGAGAGTGGCTATTGATCGCGCAAATTTTCCCGCCAAGCAGCGACGCTGCGATCTCTCATCCAGTGATGGACGATACCTCGTGTCATTTTCTATGCTGAATATATAAAGACAACAGCAGGACCTTCATTTCAGCCATATCACAGTCACAACGAATTCGATGAGAAGAAGTATGGCAAACATTGAGAGAAAGGCGAAAACATCAAGTCCCAGGTTGGAGCAGGATAAGTAATCGAATCTCACAAAGAATTGAGTCGTTTTAGCGTGCGAATTGCTCATGGTAGATGGATTGAGATTCATACCCACTAAGGTTCCGTCCATAGCAGACGACAAGCGGCTGGAGCTCTTATGGAGAATCGCCTGCTCGTTTGGCAAGCGCACACGCGGAAGAAGAAGTCGTCTACAACGGCCGTCATCCTTCCGAAGTCAAAGATTCCTCAACTCATACCTCCCAAATTCACATCTCACGAGTTCTGGAGCCAATTTTTTCGGTGGCGGGTCAGCATAAGCCGGCGCTGCTGATCCGTTGTCTACTCATTCGTGCCGGAATCAAAGTAAACCCTGGACCCCCTCGACGGATTCGATGGCCCTGCACCCAGCGTGGTACCTCAGCCGCTGCAGGGAGCGTTCAATGTAGCAAATGCAGGAAATGGACTCATGTGAAGAAACGTTCCGGTATCAAGTCCTTCAAGGATGCGGACAGCTCATACGTGTGCCCTAACTGCGTCTCCGTACTAACATAACAACCTCAGCTTTCAAGTCTCGACTCTCTAAAGATGATCCAGTGAAATATAAAGTGTGCCCGAATGAGAATGGCTGCCTATGCGGCCGGCCTGCTTGGCAGGCGCCCCTCGCGTTTGCCGCTCTCGGACGAGCATGCGAAAACTCCCCACCGCCATCGACTACGAACGGGGCCGGCACCGGCTGGCAGCAAGCACTGCGCCGATCAATCAGCTCTGTAGACGGTGGGAGAGATGACAGCCGTCGTTGAAATTCAACACTCGTCCGAGGGCGGCACATGCGACGGCCGCCTGCCAAGCACGCCGGCCGCGTGGGCCGCCATTCTTATTCGGACGCACCTTAGATGGTTTTGGCAACAAATCAGCGGAAATAGGAGCTCTTGCATACCGCATAGGAGCTGGCATTGTGGGACTTCAAGGATCACCGGTGGTTTGATGCTACACATGCCTGAGAAATGACCGAACGAGTTCCGGAAGAGGTGTAGCCCTTCTGGTCAGAAACAACTTACAGTGCAGTATGATCACTCCAGGAACCAGCGATGGTACGACCGAATGCATCTTCTTAGCTGAGGAAACTAAAGCTGGATCACTTCAAATTCACAATATCTACTCTCCGCCAAGATTCTCACGCCCACCCTCATATGAGCTGTCTATCGCCCAATTCTTGACGTGTGTGAAACCTACGATCATCATGGGAGATGTAAACGCACACAGTCCTCTATGGTCGGAGGGTAGGAAGACCAACGCGGACAGGACTTGGAGGAGGAGATAGCGCAATCCAACCTTGTGATTCTGAACGAAGCCGCACACCCAACATGGAAACCGACTTATGGAAGACCCCCGTCACCGGACCTTTCGCTTTGCTCGCAGGATTTATCATCGTCAGCACTGTGGGACACCATTAACACAGGCGCAAGTGACCTCCTTCCTATCTTGATGGAGTTCAGAAACGACGCCCTTATATCTTCCTCGCCGAGGAACACCTTCGTGAACTTCAAAAGGGCGGACTGGCCCAAATTTCTGTCGGTGCTGTAACAACAATCAGCGGATTTCGACTTCCGTGCCACCCCACTGGAAATGGATCGATTTCTCGCATCGGCCGTAAGGACAGCAAAGTCGCAATCTATCCCTAAGGGCAGAAGTAAGGCTTTTATGCCGGGACTGTCGGATACCGCTAAGGACCTCATATGTGAAAGAGACTCGATTAGAAGGACGGACCCTACCAACACCAGGATCCCTGAGCTAAACAGAGAAATCGCTGATGAAGTGAGGAAGGACCCACAGCTGACTTGGAGAGCTTTCGTGGAAGGCATAGACCATCGTAGAAACTCGTCGAAGCTATGGGCAACCATGAAGGCTCTGGATGGCCATCCAGTGAAACCCAATCCCATCCAAATTCTGCATAGGGGCAAACCATTGAACAACAAGAATGCGGCCAACCTTCTATGCGAACAGTTCAGTTCGCCATGCCCTCATAAAAGCATGAATTCGTCACGAAGGACCTTCCGATGGATCAAAAACTTTCCGAGAGAAGACGTTCCCATCATTTCAACAGCCCTCATCGACGCCGCTCCGAAGAAATGCAAGCCGTCTAGAGTGATGGATACAAGTGGTGTGACCCCTGTAATGCTCAAACATTCAGGATTTTCGGGAGTGCCTTAGAGCCTTCTCCAATAGAACCCTGTCAACTGGACTGATCCCGGCGTCGTGGAAGGAGGCGAGAATTCTCCCACTTCTGAAGTCTGGAAAACCTGCACAAAATCTGAACAGCTACAGGCCTATTTCTATCATTTCATCTACGGCACGCACTTTTGAAAGAACACTTCTTCCTACACTGGAGACGCACCTGCAAATCCCTGGATGGCAGAATGGTTTTCGGAAAGGTTTCTCCACAACCTCTGCGTTAGTCGAACTTACCGGATTCATCACGGATGTGTTAAATGAGAAGAGAACCGCGTAGCCCATCTCAATAATGGTTGCGCTCCACTTGAAGAAAGCATATGAAACTGTTGTTATCTCCATTCTTTGTCAAAAGCTTGCGGAGTCATCCTTCCAAGAGGTTTAGCCCAATGGATTTCTAACTACCTGAAAGGCAGCACAATACGGACAGAGTTTAGAGGCCAGATGTCGAAGGTAAGATTGGGTGCGCTCGGAGTACCGCAAGGTGCGGTTCTATCTCCGCTCATGTTCTCATTCTACATAGCAGATCTCCCGGCACTCCTCCAAAAACACGTCTTGTCGGATATGCGGATGACTAACTCTGGTCACATCAGATCCGGATGTTGAAACTTGCGGAAACGTCTGAACGACTATCTCCCGCAGCTAACAAAGGCCCTGGAAGACCTACATCTTCAACTGTCGCTGAAGACCACTGTCTCTCTTCTCACACCACACTCTGCTCGAGCGAGATACGTACCGAAAGTGTTCATAAATGGAATGCAAATCACACACGAAAGAAATCCGACAATTCCGGCTATCATTTCGACACTATGATGACAGGTCGATTAAATGCGGAATCTGTTCGTAAGAAGACGGCTAAAAGAGCGAATCTCTTGAAAGCGTTGGCAGGAAGAAACTGTGGACAAAGTAAAGAGCTGCTCACACTGACCTACCGCGCCACCGGACAATCCAGTATGTCTTACGCTGCTCCAGCCTGGAGCCCGCTCATTGCATCGACTCACTGGGATCGGTTACAAGCTTGTCAAAATGCAGCCTTGAGGACCGCAACGGGAAGCCTGGTAATGGCTGGCACTACCCACCTCAGCAATGAGACGGAGATCATGCCAGTTAAAGCTCACAATGAGATGTTGACACTTCAATATCGAACGGTTGCGGCACTCGATCTAGAGCACCCCTCACACGACATGATGAAGAAACCGGAACCACCAAGACAGATCTGGAAACATATCAGAACGATCAAGCCAATGTTGGTCAGGCCAGAAAACGCGAATAGCATTCGCGAAGAAGTGCACAAAGAGTTTGTAAAGGAGTTCCTGGTTACAATGAACTCCCCCCTGCTAAGTGGACCACCGCCGAAGATTGCGAAGGAGGAGGAGACTTTGCCAAGACAAAGTCAAGCAGCGCTATCTCAGCTCCGGAGTTGTTTCTATCCGAAGTCGCAATGGTATCTACATAATAGAGGAGCAGCCGATAATCCACTTTGCCCAGACAGCGGGATTGAGGAACACACAGTACCTCACATGTTCTCTTGCTCTGGAAAGCCAACGCACCTCACAATTGAAGAACTCTGGCTCAAACCAGTGGAAGTCGCCCATTTCCTGTCACTAATCATGCAATATAGAATTTGAAATGTAAAAAGAAATTTTAAAAAATAATAAAAAAACAACAAAAAAATAATTTTAAAAAACTTTAAAAAGAGGGTGGAAAAAGCCCCACTCAGGGATCCTCCAAAAAAGAGGTGCCTAACAACGTTGCTTCGATGACGTCGTCTATATATCGGAAATTGGATCCAGGATCAGTGTGTATGATGGATGATGGGCAACAACATTAACAACAACAACAACAAGCGGCTGGCTTCAACGACTAGCAGCAGGCGTCCAGTCGCGACTCAAGCGCTGGCGCATGCAACGCATCCAAGGACGGCATGGGGGTTAACGATGGTATCGGTAATATTAGTGACAGCCGCTACTGCCGCTATGCTTCCACCGTCAGCGACTGGCCGGCTGCAGTTGTCGCTGGGGAGTCAGATCAATAACAAATGTAAAGATGCAAAGCTCTAGCGTCATTTGACGCTAGGACGTCTGCTATGGACGGAGCCTAACTGTTTCAGCCTGTGTCGTCGTGATTAGGGCTGGAGTACAAATTTTTGGAACATATGGTATGCTGTTATTGACGCAATATATGCCACCATCTACAGCAGCTGCGCATATGCCGCCAGGAATAATGTACAGGCTTCAAATCATTCAAACTCTCCAGCGAATCACGACTTAATTAGTCCGGTAGTGTATGCTTCTACGACCGTGCATTCAAGAAAAAAAAAGAGGCAAAATCCTTGAAAGTGGTATTGAGTGAGTTTCGTGGTACGGTTGAATTTTGAGTGAGCCCGCCTCAGCTACGTTAGATCCTTTACCGTTCCTCGCAAACTAATGAGCACAAGGTAAGTATATATCACCCTGGAAGGCAGGTAAAAAGTACATTTCCATTAATGGGTATGAAACTATATACTACACTAATGAAGTTATAAGAAAAAAAAAGGTGATGATAACAATACTAATGGCATGTTTTATTATTATCACACATTATCTGCGTTTTTCGATAACCTTACATTCAACCACTCTATATTCAACAAATCTTGTTTTCATTTACAAACACACTGTTAAGCAATCACTTTTAACAAACTTCATCAGTTCATAAATGGATTAGAACCTGAACTTATCCAAACAAGACTGACTATAATCAATTTCATTTTTCCTCAAAATTAATTAACATATACTACTTACCTTAACATATGCTTAACATATCATTAACATATACTACTTACCCTTCTTCTTCTTTTCCAAAAGAATTTTTCCTACCCTCATATTTACTCTTATAACAAAAATAAATTTATGAAAATTTTTATTATCAACCAAAAAAAAAACGACTTCTTGCTTGGTTGGACTCTTATTCATTAACTCGTCTGTTCTAATTAATAAGAGGGCCATACCTCTTGTTTTCAAAAAAAAATTTTCTAATGGGAGTACATGAAGCTTGCCAAATTGTTGGGTGATGGCTTCTAAACTCAGCTAGAAAAATCTCATACATTACTTACCATTACCTTATATAGATGCTTACTCGAGCTAGGTAACATATTTTTGTTGGCGAATATATGAATATATTCAATATTAATGTTCAGATGAGGTTTATTTCGAACATCTTTATTATTTTTAGTGTTGGTCTTCGAATGAAATTCACAAAGATGCTGATTGGTATGTGTCTATTCTTATCGTTGACTTTAGCCAAAAAATTATAGTCATAAAATAAGTTACAAAGTTGTATCAAATTATTTTTTTGCAATGTATATAAATACTCGTATATGTCAATTACACTATTGCAAGCAACCGGAGCGAAAACTACATTCTAGATAGGCTACAAAATATATACAAAAAACAATGAGTTTAGAGAAGACTTACTTTAATGAATACCATCGTAATTATTTGGACCTTGACTTAAAGATTATAAATGATGTGATTATAACCAAACCATCCAATAAAACAGATGACTTTAAATTCAGTGTAATACGTTTTCCTCATTTTCATTCGAACATTTCAATTGTTCGAATGGGAATGAGGAAAACGTATTACACTGAATTCGTATCAAATCATCTTTTATATATACAGAGGTGCTAAAAATAGCTAGGACTTCTAGTTTATTTAACGATTTCATTTATCGTGTTAAGTAATGTTCATCATTCATTTTATTGTAATAAAGAAAAATAATAACATTATCGGTCCATTAATGACATAAATATAAGTAACAAACTCACAGACGTAACATCGGCGTGGATCGGGAAGAAACTTTGCGTTAACTGTTGAAGGTTAGCGCAAACTCGGCGCACCTATGCTATAGCATATGTTTACAAATTTGCCCCATGATGTTATCATTAAAATATAAAAATTTGCTACAAATTTGCTTCAAGAATGCAGGTAAAAAGAACATTGCTTTTAATGGGTTTAAAACTATATACTACACTAATAAAGTTAAAACTAATAAGCACAGGTACTATACCGCTACAGATCTTGTATATTTTACTGATTATTTGCTCAAAAACAGCTTCTGCACCTTTGGACAAATTATATATAAACAAATCAATGGAGTTGCATAAGGTGGTAATTCTACTCCCTTACTTGCCGATTTAACGCTTTCAATCTTTGAATATGAATTTTCAATGAAGAAAATTTCTTCCCATAGAACGTTTTATCCCTATAGATATATGGATGATCACCTTCTTATTCACAACCATAGCGAAAGCTACATTCTAGATAGGCTACAAAATATATACAAAAATACAATGAGTTTAGAAAAGACTCACTTCAAAGAATACCATTGTAATTATTTGGACCTTGATTTAAAGATAATAAATGTTGTGATTACAACCAAACCTTTCAATTAAACAGATAACTTTAAATTCAGTGTAATACGTTTTTCTCATTTTCATTCAAGCATTTCAATTCGTAACAAATCATCTATTATATATACAGAGGTGCTGAGAATAGCTAGGACTTCTATTTTATTTAACGATTTGATTGATTGTGTTAAGTATTTGAAAAGTTTGTTATGTAGAAATGCCTGTTCTGAAAACGTTATACATATTAGTATATTAAGATGTTTAAATAAAAATTCTTTCATAGTACTCAAATACGGGTTAAATACAAGTTTGAAGCAGCCTCACAAAATGATAAGACAATTATTTGATAATAGCACACAATCATCACCATGAAAATGATTACGGAATCAAACCAAAGGCAAATCCATTTTCCATTATCTTCTACACAAGATGGTCGACCGCTTGCTCATCTCGTGGTTTACTAGCGAGATTAATTGGCTCATTTCATATTGTTGCAAGAGCGACAAAGTCGCAAGCATGTAAGTTATGAACAATATTCTTCCTGTTATATTTAATGATCATTTAGAGAATTTTCATTTTGACGACTTTTTCTTTTGGGCCCTTCAGAAAAATTTTCACCTGGCTTATTTTGCTAATACATTACATATTTTAATGCAACAATATTAGCCAAAAGTTTCCAACGGATAAAACAGTCTTCTTCTTCACTGAAGAGACCCGGGAGGAGTGTACCAATAAAGTCCGTCAGAAGTAAGGGTCGAAACGAACTTCAATGACCTTTTTCAGTGAGATTCCAGTGAAATGAAACTAGATAAGAAGGACATAATAAAAAAAAGTAATACGGCTAGTTTCATAATGTCTTCCTCGAGTTTCTCATTCGAATTCAGTGCATTGTCTGAGTAAGCTCTGGAAATTTTCCAGCAAGCTCTCGACTTTCATAAGCGCCAGCAGCTAGCGGTGGTTTTTTTCTGTCTGAACATCACCATCAGCAGCTGGATTTTTCCAAAGAGTACCGTTCCGATGCTGGTGAAATAGAGAGCTTTCTAGAAACGCATCAGACACTACTGGCATTCTATACTGATCCCACATCAAAGCATTCAATCCGTCCACATCAATGGAGCATTCTTTCTCTTTCGTGTACCGCTCCAAAATATCAAAGGCTCCTCCAAAATTTTACGGTTTTTAGGAGGCCAATATATCGCCCTCGTCCATCAATTGGGAAGTAGCGCTAAGTAAGCGAGCGCGAAATCATTAAAATGACAGCCACATTCTCTACATTTTCCCGCTGAGCAGCTTCTCGCCTTCCTACTTAAATTCAATAGACCATGGGTATTATCAGTTTCGCAGTGGAATTTACTTCCGTTCATCGTGTGCGTTTGCTCGCGTTTGCTGCATCTCAATCCCGCACAATTTCGCTGTCTCTCCCCTTGCTCCGCGCAAGCGTGCGCAGGAACAGAGTAAATTTAGCTTCGAACCAGTGGATACTGTACCCAGTGCTGAGCAACACTGCGAATACGAATGTGAAACTCGAATATGAATAATTTCTTGTCTGCGCAATGCATCTTCGTAGAGTAAATGCCCTCATGGAAGAAGGAAAGGTGGTTCAGAAAAGCCGCATTAATTGTGCAACGAAATGAAAAAGGCGGAAACCCGTATCCTTTTTGGGTATTCTTTGAAAGTTTTTTCTTGAAGCCTGACTTTGTGCGATCTTCTCGCTTAGATGCTCTACTTCGAGGGGCTCCCTATATACAAGAATTTTCAAAAAAATTTCCTTACTCTGCCTTCAAGACTACAGGTATTGCAGATTTGGTCATACCCATTGAAGGTTTTTATGATCTGTTGTTATTTTGAGTGAGAATCGGGCCTTGTAGTTAAGTATTTAAGCAACCATGAGTTGCGCGAGATGTTATAGGATCCGATGAAATTAGTTACACGGCTAGGAGATGGCCACAGCATCAACTTACCGCATACTGACTAGAAACCTCGTCAAAAAATTAAATGTTGTGGAAGCTTCTGAGCATGTGACTCTATGCCAGTCAGCGCGTTTATTCAAGCAGAGGTGGTCATATGGACTACTGCATAGGCTTATCAGAGCCAACTTTACTTCCTAAATTCTGTGAATTTTTGCTTGGGATCACATTTGACTTTGCTTCCTTCAATACTTCAAGCTCAGTAATGTGCTGTGAAACTTTCGGAAATGAATTATTCATTATTCAGTATTGAA
The DNA here is from genome assembly GCA_029168955.1 of Aplectana chamaeleonis. Classification (NCBI taxonomy): domain Eukaryota; kingdom Metazoa; phylum Nematoda; class Chromadorea; order Rhabditida; family Cosmocercidae; genus Aplectana; species Aplectana chamaeleonis. The sequence continues at coordinate 804,777 of JAPDOI010000246.1, read as the reverse complement.
AAAATGTGCTAAGAAAAACAAGTCAGTTCCATCTTGAAGGCATCGTTCGCGCTGAAAACCAATTTCCATTTCTCAGGCTCAATTCCATGAATGGGCCCGATAGACCACACTGGTAAACTTTGGCGCGTTAAAAACGTAGGGTTATGAGGTTGGAAGGGGTTAAAGATAAGGAGCTGCTACCAGTTCTCACCAGTCATCTAGCAATTTTTCATAGAATGTTGATGCAACCGTCTAACAACATGAGAAACAGTTACGGCCTAAACTCCACATGCAGAAAAACGTCGAAAATGACAGTGACGAGACCTCCAGAAGCAGAAAAACCTCGAAAACGATTTTGACGCGAAATTCAATTTCGTATTTACAATCTGTTCCAATTGACTTTGCTTTACAAATAAGGCTTTTTCAAGGGACCCTTCGACATTTTCGTTCACTAGAGAGGCCAAGCTACACAAAAACATGAAAAAATAATATACGGACTTCTGCGCGTACGATGCCTTTAAGTGTCCGTATACAACAAAAACAGATTGCAGTTCCATAACCATCTCTATTTTTCTGCAAGCGGTAGTTGAGTTGTTCTTGTGGACGACAGAAACTTCCCTTTTCACGAATGTCGAGCATTCCATCCTGGCCTCGTCCTCGATTAGCCATGAGTATTTCTTGTAGAGCGTTTCGCAAACCAGCTAAATAATGAACGCTTTCAGATGGTACCAGAACGTAGATTCCTCAAAGGTAAACGGTGGGACCTAAACATAAGAGTGATTTGAAAGAGTTCACCGTTTCATTGACAAAAAAACCGATTTTATACCTTTATCTCGCACAGAAATATGAGCATCGTCTTGCATTTTTTACACTGGTTGTTGCAGTCATGGTTTGTGTTGGCTTCAACACTGTGATCACCGTAGACGTTTGAGTTAATCGCCATCGAAAAAATTTCCGCCGAACAATCCTAAACATTTAGAAACGCAACACGTATTATCGACATCTGACCTTCATTTCCTAGATCACTCGTTCTCCTTTCTAATTAGTTGGTCACCACGTTGTCTTTCCTGAATCCTCGTCATACTTCTCCCATTGTCAATCTTAGCAGTAACTTACTGATTCGTCAAGATAGCAAGAACAGGCGATGGACAGAAACGTAGCAGTACAAACAGATTGAACATATGACCATAAAAGTCATCGCTGCTCAGAGGATGATGCCAGAGGAATAGTACTACCGCAGTGAGCCCAAATATTGAGCCAAAGTGTAGTATCGACGGTATTTCCATTCGGATCAAGATCGGACTATTATGCTATAACTAGTTTTTTTCATTTTCTTTTTCTTTGATAATTTTGTAAAAAAAGGCTCTCAATTGAGATTGACTGCTCGCCTATTAATCTTTCTTCATATAGTCTTTTCAACTTCCCAATACAGCTCATCACATCGGTCCTCCGGTTCATTTGATCTACACGGAACTGTGTGTGGGAAGGATGGTTTCTGCAGTGAACATTTAAACGCGCTACACACATAACCACACGGAGACGGAGACTACATGAGTGCACATTCTCGTCACAGTTCTATGTCGACTGTACTTAATCTCTGGGGCATTTATGAAGCGCTCTCGTTTTCGATTATCACAAGCAGCGAAGCGATAGGCCACTATAAACTATAAAGCTAAGTCTATATATCGATCGCACATTCCCGCGATAACATGAATATTGATCGACGTGCGAAACGGCCATAATCGATGCTCATGGATATCATGCCATCGCAGCTCACGGCTATGGTACAAAGAAAGAGGCCTAACTGATAATAAAGGCTCAGGCAAACCATCGCTCGGAGCGGGACCGGAGAGCGACTCGAGTGACGCTGTCTCTCCGCTCTGAGCAAAAATTAGCCATCTACTCGGGTCAAAGCACCCGCTCTCCGGGCGACCACAGTCCCGCTCGGAGCGATATTCAGTCACACTTGGCACTGCGGTGGCTGTCCGGGCGATTTTGAAATTTACCCTAGTTTTTCTTTATATCCGCCTCTTCTCGAGAGGTGCGTGAATGTCGCTGTCCACGGTTGAAAAATCCCGGCCTCGGTCCGCAACAAGGGCGTAACTTTCGCCGAGGTCTGCGGTGAGAAACCACCCTCCCTGCGTACCCCGGAGAAGCCCCACCCCCCCAGCTGTGAGGATATCACTATTCCCTCAGCGACCAAAAATATGCTGGTCAGGGAGGGATTCCAAATCACCTTCCAAGGCCGGCATCAGAATGCCGAATGAGGACTCGAGTGAGATGAGGGCACCTTTTATACCGGCTGTGCATGTGATAAATACATTAGGACGTTATAATTCGCTTTACCATGTTTTTTCATGTCTGCCACTGCACCACGCACTCTTCAACTCGGATGATGGGTGAATCGGATGAAGGGTAACGGACTTAAGCTGGGGGAAATCGCAGTGGCTGTAATCGGGAAGGCGAAAGAAGACAGAGATTCGCCAGGCGATCCGATACGCCCGTCTGAGTAGTCACAGAAAGCGAAAAGACAAGAAAAAAAAACGAAAACCGATTATGCAAGGGGCGCCGTGACGGCAAACACTTCATGACATCCTGCACACTTTTTCACGGCGTTTGATGTATTCCCATTTGGGTCCGGCACAATTTTTATGACGTCTGACGCACTCCCTCTTGATTCCCGCATACGTTTTACAGCGTCTACCGTATTCCCATTTGGGTCCCGCACACTTTATCCGGCGTCCGACGCACCGCCAATTGAGTCCGGTATACTTTGTCCGGCATCGGGCACACAGACACTGGGGTCCCGCACACTTTATCCGGCGTCCGGCGCACAGCCACTGAGGTCCCACAGTTTATCACTATCTCTGGAGTTGGCACTGCTGTTGCCCCGAGAGCGACCGGACAGCGGCCGAGGGGCGAACAGGCACCGGACAGGGCCGCGGTGCCAGTTCGCCCTGGCCACTGTCCGGGCGATGACGTCATAGTTTGGAGGAGCCGGTGTTGCTCCGAGCGATGGTTTGTCTGAGGGTTTCTCTACAGAAAATTGCCGGTCGTTGCTGGTGACAGTCGAAATCGAGAGCTCTTCAAAAAATGCCCCAGACCTCAGAGAGTTTTACGTCAATCACTGGATGGGGAAAGCCGCGACGCTGCTTGGCGGGAAAAATTACGCGCGAAAAAACGAAGGGAGAATGGCTATTGATCGTACGATTTTGCGCCGAACTGCTGAGCGCGGTTATATCCCTGTGACACACCAATGATACCACTGTTTCCGTGCTGGAGAGGAGTCGAGGTGCTTGACTTGCGCTACTAGTCAGCGGAGAGACATATCGTTGGTGTCTCACAGGGAGATAGCCGCGCTCAGCAGTTGAGGGCGAAATCGTTCGATCAATAGCCACTCTCCCTTCGTATTTTCGAGCGCAATTTTTCCCGCCAAGCAGCGTCGCGGCGATCTCTCATCCAGTGATTGACGATATTGTAGTTATCTGTCAAGTCCACAATATTTTCCTACAACGGAAACGGAGCCCTTACGCTGTTTTCTCCGTATCGAATTGGCTTGGCATACTTGTCGAGGTATCGGCAGTCAATGGATGAGGGATCACCGCAACGCTGCTTGGGTGGAAAAAATGCGCGATCAATAGCCACTCTCCCTTCCTTTCCCCGCGCGCAATTTTCCTCGCCAAGCAGCGTCGCGGCGATCCCTCATCCAGTGATGGACGATAAGCGTAGATGCTTTCGTCATCGGACCCCTCTTTGGTGGAAATTCCTAGGGCTTCTAGTTCCAACACATTTTTGATCATCTCTGCCTCAGAATTAACTGTGTTGCAAGTCTCGACACAGTCGTCAGGGGCTTTTGATTCGAACTTTCCACGCCCATAAGCTGCGTACCCGAAAAGAGTTCTGGCTACTCGTAAACCCGTGGGAAGCTCGATAGGAGAGGTGTTTTCGAGTACAAATGAACTATGCAGATCGATCTCAAGGAGAATATGTGGAAGCTGATGCTCTCCGCGTAATCTGCTGTTTGTTAGGCAAATATTGTGACCTTTCATGAATGCTATATCATTTTTTGTACAAATGTGATCCGGTGCTTACAGAAACGTTTCAACAAAAAATAAAGAGGAATAGGGAAGTGGAGTGGTTGATTCCCCGAAAAATTATCAATATTTCTGAAGAACCGATTCCCGTGGCTGAAACTTTTACTCGCAAAATGAGACCGTTTTGTTATTCTACATTTAGGAACTTTGTGGTTTCAAAAATGACTTCTCTTTCTTCGGTTCTGTTCTAGTACCGAAAAAAGGCACTCAATACATACTATTGAAAAAAGACATGATGTTAGTAAAAGCACACAAACTGTTCCATTCTGCTGTTCAGAAACGTAAGCCAGTAAAAAAGCAGTGGCAAGTGCAATTACTAACGCATAAACGTTCTCAACCAAGTAAAAGCCCTTCTTCGAAAAGTCTAGGGCCTTTCCATGTGGACTAACACAACGGTTCGTTTCGGATACTTGAAAACTGTATCCACGGGAATCGTCCTCAAAAATATGTTCAATTCCATGTAGATTCCCCCACTCCACTCACCTGATGTTCCTTTTTGTTGAAGCGTTTTGGCCACCGTCAAAATGATTTTGCTTGGAGAAACCCATTCAGCTAGAAGGGGGACTTTGAGAATGTTTTCACCATTTCCACAGCGGAATTTTTTTTAAAAACATCCGCTTCGCATCTACGACTGTTATAGAACGACCTTGTGGATTCATTTGGTAATAAGTAGGTAACCAACTTGAAAACCGATTCTCCTGTACCACCCCATGGAAAAAGCACAGCCTACAACGCCTTTCAGCGGATAAACTTGAGAATCGAATACTTTAGAGATTCATTTCTGGGTGCCATCCTTTTCAAGGGTGGACGCTCGAAATTCATTCACATCAGATAACTGATCGCGTTATCAGGCATTGCCCTCCTAGGGACTCCATTTCGAGCCTCAGACATCTGAAAGCTGCGTCTTTCACTCCTGTTTGGAATGCTGAGTGCCTCCCCCGTCCTCTCAAACTAGGATTTCTCCCATCCCAATATTGTACAGCTAAAGTTAATGATCTATCTCCGCGGAGACGCAGAGATAGCCAGTTTGCACTTTGACCGGTCGAGAGAGTACCAGATCGGATGGCAGCGCCTTTCTTTTCGTACTCTGCGCTCATCATACTGACTCGGACACCCCGCGCCCCGGTTGTCAATGCTCCGAAGACCGATTTCCGATAGTGAAACTTGATCACTTTTGAGCACCGGAAGAGCCAGGAATTGTGCGGATTGTTCAAGAATCAGGCTCACTTGCGCACCTGTATCGGAAAAAAAATAGTGCTTTCTGATACGAGTCGGTGGCGTAGTTCCATACTGACCCTTCTGTACCATCAGAACGATCTGCTCTACGTTTGGGGCGCATGTCATGCTATTGTTAGAACACTGACATGTGCCCGTAATGGTATTGTTTAGTATGCGGTACAGATAGGATTCTGTATCAAGAACTGGAGTCTGCTCTGCATTATCCGCATCATTCATGGTCCGGATGTTTTCTTACAAAGAACTTTGCACGACCCTACAATGGAGATTTTCGTCATTGTAAAAGACTGTACGGAGTTTTTATTTGCAGAAAGGCATAGCGACTCGTCAAGCAATTTTCCACAGCGTTTGCAATTAGGTCCTTTACAATCGCTACTTTTGTGATTTTGAGAGAAACATTTGCAGCATAGGGTTTTCTCCATTATCATTTTCCTGCGTGCACCTGCATATTTTTGCGGCATTGAACCAACTGATGTTTTGACCTCTCGCGAAAATTGGAGCGATACTGATTTTGAGCCTCTTCCGATCGCGGGCGGAAAGTGGGATTTTCAGTTCTCAAGTATGTTTCATCTCAGTATCCTATACCTCATGTCTCGGTAGGCGCTCCATTACGTACGCGTTTCGCATAACTACTATCTCGAGTGTGGTCCAGGTCTTCATCTACGGTGTATTTTTTTCCGCAGTTGTTGTCTTTCAAGAATTCTTCAACGATGTTGCGGGGTAACTTCGCTAGTATTGTTCCGACTCACATTGGGTCATGTATGTCAGATATGGCATACCCCGAAGACGTCATTTCATTGACCAATGCACGCATCTCGTCAAAAAGTGTTCCACATGATATTGGTTTTCACGTGCCAGTTGTACTGCACTTAAAGGCAGTGTTCACGATGAAAAAAGTTTTCGAAATCGCACTGGGATTGGGTAGTGGAGGGACACTCTGTAACGTTAACGTTGAAAGAACGCATGAATACGAGCCAGGAAGAGCCCCAAAAGAGCCCGAAGTTGCAACTTCGAGCGCATTGAAAACCCCAAAAGCGCATCACACGCCCACCGACGTGAACAAATGAACGCTCGAGATCGTGAGATGAGCGATGATTTTCAATCATTAGCCCCGTTCTTCCCTCCATTCTCAGCTTCTCTCTTTACTCAGGTCAGCTCGCATAGATCGGCTGCAAAAGACGGAAGTTACAAGCCTCGGACAACTCGTCCACCATGTTTCCATAGCTCAATCTTTGAGGGACCATACCTGCGTTCACAGAAGGTCTTGTATGATTTCAGAGACACCATTGGAATCAGCATGGGGCCGTCTTCGAGATAGGCGGAAAAACAGAAAAACGATTTTCATCGTGAACACTGCCTTTAAGCTTCCCTGTGGCATTGTCGTATTTCTTTTTTAATGTCTCAACCATCAACGCGTAGTTCTCGGGTACCATTTTTATTCACTTTATGGTAATGGCTGCTTTGTCAACGATGCATTCTTTCAGCAATTTAATTTTTTCCATTGTATTTAATGCACGGTTCGTGCGTACCATCGAGTTGAAGAGCGCCCAAGACTCTTGGAAATTTTCCACGTTTCCGAAAAGCGTGGGAGTGAGATTCGTGGTGGTTTGATGGAATAGCAACCGATGTCAGCATTCAAGATGCTCATGCTTCCGCTATCAGTTGCTGCAATCTGCTATCTTACTGTAGCTGCATTGTTATGTTGTGAGAATGCCTGCTATAAGCCTTGTTCTTCAAACATCAGCTGCGTAGTATTTGCCGATTGCATTTTTTGTGGTGTGGACTTTGATATATGCAGAATTTTATTCGATTCTTCAATTTCACATATTTGGTCTGCTTTTATCGATTCGGACCCATTTCCCACTTCTCTTGTGATTTGTGCGGCTTAATGTTGTATTTCTCGCAATAGGGTTTTCAGCGCCGTTAGTAGAGCACTAGATTCCAGGAAAACATCATTGAACATAATTTCATTCTCAAAGGCCTGGAGTTCGTCGAGAAAATCTTTTTTCTCGATTTTTTTCGTTTCGGCATACTCTTCCTGTATTGTATTGGAGTGAGTATGTAAAATAATCCGCTTCTTGAAGTGCCTATTAATGAAACAGTGTTTTCAATGGCCGCTGTCGTCTCTGAGCGAAATGTCGAATTTTCGTCGTTATCTGAGGGATATTGCGGGTCACCTACGAGCGCGCAGAACGTATCGAGTTGGGCCTTTAGCCCTCACTCGTTGTTACGCGCTGTAAACTCGATTTATGGAAGTACAATGATAACATTTTCTGACCATTCATTTTTGCTTAGGGTTTCAGAAAAAGATGCACGTTCTCTCACGACAAACAATCGGCATTGTGGCGGGATAGGCGTGGCTACTTGCCTGGTTTGCCTGTTTTGGCAGTAGAGCTAGAAAACAGCAAACGGGCACACACGTATGAGAATTCGTACGGGCGGATGCACCATTGTGCTCACCTTGGGTGGTTCAGTCAAATTACAACACTTTTATTCTATTACAAACGATTTCAACCGCTCGTCATACGTAGATGCACATGCAAGCAAGGTGCGTCCTAATGGGAATGGTTGCGCATGCGGCCGGCGTGCTTGGCAGGCGGTCGTAGCTCGCCGCTCACTCGGACGAGCATGCGAAAAGTCCCCACCGCCATCTACCACGAACGGGGCCGGCACCGGATGGTAGCAAGCACTGCGCCGATCAATCAGCTCTTAGACGGGGGAGAGAGGACGGTCGTCGTTGAAATCCAACACTCGTCCGGAGGGCGGCACATGCGACGGCCGGTTGCCAAGCACGCCGGCCGCGTAGGCCGTCATTCTCATTCGGGCACACACTTAACTAACACACGGGGCTTCGATCGCACGTCACCACAACGCGAACCTCAGCGGCACCGCGGCCTAATGGCCGCGGCGGGGATCTCTGCATCGCGATGACGCGTCGCGATGAACTTATTATAGATAAGATATACACAATGCGTTTCGGAACCATAGAACCACCCCTGATATTGAGGATTTCATTCCTCCTTCGAGAACTCGCGGCACTGCATCAAGTTCAGATGAAGTTTTACCAAGACAATAACTATCCTACACCATTTTAAAACGATATAGCCACTAACGACGATTATCATCCTCAGTGAAATTTAATTTTTCAATCCAACTAAAGCGACGTCCATGAATTTGCATGGCCACCTTCTCTCCGCTACTCAGACAATAGGTGCGGACTGACCGCTGGCAATCAAAGGTGCCTCTGCGGGCGATACGCCAGCAACAAGTTGCGGGCGGATCGCTGCCTCCCTGTCGTGCTCCGCGGGCGGATCGCTGCGTTTCGACGGGCGGATAGCGGCACCTGGAAAAGTTGATCACGCTAGCGGGCGGATCGCGATTCGCCCGCAACCTGCCAGCGATCCGCCCGCAAAGGCTTTGATAGCCAGCGATCCGCCCGCTCAAATTGTACACGGTGAAACTTGTCAATCATTGATGAGCTCTTTTCTGGTATCAGTATCATGCGCAGAGTAAGCAAACCGAAGGGTAGAAGAGGCGCTTCATCGAGCTGAATGCTCACTCGGTATTTCGAGACCGATTCTGGAAGGTGACTTCAAGTCACCTTTGAAGAATCATTTAGAAGCCGGAGAAGAATTTTCTTGGCAGCTGAGGAGATGGTCCTACGGCTAGGTGGTCCCGCACACGGAAGCCGTGATGGGGAACCACTTCCTGGGAATAACCCATATGTGGGATCGAGGGCGGATCGCTTTGGCTAGTGGCGGGCGTATCGCTGACTACTGGTGGGAGGATCGCTGGCTACCGGCTGGCGGATGGCGGGGGATGTCGATCCGTTCGCCAAAAGCCACAAAGATCCGCCCGCATCTACTGTCTTGAGCACATATAAAACTTTGCGGAAGCAAGCTTTCAGTCTATATTAAGCCTCACTTACTGCTCTGCTCTGCTGGTCACGCCAGCTGTAACATTGCTGCTCAATTAGGCAGGACAAGCAAACAACCATTTTAAGGATATGGTATTCCATGAGAGAGGTTTATCCCACGGTAAACTTTGCTCGCTGTTCAGCCTTGAAGTTGTAGTAAATAGCGCTTGCTGTCAAACTTCACTGCCTTCGTCAATCGGGTGAGGAAGGATTTCTCGCCTCTGCATTGAAATCAAAGGTCTGGATAGAGGTCGATTAGGAGTAGTCTCAGTCGTGCGTACGACAGTCGATAAAGAAGGTCTCATGCCGGCGGCTTTCGACAAAAACGCTCAACCTTGAGCTAGCACGCTGGAACAGGAAACAAGATGGGACATTTTCAATTTTAAAGGATCACGCCAGCTGAAGGTGTGAGCGGTTTTTATTCGAGATCACTCCAATAACCGTGTGATAAATTGTACACATTCAGATTGAAATTTTTCTTGTCGAAAAAGAGATCACCTGATCCAAAAACGTAGGGATGCGCGGACGGGATGCAAGAGCAGTGTCAAAGTTTCATTTCGCGTTGATGTTCTTGCGTGAAACCTTGAGGTGACCATTATTGTGGCTCTGCACACCTTCAATTTTGGAGCAGGAGGCGACATCTCTTTACTGGCTCGGTTGACAGAAGGATTCGAGTTGTACACCAAGCTCTGTATCCTGCCAACGTCAGGACTGGATAGCGAGCGAGGACCTACGGAGGATACATGCTTCTCATAGAAAGCTCAGTTTTTCACAAAAAGGTGTGCGGCGCTTCTTCGTAGGCCACATTGAGCAGCAATGTAACAACCGGTGTGACCTGCAGAGTGCAGAGCGTAAATTTGGGCTTCATTTCCGACTAAAGCATGATTTCTGCCAGGTACGTAAGTTATCGGAGAGAAGACTTGGCACATACCTGGAAGTCATTTGAGCCGTGTATTGAGAACATAGAAGCTCTATCGTTTTGAAACGGTAAAAATCGATAGTTTTTTGTGTATTGTATCTACATCAATCTATTCTCCAAAACTCGGAGTGGTACAACTTCCGGAGGAATCGAAACCCCTTGGTGTTGGTGCCGTGCCTTGAATCTTCGCAGGAGTAGCTACAAAATTCTTAATTTCAGGGGTATAGGATATGAAACCACAGAATTTACATGGTTCCTACGCGTGCTGGTGGGGAGCGGAGGTTAGAAACAGTGAGAGAGCGGAGGGCAGACGGAGGCTGAGGCGTCGCGCACGCCGCTCGCGCCTGGAATGATGTGAATTACAAGCGCTAGTGCGCCATTCGTAGTATGGCGCAGCGGACACTGGCGCGTCGTAAGAACTATACCCAGTGGGCTCAGAAAAGGTTTTTCGGAGCGATCCATGGCGAAAAATGTTTTATCACCGCATCCAATGTTTCCCAAATTAAGAAAATACATTAACAAAACTGCACTTGATCGTGAACAATGAACCCATGAAGCATAATTCGAGTTAACATGATACGAAGGAATCCGATTCATCCTGATTCTAAATTCAGAACTAAATCGCCTATCTTTTGAGTTTTTCAGTTTTGTCCTTCTGCAAACTAATAGGTTCTATAATGTCGATGTGTGGAATATACATACTTTCCAACTTCATTTGCCTTCACATAGAGCAAGCTGTTTCAGCGAGTGACTTCTTCTGACGTCAACATAGATAAGCAAGCTGCTATTGACGAGAGATCCATTCCGGAGATCTCAGAACAGAGCCTTTTCATACAAGTATGTCATTTTACAATGATGAAAGGGCTCAAATGCAGGGGAGGGTGCGGGGGGTTGTAGGGTCGAAGAACAGTTTCGCACCGACGTCAAAAAATCGATAACTTGATCTTCTAATCTACTCTGGAAATTTGGGGGAGCTTTCCACATTCACGTAGAATTTGTGGAGTACCAGTTTGTGTAAAATTTTAGCTGGGCCGCTAAAGCTTCCCAAATACGATAAGCATCAATCCAATAATCTTCCATACCTCGTGGTTCCGAACCCCTCAACGTTTCCCTTCCTTTACAAAACCGGAGATTCGAGGGGCTTTCGCTCCCCGTTTGGTACAACTTCAAATTTAGCAGTGGTTGACGACAGGATACGGATGTACCTTCATATTAAGTAATTCACTGCAAAAATCAACTGAGAGAGTATTTCTTCGGGAGCAACAACACAATACCCCCCCCCTCTTTCTCTATGACTTCTAGCACGAGATTAACGTGCCACTGCTGCAGTTACAATTGCGTTTCTCCGTGAAGTTGCAAGCCAAAATGCTACTTCTGTGCACAGTAGATATCCTTCCTACGACGCGCCATTGCACGCTGCGGCATACGACGAGCGGCGCGCTAGCGCTTGTCACGTTTTATAGAGGGTATCTGAGGTTTTGAAACGCATTTCAGAGCTCACTGTCCAGGATGGAGGTGCGGCTGCGTCCTATGCACTGCATATACGACGCCCACTGCTGCATCATTCGTTCTTTCCAATCAACACGGATATTTAGGTGGAATTGTATTCTCTGTAATACAGCTACAGGTGCAGTCGTTAGCCTGGCTCTCATACTGTCCAATGGCTTTCTCCCTTATTTGTCTTGAGTTTTGAATGCGTTCGTAAGTGATGGCTCACAAAAATCCATTTTGTCAGAAACAGAAAAAATATGGACTACCTTGAGGAAAAGGCACAGCAATAGCGCAACGTAGCAAATCGCACTTGATATTACAACAAATTCAGCAAAGTAGAAGTCCATGTAAAACAAGACATCGGCAAGGACAGTTCCTTCTGAAAATTTTCGATCGAGGCTCCCTCTGCTTTACACTTCCTCAATGACGATACTCACGGGTAAATATGAAGCTGGGAATAGTAGCTATCCATATAGTCTGCACCTCTCCAGAAAGGCAAAGAGCCGCATTCAAAGAACCGAATAACCAGCAGAGAGCTAAGAACACCTGAAACATGGGGGAAGGGGTTCTCAAAATATTAAAGGCAAGCTTTAGGAATTTATGTTGTAATATTATCTTAATTGTCATGAATTTGACTTGTTGTTCGTGGTTACAGAGAGAAATTGGTGAGTACATAGAAACGCTCGAAATTTTCAATGATTTTCTAAACTGTAAAGACGAATGACCAACTAGTCCATATGCACATTCATATACATATTAATAGAGCTACTAACGGAGAAAACTAAAACAGAATGTGACCCACGTAGGTCGTTTTCGCATTGTATATATTATCCACAGAGTACGGACGCACTATTGCCAATAGACGATTAACGGCCAGAATAAGAATCATAGGATATTCAACAGCCCAACTCCCTTGAAATAACGCTCCATTCACCCATGATAGATACCAATATTGGATTCAAAGGACCATACATTGTTCAAGCCTAGGTAGCGGTACTGAGTGCATACATGTGAAGGTTGGGACAAGGGTCAACTAAATTTCACGCAGCCCAAGGTAGAGTCCCCACCAAAAAATCCGTTCAGGGTTCGGACTAGGTTGCGACGCTAATCCCACATTTGATTGAGAGTTGGATCCATGAAGAGTAACAGTTGACATCGAGACAACTCCCGCCAAATCGGCTTCTGCGTTGCCTTATTACGGTGAGATTTTGGCCCCAACTGGAAAAAAAGCGAGGCTTCTCTAGCGACAGCCCGATGAGGTGCCATTTCGCCTCACTCTAGCCCCACTTTCGCCTGACATTGTTCTCACACAATGAATTCTGTGACGAAATTGTCGTATCACATTCTTCTCACACAACGAATTTTGTAGTAAAAACGTGAATATTCCTATAGCACATATCGCCTCACATTCCTCTGACAGAAAATGTGTTGGAGGTTGACAGACAACAATAGCTACCAACAATAACAGCATAGAGTAGCGGAGTAACAGTAACTACTATGAGAACAAGTGATGTAACAATAACTTCAAAAACTATAACAACCACTTTGGTCTCTACGAAAGAGATGAGGGCGCTCCTCTCAGTTCCTCCATGCTTCCTTCAAGGCCTTGTGCCAGAGCACTATAGAATAAATGCAATAACAGTTTAGAAAAGTCGTCATGATTAAAAATCAAAAATCCGAATTCAGCGATAATAAAGCATTTGGACCCACCGATCAGTTTCTACACAATGTGCTCGGGTATATCAAGCCTAGCGCGCGGTCTCGTCCAGTATTACCTCTTCGTCTGCAGGCGATTCCATGGACTGAACCAGGCCTAAAAACATCGATAAGCATCATAAAGGTTGAAACTTGGTTGGTTCGTACCTCTTGAAAATAACGCCGATAAAAAGCAGCAGCCGTGGTCCCGAAAAATCACGATAGATTTGGCTTGTTTCTCTGGGGTTTATTCAAAATACTTAGCACAAATCTGAAGTGTATTATCGTTTTTTATGGCCTACGATAGATCACCCTCGATAAGCGGTGGTTTTTTATGTCTTACGGTAGATTGGGATGTATACGGTAGTTTCGTCACAGTCTTAGATTTGACTCAAAAATTCTGTGCGGCAGGTATTCAGGGTACTGAATACGAATTTGAGTTGATTTGACGATTTTCGAATTATTGAGGTAAGTGTTGCTCAGTAAGTAGCATGGTACCTACCGAGACCGACAGCGCACCTTAGAATTTCGACAAGATGGACCCAGATTCGTGCTCAACACCCTAGATTACCCCAACTCCGCCGTTGCCGGTCCCAAGCCCGGATGTGAAAGGAGGAGGGTTGGCCCTCTCTACCGACGGGCTGGAAAACCTTCAGGTAGAACTATGGAGAGTCTCTTAGGATATCACCATAAGGCTACCGCATCCGGGGCAGCCGATGCGCCAGTGCTGGGGTACCAGGGTGCTAGTGAGAAGAATGTTACTGGCCAGAAAAGAAGACGATTTGAGGCACCGAAGAAGCAGGTACGAATCGGAGCATGGAACGTACGAACGGCGCACCACGTTGGGCAAAAGGAGATCATCGTGAAGGATTTGTCCAAAGGCGGGATATCGGTTGCTGCACTGTCCGAACTCAGGATAAGTAGATGCGGAACAATGACCGTCCAATTGCCAAACAGTGACGAGAAGATGACGTTGTATTACTCCGGTAGCGAAGGCTGGCGTTTGGATTTATGCTGAGCAATCGTGAAGCTGGAAGTGTTGTTGCGTTCGAGCCAATTTCTAGCAGGATCACTGTTCTCACGTTGAGCGGAACAGTCAAAACACACATCGTGGCCGTCTATGCGCCTACGGAACCTGACGGTGATGCCGAAAAGGACGTGTTCTACGCCCAACTTCAAGATGCGCTGAATTCTATGCCAAGGGCTGATCTCATCATGGTCGCAGGAGATTTCGACGCACGTGTCGGCAGGGACAGATCAGGATGGGAAGAATTTATGGGAAGATTCGGTGTTGGAGAATTGAATGACAATGAACTGCGTCTGCTCTCTTTCGCTGCGTTCAATGGACTGCTCATTGGGAACACTCACTTTCAACACCGTAGGAAACATCAGTTGACGTGGAGGAACCCTAATGGAAAATACGTGGCCACGCTAGACTACGCGTTGATAATTTCACGCTCCAAGTCGTCATTGAATGACGTGCGCGCTATGAGAGGCGCTGACTGCGGTTTGGACCACTATCTCCTGCGTGCATTGGTGAAGCTTCGGTTGCAGCGAGGTAGGCGTGTGGATCCTCCCAGAAGAAGACTGTTGTGACAACTTCATAAGCTGATTAAGCTCATTTGGCAGTCTGAGAACATACCAGCCACTAGGAAGCGCGGAATCATCGTGCCTATTCACGAAAAACGTGACGCCAGGGACTGTCATAACTATCGCGGAATAAGTCGATTGTTGGAAAAGTCTTCAATGGGATCATTCAGAGCAGACTTCAGCGACATCGAGAACAAACCAGCCGTGAAGAACAACCAGGATTTCGACCGGGCCGTTGCTGCACCGACCAAATTTTCGCTCTGCGTCAGCTCCTGGAAGGAAGGATCCGTTGCGGTAAACATGTAGTCATCGTGTTTATTGACTTCAAGTCAGCACTCGATTGCGTTCACTGGCCGGCTCTATGGAGATGTGAACACATACCGAAGAAGATAGTGAAGCTCCTTTAGGAAACATACAATGGATCAACGAGTTGCATTCGCGTCGGAGATAGGCTGTCTGAAGAATTTACGATCAACGCTGGTGTTCGTCAGGGGGATGTCATTTCACCGCTGCTTTTCAATACCGTGACCGATGCCATCATGAGAAAGGCCTTTGAAAACAGAAGAGGCGTACAGTACGGTACCAATGATTACGTCACGGACTTGATGTTTGCGGATGATAGTGCTGTGTTTGCGGATACCGATGCTGAGGCGGCTTATTTAATTTGGAACATAGCGTTGATTGCGAACTCATATGGCTTGCGAATCAATAAGGATAAGACAAAAGTCATGACATCAGATGGGTCGCACGCCTCTGTGCTCTTCGAATGAGTTGAACTCCAGCGAGTGAAGGACTTCAAGTACCTAGGGTCAGTAGTGCAGGAGAAGAAAGTGGCAGCAACGAGGGAGATCCAGAGCAGAATCGGACAGGCTTCCACTGCTTTTGCTTCGCTTGGCTGGTGTCTGTGGAAAAAAGCCAACGTATCTATGACGACGAAGATTCGGCTGTTCCGTGCTTTGATAGTTCCTGTACTATTATACGGCTCAGAAACGTGGAAGCTGCTCAAGTCGGACCTGGTGAAACTCGAGTCGTTTCAGATGCGATGCTTGCGCCAGATCCTCGGGATTACCCTTTGTGACCGCATACGCAACGAAATCATAAGGGAGCAATGTGACAACCAGCCCACGATCGAGGACCAAGTTCAGACCAGACGATTGCGGTGGTTTGGACACGTTTGCAGGATGGACGCGGGTCGACTACCGTACAGCGTGCTATGGAGGAAACGTCCAGTGCAGTGGAAGATCCACCGAGCGGCCCCTAAAAAGACATGGCTGAAACAAATTGAGGATGATCTGAAGAAACAACGGTGCAGTGTCCTTAATGCTAGATCTGTTGCTACGAATCGTTGTGAATGGAAGCGTATCGTTCACTGCGTTTACTGGCCGGCTCTATGGAGATCACTTGAGTGCGAACACATACCGAAGAAAATAGTGAAGCTCCTTCAGAAAAACATACAATGGATCTACTAGTTGCATTCGCGTCGGGAGATAGGCTGTCTGAAGAACTTTACGATCCAACGCTGGTGTTCGTCAGGGGGATGTCATTCTCACCGCTGCTTTTCAATACCGCGACCGATGCCATCGCATGAGAAAAGGCCTTTGAAAACAGAAGAGGCGTACAGTACGGTACCAATGATTACGTCACGGACTTGATGGTTTTGCGGATGATAGTGCTGTGTTTGCGGATACCGATGCTGAGGCGGCTTATTTAATTTGGGAACATAGCGTTGATTGCCAACTCGCATATGGCTTGCGAATCAATAAGTGATAAGACAAAAGTCATGACATCAGATGGGTCGTACGCCTCTGTGCTCTTCGGAATGAGTTGAACTCCAGCGAGTGAAGGACTTCAAGTACCTAGGGTCAGTAGTGCAGGAGAAGAAATATGTGGCGGCAATGAGGGAGATCCAGAGCAGAATCGGACAGGCTTCCACTGCTTTGTGGCTTCGCTTGGCTGGTGTCTGTGGAAAAAGCCAACGTATCTATGACGACGAAGATTCGGGCTGTTCCGTGCTTTGATAGTTCCTGTACTATTATACGGCTCAGAAACGTGGAAGCTGCTCAAGTCGGACCTGGTGAAACTCGAGTCGTTTCAGATGCGATGCTTGCGCCAGATCCTCAGGGATTACCGCTTTAGACCGCATACGCAACGAAATCGCCATAAGGGAGCAATGTGACAACCAGCCCACGATCGAGGGGACCAAGTTCAGACCAGACGATTGCGGTGGTTTGGACACGTTTGCAGTGATGGACGCGGGTCGACTACCGTACAGCGTGCTATGGAGGAAACGTCCAGTGCAGTGGAAGATCCAACGAGCGGCCCCTAAAAAGACATGGCTGAAACAAATTGAGGATGATCTGGAAGAAACAACGGTGCAGTGTCCCCTTAATGCTAGATCTGTTGCTTACGAATCGTTTATTGGAATGGAAGCGTATCGTTCAGGCTGCGCTCAGGCCCCCTATGGCACCCCACAGCAGTGTATTGGCTGAGAGGTCATCCCGCTCCGCCAGATGCCAGCTTAACGGGATGAGTGAGTGAGGTGAGATTACTCCCAACATAAGCAAGTTTTAAGAAAAAATCAGGAAAACTTCTCCACAACAACTCCAACAGATTTTCTATTTTTGCGAGACGAGGCTTTTGAAAAACATCTATAACATTTTTTCAGAAAGATTTCAGGCGGCTGCCAAAGACGAATCTCGGACTCACACATCTGGAAATAGTTTAAGGAGATAAGATTTTTATTCGGAATGGGAATGCTGACTAAAAGGAGACTTCTATGTAGCGAGATACAAAATCGCAAAAAAACTTAAGTACTGGCACACCAGTCTGGACAAAAGCGGGAGTTGCGAGATTCGGTAACGCAGCTCGTTCCAGACGTTTTGATTTCCCAGTGGGCTTTTCGTTTTGTCTTCCTGCCCGAATCTATATCGAAACCTGAAAAAGATGTCGAGCCGAAGCATATACGGGCTATAAAACGGCAAAATTCACATGGTTCCTTGTACGCGTGCTGGTGCGCAGCGGAGGGGTTAAGGAGACAGTGAGAGTGGCGGTGGGCAGATGATTGAGGCCCAGGCGTCGCGCGCGCGCCGCTCGCGCGCCTCGAATGATGTGAATTACGACGTTTTATAGAGGGTAACATATCATTCACAATAACTGTGAGAATAGGCGCACAAATACAGAAAAAAGAAAATGGAAACGGGAGAAATATGAATGAGAGCAGAAAAAAGGAACTGGTGGACAGCTGGTGATGGAAAAAATTAGCTATGAACCATTCTAGCTGTGCTGGAATAATCGCAATCGAATGAACATCGAAATGAATTATTCGATTACTTATTCGATGATCGAGAATTCGTAAAATCCCGACATTCGGTTCTTATTCGAACTCGACTATCGACACTGACAATTATTCGAACATATTAGACTTCAAATATATTCGAATAATCTAACATAGCCATTACCGGATCCTACACAGAAATTTCTGGAAGCTCCAGTGCACCAGCACTCCTGCGATTCAGAGCAGTGCGTAACTAAATTTTCGAGAATTCGTAAATTGTAAATCGTAATTTTCAGAAACCCTCGTAATCGTATTTCGTAACTGATGAGTAATAGGCTGAAACACAGCCCCCAAACCTCACGCTAAACATGGAAACGCCTCCAACTTTCCAGTGATGATCTCTTTATTTCGAAGTAAGTCTGTTTCTTTCGATGAGTACATGAAAAAAATGCCCTTATCGGAGCGAATCTCTGGTTCGCGATTGCAGATGCCTACCGCTGTGGCATCACGCGACACGATGACTATCCCTGGTGGGACCACGTAGTCTCGGCACGATTAACCTTCGTCCCCCCTAGATTTCCAGCGAATTACGTTGCCGCAACAGAGTTTGATTTACCAAAACTGCGTGCCCGAATTTCCGTCTGATATGGACAATGCTAGTCAAAAGTGCAAATCCTCTTCTATCCAACGCTTTTTTGATTTCCTTGGGCAAAACTTCAGCAACCATCCGAAATTGAAACTGAAATTTGATGGAAATCCAGGGCACCTACTGAGCGTCTACTATTTTTTAGCGCTCAAAGCTAAAGCCGCGAAAGTTAATAGAACGAGGTGAGCCCATGGCATAATCGCTAGATCAAAAATATGTATGCAGGGAATTCTCAATAGAGGAGATTTGTATTTTGATTTACCATTCTATGGCTCTTACCTTCCATGGCTGTCGACGACGGCTGGTTTGTTTTGTGTCTTTTTTTCCATCGATTTTTGAGAAAACGAAATAAAAAAGGGATAAAGCATGAATAGGTGACAGAATGAGTATATTATCTCAAAAAAAGGTGAAGTAAATATCAAACAGTAGCGAATTTTGCGGCTCATACTCGTCAGGGCAGAAAATTTTGATATAACAAATTCACGAAAAGTGAAAAAGGCTAGGAGTCACGCATAATCGAGAAATTCAGCAAACACCATGACCAACTCAGACAGTGACACTGATAGAATAGAATAGCTGGCGCGTGGCGGACGCCAGAGCTCCCATCTCGCTAAACGACCGCTATTTTTCTAGGAGGAAGCGCGTAATTTCGAATATATTGCGCCTTTCCACTGGAAACAGCCAGCGAAAACGCGACGCTACGTCGCGTCATCGCGCCGCGAATGAAATCTGAAGGCGGCCTAAGGCCTAATTTACACTTCCATCGCTGATTGCCGCGATGACATGTTTTGAATACAGATCGACATGCGACGCGATCTCGATCGATACTCATGGTTATCATCCCATCGCGTCGCGCGGCGATCGAACTCAGGAACTCGCCTAACGAAACGCCCGCTCGTGACGCGCTGGCGTAGTTGAATAGCGCATTAGAGCCGCTGAGGGTGGCATCAGACAGCTGCTAGTCTTGAAACGATACTATCGAATTTCATGCCTGAGCGGAATATTGAAAATATTGAGTAGTTCAAAAGCTTTCGAAGCCAAATCTACCTCTTCGAAGCAGTAGTGTCGCAAAACTCATTTAATCGGAATTATCTATTCGATTATCGATATTCATTCATTCGAAGTAGAGAATTGAATACATTCATTCATTCCTTCAGTCGAAATTTTGAAGTTGAATATATTCATTCATTGATTATTCGAAAACTCTGAAGTCAAATATATTTATTCATTCGTATTCTCGAAAATTTTGAAGTTCAATATATTTTTTCATTTGTTTATTCGAACGTATTTGAAGACGAATGTACTCATTCATTCGGTCCGTTCAGTCAAAAAGCACAACCTTATAAACCACTCAGAAAGTCGGGGGGTCAGATTCAGCCACGATAAGCTTTCCAATCGGTTACCTAGTCGAGTAGAAAGGAAGTTTCGCAGCAGCACGTGCTGCTCCGAGAAGCACGTAGCCTGTTCGATAGAACTACGTGGCGCGGAGAGACAAAACCCTTGCCGCACCCCCGTTACCCACGCAGCGTTCTATAATGGGAACATCGTAGTCGAATCGAAAGCGTGTCGTGGCCGAGTGGAACGGCTATGATTGACGGCATGTGCTTCTCACTTCGTCAGCGATTAGGCCACGTGGCGCTGGGAAAGGACGTAGCCGTATCCTCGTCCAACC
Organism: Aplectana chamaeleonis; assembly: GCA_029168955.1. Taxonomy (NCBI): domain Eukaryota; kingdom Metazoa; phylum Nematoda; class Chromadorea; order Rhabditida; family Cosmocercidae; genus Aplectana; species Aplectana chamaeleonis. The sequence goes on along the minus strand of JAPDOI010000246.1, from coordinate 784,265 downwards.
GCTTCATAGTCGAATCAAAAACCTATTGTTGCCGAATAGGACCCCCCCCCCCCGACTCTCTGAGCACATCGATCGTTTTTCATCGGGAGTGGTGTTGAAAAAGTTGCGAGCTGAGACTACTTTTCTCTGGAAGCCGCCTCACATTTTCATCACAATTCTCTGCCACGGCTTCGGCGCGACGTAGGAAAAATGTAGAGCAACTGAAAAAAGTGAGCGAAACCGGCCGCGCTCTACGAGGCGACTTCCAAGAGATTGGCAGGGTACATAGTCGCGCGCGATCGATACTCCCTGACAGGTGGTTTCTCGAACGCTTCACGGCTCAATGGATGATCACTAACAAATGTTGCCAGTCTGAAAATCTGTGCATCTGTAGTTCATGTCTGACCGTTTTGCACGGTCAGACATCTCTTTAGAAAGCCTTTGGCGACATTGAACGATATATAAATAAAGCGTGTAGAGATGAATTTAAAGGCAGTCTCCACGATTTCTCGTTTTCAAGATTTCAGTGTGAAACACTACGCTGGCGGATGCTGGAAGGGATGAGGTCGAAGAAAGCAGCGAAAACACGCCAGAAATCGACGAAAGCGGCCGCTAGGTGAAGATTTCGCTAGGCATGAACTTTTCTCTGCGCGGCACGCGCGAGACGAGCATGAGATCTCCGGCGGCACCGCCATTACCGTGTGAGTTAATTTTGAGCCTCAACTGTCACATGCACTACAATTTCTGGCTTGCATTTGCGTATGTAGTAGCGTGGGATAGTCCCAGCATTATTTGAGTTGGAGTGGACTCAAACTGAGACGCGAGTATTGATTCAAACGGTAAAACCGCCATGGCGCTTTGGGCGGTGCCGCTATGGCTGTGTTGGATGGGCGACACGGCGCGGTGAGAGCTTTCATAGATCACCGCGCTTCCAGCGCGTCATGCGCGTGCCGTGCATGCGGTGAGGACTATGAAAGATGCATTAGCCCACTCCACCCTCCGTTCCGACGAGCTTGTGGCGCTGTGAATGTTTTCGATGACAAAATGCCAAGCAACTCTGTCACGTCCAGCCTCATCAATTAGCGCACACTTTGCCATTGGCGCGCGCTTGCGGAAACTAGCAGGGCGCATGAGCTCGTCCGCGCCCTGAACCTGTATGCACGTAAAAGCCACTACTTGGCTCACTCTGAACGCTTTTTCTAGCTGTTTCTTAACTGTTCGTTAACTCATGATCAAGAAACCTCATTTTCGAGTCTAACCCTAATAAGATATTTAAATCGATTACTGCCTTTAAGGAAGACCCAGGAACTGATCGATCAATGGTAACACGACTGTAACTGCATACCCATTTCAAATTCTTGGACAACGTGAAAAGATACGTTTATCAGAGGATTGTATTCAAAATGAAGGAAAAAAACCAAATTGGTGACTGCAGGGGCTGCTTTGGGCATAATCAAAGAAGTCACCTTTGCAATACGAGGCTACAGACTGCTTCATTGTACATCAGTATGCTCCCTAATCGTGAGCACCGATGAACGGAATCAAAGTCACCAAAAGCTCGTCAGTGACTGTTACCGTGAAAGCTCAAGATTTTTAATGTGTTTGTTCACACTATGACTGCCAAATGTAACAGACAAGACATGTATAACACCCAATCAAGGGTACGCGTAGTGCATACGAGGCTACTTCTACAAGGCTACATCCTTGCTTGTATTACAGTTGTCATAAGATCTCTAGATCGATCAAAATATTTCCCGCCTAAGCTCTCAAAAAGTCATCCCACACGAGAGGTTCACCGCCTGAATGATTGCTGTCTATCCCATAAAAATCTGTAGCAAACGAGGAAAGATCATCAATGATGATAAATACTCAAAGTGAGCAGGTACGCTCTCTGGAGCTTGCAAAATACTACAGGCAGTAATTTCGCTATCTCTTCGATAGGTCAATGAAAGGATTTTGCGAAGTCATTGCCGCATCCTTAACCGGTGCGCACAGAAAAGTCTCGAACCGATCGTCCTTGCACTTCAAGCAGTTGTGTCCCTATGTGTGTAATGTGAGTGTGCTCCGGGTAACTTCGTAGTGGCTGATACAAGCTGTTACGAAATTTCGCCAAAGCTTACCAAAACTCGGCCTGAATATCCTTTTTCTCGCCTCGCGGCAGCCTAGTTTGTTCGTGGAGCGCACTTTCGGCCGCGTCTCACGATAAACTCTATGAGTCATCTAGCGCTGGAACAGCTACGCTTTAATCGAAGCGTCAGATCTTTAGTAGTAATGTACGGAACGCCGAATAGAATCTCTTAGAAGCAGGCAGGACGTCGTAGAAAGTGTGTAGGACCCCGGGGGGAGTATACAGGACGTCATAGATGCGCAGAACCTAGGCGAGAGTTCAAGACGTGATAGGTGATAGTGTGCAGGGCGTCTTAGATGGCGTGCGGGAAGTCAGAAGATTTGTGCAGAATGTCGATGCAAAGTTGGGGGTGGAGTGTGCACCATGTTTGCAGTGCTAGTAGTCATGTCTAGGAAAGCGTTAGACACATTCTCAGAAGTGCGCAGAACTCTAGAGACATTTTCACGAGAATCTAGGTAAGCACCTTCATCTACGCTCCTTCCGCTACCTGTTCACCACTTATTTCAACCCCTCAGTTGTTTCTGACCCTCCCGTTCCCTGTCTCTGTCCCTAACCCGGTTTTGAATACGTTGAATTTATTAAAATCCAGAGTGGTTTTCTCCGTCAGTTTTCTATATTCGTTAATTAATGGATTAGTTTTGTCGCCATCATATTTAACAGTGAATCAGAAAGAAACCTGTCAAAAGGAGAAAAAAGTGCAGGGAAAGAAGGCACGCAATAATAAAAGGAGTGCAAGGAGAGAAAAAATTGCAATACTTCCAGGCGCGCTCCACTGCTAAAATTCATTCGCGCTCGGGCCCTAATGCTGATGTGGGCCGGACGAAATTTGTCACGGAACTCTCCCGCGAGCAAAAAGGCCTACGCGAGTGGAGCTCGGGGCCGTATAGGTCACGTTCGGGCCCTTTTGGTCCGTTTTTTCGAGCTTATTGCTTCAACGAGACCACGAGCATTCGATTTCCGGCGAAAAAAAAATAAAGACGAATTTTATTGTGGACACTGCCATAAAGTTTGTGTAGCGAATATAAGGAGAGGCTGAGCCGGATATTCAACAGTTTTCCTTGAGTCGAAGAATTTATTAAAACCCTTTAGTAAGTTCCATAGCTATCCACGGGGTAGTTAGCATTCAAATCCTTGTTGACAGATTAATGTGACCTGGCAGTTTGGCGCCCAGAAAACACCTCTCGAGCGTAAACTCCACTTGGTCTAGCTGCGAAAGCATGATAGTTTTCCGAAGATCGAGAATAGCTCAAACCGCTGAGAAGTTTTTCACCGAATTGAAGGTGTAGTCCATGGTAACGCATGAGAATGTGAATAACACAGCAATAATCTGAGATATAATGTTTAGAGCATTAGCCACTGAAGCGTGCTGAGTTATGCGATAAGAAGGAAATTTGGCCAACTTCTTACTCCAGTGAATAATCTGAAAATAGGCGCACTGTAAAAATGATCTATCAGGATTCTCAGCTACAGTAGTGGCCTAAGTACCATAATTAAACGAATGTGTAGCAACACGAATACTGATCCTATTATTGAATACATCACATAAAATGGAGTGTGAAGCCGAGAAAATTGATTAGTCTCTGTATCGTTCATACACCGTTTAGAATGATGTAGAAGCTGAAACAATTTATTAAACGTGCATCAACGAAAACGTAACACGAAAAAGAGAGCGAAACCAGAAAACATTGGAGATTCAAGAACAGAGAGCTTTCTAGGCACAACAGAAGAGCAAAGTGACATTGAGCTGTGAATGGTCGTTGCTCGTTAACCTTTGTTTTCTCTGCTTCGCTGTTGTATGTTTTCTGCTGATGTCCTTTTTCTTGTGTGGATAGAATACAACTGTACCATTCTCACAATAGGGCGAACATAAACCTTGCACACTCCCGGAAGGGCGCTGCTGTTGTTTGTAGTTGCAGCAGCAAAAACTTGGTATTTACGATTGTGAGCCCTTTTGTACAACTATTTCTAGTTTGAAAATATATCTGGCTTTCCATCATACAAGGAACCAAGATCCTTGATTAGCAGGTGAATCTAAGCAGGTGAATCAAAAACGGCATACACGCTCGTAAACGTTGTCGAGACAGCAACGTAAACAAAAGCATACAGTTTGCACCACAAGCTCTCGCATTTGGAAGCATCAAAAACCAGCCAAAAACGGCTTTTCATGTAGAATAACTGAGTCCTGGCCCTTTAATTTTTCGCCTCACCTTTATTTTGCCTCCTCTCACCGGGAACACATCGAATCATAAACCTCTGGAAAGAAGACGGTGGGCAAGAGAAATAGCACTATCAAGTGGGAGTCGACACGAGAGGTCGCGTGATTTTATTTACAAATCATGTTTTCACATTCTGTCGTTCTCTGAGCCAAATTCCTGTCGGCAATTACGGACTGTGGCTTTTGCATCATGCAACCCGTGATAATTGTGCTAGGAGAAGGGTGAATCGTGCCGGCACCAAGTGGTCCCAGCACGATTCACACGCCTCGCATGATGCAATAGCCGCAGTTAGCAATTGCGAACCGGGATTTGGCCCAGAGAACGACAGCATCGGCATTTCCTTCACTCTCACAATTCAATTGAAATAATAGCAGATATTTCTGAGCTTATAAGAGCAGTTTCCTAGCACTTTCCCCGTCCTTTCTTAGCGCAGATGTAGTTTAGCCTTCCGGACTGTTGATAATCTGTGAAAAGCACGGGCAAAAAAATTATATCGTATTAGCTGCCTTGAATTCAACGCAGTGTGAAAAGCGTTCGGAAGAATCTGCGCAGAGTCGTCATCTCTGCGCTATTATTGAACACAGAAAATCGCAGTTACAAAAAAAAACTCGTGCAGTGAGTAGTACTAGTGAAAAGCTTCGTAACAAACCCCATATGGACAGGATCCATAAAACATTTTTTCTCTTATTTTCATTATTACAAGTCCTAAAAGAGAAACAATAAAAAAATTTTGTGGTACCAGAGAAATTGGTCCCACAATGTTGCCAAAATTATTTCTGTATAGGTGGGAAAACAATATTTTCTTTGATTTTCGCCACCTCTGGGCTCTGATTACCTGAGAACAATTTTTTTTGGTGCCGAAGAAATAAGCCCCAAAATGCTGCAAATGTTATGAGAATCATTTCTGTTTAGGTAAGAAAGCGACTTTTTCCGACCTTGACCACCTCCGGTACATTTTTGGATCTCATCCTGGGAGTGTGAAGCCACTCCACACCACGCTTTGCGAATGAGATTTTGCGAGGAGCCAGACAGTGAGGTGCAATACGTAAACATCCACGAAGAGACACTAGCAAATCATTTCATAAACAAATAACAGGGGTTTTTAGAGGTGAGCATATTTCCCACTTTATAAATAGCCAGTTAACAAGCGGTAATGACTTTGTGATTCCCAAAACGAAAGATCAGTTCATTATTTCCTCTTAAAAAAATCATTCGCTAAATGTACTCACACTAGAAGAGAAATGACTACAGAAATATTGGAAAAAAAGTTTTGAGTATGCGCGAATTCTCCTGTTTGCACTCTTGTTGTTGCAACTTATCCATATTGCATCACTTTAGTATTTAAAAAATTCATGGGAAGTACATGACCATTTATGTACACTTGACTACAATTTTTTACTGAAAATTTTTATTCGTATGCTCGCCTTTCAGAGGCCAAAAATGAACAAAAGAAGATTGAAATGAAGCCGAATCCAAGCCTGAAGTTCTAAAAAGAAATATGGGAATTAGAACATTCTTCTTAGCGGAGCAGATATTTTTTACTCGCACACGGCCCAATTCTGCGCCCCCCCCCTCCTGTGCGGTCTGCCAAACTGCAGCCCACCCTCTTCACACTCTGGGATCATCCCAGTGTAGGCTTGACCCTGGACCACACTCGGCGTAGAGAAGAGGTTTGGAGCCCCTGTCTCGTAACTCGAGCCGAGCGGTTGGCCAAAGTGAAATACGCACTGTATTATATGTATAGAGTTCGCGTAATAATTTCAGTCTGATGAAGAAACGGGGCTGCGACGGTAGATTACCCCTAGCGAATCGAAACCCCACTCTCCAGCGAGGCCGCCAACACCGCACGGCCAGCGGCCTGGTTCATGCGTCAGACTAAATCAAAACCGGAAACTATATATGGACCGCTAAAAATGTGTAGAAGAACCTGGAGTACCGATGTCCCGGAGTGTAGGTGAGAAGTCAGCAGTGATAGAAAATGAGTGGAGCTCAGAGGTCGGTAGCGAATCGTTACAAGAAGTGTGCTGGACTTCAAGACCGCTACGCACGATTTTCCGAAATTAAGCGCGAAGCATCGAATCGATCGCATCAACAGAGTGGGTATAGAACTTGAAGCTTGGAAGGTGTGTCGGACCACAAGATCAAAGCGTAAGGCAGGGCCACGCGTTCATCGCGTGGAACGTCATTAAAAGTGGGCAAGTTGGTGAATAGAGTGCGGTGTTTCTGGACAACCTCGCAGAATTTTGTCAAACGGGTGTAGGGAGATTGTTGAGCAGTAGGGGATTAAAATCGAGAGAGGGAGCGTGAAATATCTAGGAGTGTTGCAGTCGCTCGAAGGAAGAGAAGAAGGAGAGAGTCCGTAATATCTAACAAAAGCATGAGAGAAATCAGAAACACCTGCCCTCAATGGAATGGCTCACCCAGTTTTCAGAGACGATGAGTGACGACGACTCATTGTGTATTGCTAGACATAGATAATGAGGTCTGGAGGCAGTTCGACTCGTAATTAGATAGTTGTATCATGCAAAACAACACAAGTATATCTTGAAAGCGAAGAATAGTTCCAGACAGGCCTGCAGGATCATGGAAATCACAGAAGGCGAGCACACAAGCGATCTCGCCATTCCGACCCCTCGGGAAAGGGAGGACCCTCCGAGGGAGGAGACGCCCCAAAGAACGTGCTCCAGAGAGTCGGGAGGGATGGACAGAGTAACATTACTGTATGTTGGGGAGGAAAAATGTTGTGGGTGCATTCTCTTCAAGCGTCCACTATGGCTGTATTTTCAATTTTTCAGAATCGAGAATCGGCTGGCGACTATAACTAAAACCCGTCTACTTTAACCTGTTTTGTTTGGATCGATATGGGGATTCTTTTTTTTCGAATTTTCGCCTTGTACTCGCTCATTCACACTCCAATTTCAAAGAATCGAAAAAAATATATGCGCCACTGAGCCAAATTTAGTAGGTTTCGATGAAGGGTTAGCAGATGTGTTAGGCAACCAATTATCCCCTTTCTGAGAATGAAAACTGCGGCTATGAAGATATTAAAAAGTGGTTCATCTATATGCTTCCTTCAATGGCAATGCTTTTTCTACCATGATTCAACAACGACTTTTTTGTGTTTAACGAAGGTGTTTTTCTTCACACGAGCTAAATAATACCAAGCTACAAGATGCTCACATAACCATGTTTATCAATAAACGCGAAATGCTAGCACGAGAAGGTAATTTTTGAAACAAAGTGAAGAAATTCTCATATACTGCAGGGAGGATTCTTATACTCTCGTCTTCCAAAGTCTAAAATAAGGAACAAATTTCTAGGAGTACACTCATAGCAGTCTAGGAGGAGACCCAGGGACGTCTGTATGGTTTTTAAAATAATTTCTGGGTTATCTAGTGTAGAGCGCTCCTCGTTTTACCGACTCACTGCATCGCGAACGCGTGGAGGAAGCATCAAAATCACATGTATCATACCTAGGAGGGGAATTAGATGGCATGCATTTACTGCGCGTGCTGGTTGTGCTTTTATTGAGTTGACGAGCACCACTGATCCTGTACCGACTAACTTTAGGGCATTTAAACGAATGGCTTCAAACACAATACTTTCATACTAAGGTATTTAACTATCTATTCCGTGAGCAATAATCATCGGTGTGAATTTATTTTCTGTATCTTTTTTAGGCTTATTGTGTATTATACCACGACAGTCTCAAACGGTGTAATGAATTATTATAATAATAATAATAATAATAATAATAATAATAATTATTATTATTATTATTATTATTATTATTATTATTATTATTATTATTATTATTATTATTATTATTATTATTATTATTATTAATATTATTATTATTATTATTAACATTATTATAATTCCATTCACTTCTGTGCCGCAACCAGGTTTTTTAACGGTGAAATCGATTTTATTGGCCAGACGTTTGGGCAAGCTCGCCGTTATCAGAGGCCTGAAAATCACGTCGAGACAATTTACCTGCAAATTACACGGACAAGCGCTTCCTCCATTCCTGCGAGTAGCGACTATCCACAGGAACTTCAGATAGGTGAAAGCTCAGATAACAAGACCAACCCTTTTCGATTCCACCAAGACCAAGCCCCGCTGCAGTTCGTGGACGACCGGTAGCAAGTGAGGCACCATTGAAAGCAATAGGATCAATCACTGTGCGCGGTGACCACAAGCAGAAGTTAGGAACTCACAACCCACACAGCGGGAGGAACGGTAGGAATTCATTAGTTATCGTCATGCACTCATTTCGGTTATTGAGCTTCGGATTACGTGTCCGTATATAAAAAGCCTCAAGGGCCTTCCTCACAGCGATGTCCGTTTCCTGAGTGAGCACAGTGCATTTGATACCATAATCAACGTTATTGTGTTGCTCAACTCTGTGTTTACCAAGAGGTGTCAGGAGAGACATACGCCTTTTTCCCGCCAGATGTTCCTTTAGGCGTACGCACAACAATCTTCCTGTCTCTCCTATATATACCTCATTACAAGCCAAACACTGGAGTTGGTATACAACCCCGCTCCGCGCTCAGTCTCCATTTCTTCCATGCGGGCAAGTTACGCAGTTGGTAGTGACACACGACTGATCGTACAGCCTATTTCTGACAAGTTGATGTTTGATATTGTCTCGCGGGATGCTCACGAGGGTAACATCGTTGCTTAGGTCCGCGCGAGCTATGCACCGACGCAACTCGTCATTGATTTTCTCCGAAACAAACGGCAGTAGGAGCGGGATCTTGCCATCGTGGGCATTTGGGGAACGATTCTGTCGACCTCGCGTGCGACGCTCCGTTGTGTATCCGTTGCTAGTGGCGATATCTCTCGCTAGGCTTCTGGATTCCTCGCGCTCCATGACACCACTACAAACCTCTAGCGCCGTCTTGAACATATTTCCCACTACCGCACGCTTTACGGCTCGAGGGTGCGCTGACTTTGCGTGAAGTAAGATGTTTTTGGAGCTTGTTTTCCGGTACCATTTCACTTTAAATGTGTCACTGAGGAGCTTGTCCTGCGTGTTAAGAAAGGGAAGCCATCCATTCTGAGGAGTTTCTCGCGTGAATCTTATGTACTGGGATTGTTGGTTCAGAATGGTGAACAATTCGTCCATCTCTGTTTGCGTGGATGTTACAACACAACAATCGTCGATGTATCGACAGTACAACGTGGGCAGTCGGTCCAGTATGGGTTTTTAAATTCTGCTCATACAGCAAGCTGCCAGGACCGGTGCCAGGCGCTGGCCCATGGCGAGTCCTCTTACTTGGGAGTAGTATCTTCCACACCACTTAAAGATATTGCAGTTTAGGCACTCCTTTACGAGATGCATAATCTGTATCCTGTTCAGACCGAAAGCCAAATTGGCCGAAATATTAGACGGATAGTAAATAATATTCCAGTCAGCTGTTTACAGCCGTAGGAAGGCTCTAGAAAAAAGGGAGAATCCTTGACGGGGGGGGGGCACTTAGGATTTTTTCATAGAAATGAATAAAAACTCTGATGAAAGATGTTTGATACCGCTATCAATCATTGTTGTTATGAAAACTCTATAGGAGTACTTCGATTGATAGCATTACCGATCGGTGGCTCATTTCATTTTTGTCTTGAATACTGGGTGCCCCCTCGTCTGGGATAGTCCCGAGAAAAATGCGCTAGCGTTGGTGGCGCAACACGCACGCCGACAGCGTGGGCGGACAGTCTATTTTGAACAAAGTTCAATTACCCGTCCGGATTATTCTTGCAGGTTTCTTTTCTCCTACTTCCTTTAGTTTCACTTTTGCAATGGCGAAAAGTACAGTCCATGGGAAAGAAAAGGCGGTGGTGCGGTAACATATTTTCACTAAACGTGCTGTAGCCATGGCTGGCTCGCTTCCAAGTTTGCCACTGAACGATAAGGACACAGTTGGTTATCAAGGTTGTGGTTTTCCGTGTCTTCCGTTCTTCAGCCATACTCCTGCGATTATCTAGAGCAAACACCTTAGGTGTACTGGTATTGTGAAAGTATCGGGGGGGGGGGGGGGGGAGTTTTCCGCTTTCTTTACGTTTCTGGTGCTTGAGTCTCCAAAATCTAGAGAAAACAATAGGCGCCTCCGTGGACGTGCCGCCATAATCAACCAAAGATTTTGGATTTGTTCCCGTTCCTCCTCAGTTTAGGAAAGACTCAGGCAACGTTATAAAACAGTAAGTTTCCCGTACACACGAACACTCAATGTTAGTACATCTAAAGTCTTTATTATAGATCCACGCAACATTAACAGAAACATTAAAGGCAGCATACACGCTCGCAAGCATAGTCGAGATAACAGCATAGATAGGTCCGCACGGCCCGTACTATGTCGTCAACCACGTTTGAAGCGCTGAAAACTGTCCAGGATGACAATATTTGACAATGTTTGAGCTATCTTGCCTTCCACGCCCGTATTTTCACACCCCTTCGAGTAACAGAATGAGAATCGATACTTGTGAAAACGTGTGATAATTGAGAGCGATAGCACTATCAAATGGGAGTGCACGAGAGAAATAGCTTGGTTTACTTGAGTATAACATGTCTGCATACCTATTGACTCTCGTCCACTTTCGAGAATTCCGCTCTACTTTGGCTGACCTCTTGAAATGGAGGATTTTATCAGTGCACAAACATGTTATATTGAGGTAAGTCGAGTTTTTCCTCTACTGCACTCCCTTTTTATAGTGCTATCATTCTAAGTTATCACATGTTTTCTCAAGTTTCGATTCTCATTCTGTTACTCGAAGGGGTGTGAAAATACGGGCGTGGAAGGCAAGATTGCTTAAACATTGTCAAATATTGTCATCCTGGACAGCTTTCAGCGCTTCAAACGTCGTTGACGAAATAGTACGGGCCGTGCGGACCTATCTATGCTGTTATCTTAACTTTGCTTGCGAGCGTGTATGCTGCCTTCAAGGGAACAGAAAGATTCAAAACAAAAAAAAAGCTGTTTCTCCATCCAATACGGTGAACTTGTAACCATGGCTGCAGTTTGCTTGCAAGGAAAGTATACAAAGCGATGGTCGGACCTGCAAAAACGACTAGTATCGTTAGTGTCTCTTCTGGCTCAATAGTAAAAATGCGCAGTAACCCGCCCCGAGCTGCAGGTTCAAAAAACGTATAAGCATTTTCTAAGCCTTGCGAAAATGCAAGTGTACCCATCAGGCATTTTTTTGAGTTTCAAAAAATGTTCTCGGATTAAGCTCAAAACTTTTATGAAGGAGTAATCTACGGTGATGAACACGAATCGGGAGTCCATTTGTCGAAATTTTGGGGTTTACTGTAGGTTACGGTAGGTAACATGTCATCTAGGGGGCGAAACCCATCTTAGTATTTTGAAATTCGACAAACGGACGTTAAATTCATGTTTTCCACCCAGAATAACCCCGTATACAAATTTAGATTAAAATCTGAGATTTTGACCAAACTACCGTATAACCACCGTAATCTACGGTAATCTGCACAAAATCGATGAACGGACTCCAGATTCGTGTTCACCACTCCAAATAACCCTCAGAAAATGATTTTGATACACATCTATCGTAGAAATCCGGAAATCTCGAAAGTGGCGTTTTTCCCTCGAAATTTTCCCCGGTAGGGAAGCTTCGAATGAAATTAGCCTAGAACTCCGGAAAATCGACGAATAAACCGCAGATTCGTGATCAGCGCCCCACAAAATCTATTCTTGTAGAATTTTGAGTCAAATCTGGACCATTTTTCTGAAACGCTTCCAAGGCCCTTTCATCGGTATAAATAAACGCCCAACCGGAAATCCGTAGAAGTCCAAAACGCTGGACAAAGTATGGAAAATGTGCCTTCACCCAAAGTTTGCTCAGAGGGGTAGCTTTGTGCGCTCAACACATTTATCGGACCTGTTTCCTGATTTTCCGAAGACGAATGCGTTTTTGTAACATACAAAAAGCACAAAAAAACGACTTTCTAAGCTTGTAACTTCGTGGAACCTGCAGCTCGGGGCGTGATGCTGGGCTGTTTTACTGTTTAGCCGTAAGAGACTAACGATACTCGTCGCTTTGGCAGATCCCACCTACGCTTTGTATACTTCCTTTGTTAGTGAAAATACCGGCAGCACCACCCTCATTTCCTGTTGCCGTAGACTGTACGTTCTCACGAGTGTAGCTCAACGACCGTCTTTATCGCTAGCCCGGCCTTTGAAGGCATCGTTCGCGCTGGAAATCAATTTTCATTTTCTCAGGCTCAATTTCATGATTGAACCCTGTAAACCACACTGGTAAATTTTGGCGCGTCAAAAATGTTGGGCAATGAGGTTGGAAGGGGTCAAAGATGAAGATCCGCCACCAATTCTCACCAGTCATCTATCACTTTCTCCTAGAATGTTGGTGCGACCGTAAGACAACATGGAAAATAGTTACGGCACGAACTCCACATGCAGAAAAACTCCGAAAATGACAGTGACGAGGCCTCCAGAAGCAGAAAAACCTCAAAAAGGATTTTGGCGCGACATTCAAATTTGTATTTACAATGTGTTCCGATTGACTTTTCTTTACAAATAAAGGTTTTTCATGGGCCCTTCGACATTTTCGTTCACTAGAGAGGCCAAGCTACACAAAAACATGAGAAAATAATATACGGTTTTCTGCGCGTACGATGCCTTTAAAGGCAATGTTTGTGATAATCTTCAATTTTGAGATCAATGGTTAAATCGATTGTATGGCTTCAGGGTAGAACTGAAGTGACGAAGAAATCGAGAAAAAACGCATCAGAAGGGCACGAAATCCTTCACTCTCACCCCGCCTTTTTACTCTCACTGGAACTGTTCGTGGTGGCAATGAAATCTTTTGTGGATCCATGCATTGAAATTCTCCACTTATTGTTGCTCAGTTCTTTGCTTCGGACCCTAACTAATACTGTTTTGCAAAAAAATGTTCTTTCATTTCCGATTAACCCCATTTTTCACCGGTGACAACCACCATGAACATGTTCATCCAACCGGACAACTAGTCATGACCAGGAAATAATCTAACTGAAATCAGGCGTTTTAGTGCGTTTCTCGCTGTTTCTTCGTAATTTTGGTAATCCTTGGTGGCCAAACTATGGTTTTGAGAGGAAAACTCAGGAACGAAAATCATCGTGAACACTGCCTTTGAGCTTTTCTTTTGCTTTAACAAATGAATTCAGCTTAGGAAATGGAAATAAAGGGTGGCTGATAAGTTTGCGTAATTTTGTTTGCGTTTGAATAGGTCGTGAAAACCTCCAAACACTGAACGTACCGGTACATTTTTCAACAACCGAACAATCAATACCTTGCTGGGCCGGGATCAGGGATGAGCGCTGCAGCGTGGACAGAATGCTGCGCTTAGAATTGCTACCGGTTGTGCAAGGAGCTCCCCGGTGGAGCATCTTCACGCGGAGGCCTGCATATTGCCGGTCAATGAGCATTGTGAACTCCAGGCACAGCAGATGTATATTAATGTTCTGAGACAGCCGAATCATCCGTCAAAGAGAATCATGAAGCCCATAAGAGAGAGGTCGATTAGGAAGCCGTTCGCCGATGCTCCTCGTAAAGTTGCTGTACAAAGATGGGCCGACTCCAACATGGAAAGGCTTCGTCTTCTGCGTGAGGAGCATACCTAGTTTGTTCGAGGATATCTAGCGAAGGCGGCTGTGAACCCTATCTTGGGAACAGTGCCGCCTCGGGTTTGCGAGTCCGAGTCTCAACTCGGCAGACGAGCCAGATGTGCTCTTGCCTCGCTGCGCTGTGGTCACTCTAATCTGCTCATGTCTTACGTCAACAAGAGCCGACCAGACGCATGCCCGGACTGTGGTGCTCCCGGACACGACACGGCGCACTTGTTCATGTGCCCGAAGAGACCTACCTCCTTAACCACAATGGACCTTTGGACGAATTCTGTGAAGGCCGCCCAGTTCCTCAAGCTATGACAAAAACCACTTTGAGGCTGCAGAAGAAGAAGAAGAAGAAGAAGAAGAAGAAGAACACAGGGATGTAAAAATCTATTATGCTACTTTAAAATGGCTTTTCGGTCTTCAAGCTTTACTTGTCGAAGGGCATCTTTGTTTCTCTGAAGCTAGGCTCTCCACCCCATCCATTTGGTTTCCGTGCTTTCAAGTGACAAACAAGTGTGAAGGTGTTATATTTTCAATACACTGAGTGTTACAATACCCGCGCTAAGTTTTGTAAAAACGGGGAGCATCTGTCGAACTTGGTAAAAAAGCGTCCGATGCTTGCAACTTTTTTGAATGAAGACTTTTATGAATTCTGAAAACGCTATCACATTCACAGAATAAATTGCTACCTAATCATGTCACTTGTGTGCCGAAGTTCCCTAAGAGCACTTCGTTTTTCAAGGAGATAGTTTTTGCATGTTTTTCAAAAAACGCCGCGCGCGGCAAATGCGGCGAGACTTTGAGCAGTATTTGTACAAGTAATGGAAGAGCGATCTGTATGTTTTCTTGAAAAATTAGGTGCAGGGGAGAGAATCTCAAGGTTTGTTTAGGTTGAATTTTTGAAATCCTTCATTTTTGAGTGCGGGGATTTCGCAACAAAACTCCGACTTTTCAGGCAGTTCTCAAGCGTGTTTAATTAAGGATTTCGAAAATTCAACCTGAGTAAACCTTGAGATTCTCTCACCTGCACCTAATTTTTCCAGAAAACATACAGATTGCTCTTCAACTACTTGTACAAATACTGCTCAAAGTTTCGCCGCATTCGCCGCGCGCGACGTTTTTTGAAAAACGATTGCAAAAACTACTTCCTTCAAAAACGAAGTGCTCTTAAGGAACTTCGGCACAAAAGCTGCATGATTAGGTAGCAATTTATTCTGTGAATATAATAGCGTTTTCAGAATTCATAAAAGTCTTCATTCAACAAAGTTACATGCATCGGACGCTTTTTTGCCAAGTTTGCCAGATGCTCCCTGTTTTTACAAAACTTAGCGCGGTTATTGTAGCTTTTAGTATTTGACTCTCGCTTCACATATAACGCTTGCCTTATGCGACGTAAAAACGAAAAACAAATAATAAATATCTGGCTTCATTGTGATAAAAAAATGTCCTGTGAACAACCACTAATCGGAATGAGTTTTCATTACAGAATATAGTCTACAGCAATGGAAGTAGGACTTGGGGAGGTTACGGACTCTTCCTAACATACTGTAGTCTGATTGTAATATCACTCACTTTTTTCGGAATAACGTAGATTGGTCGGTGAGTTTTTTTGTTTCTACTCTTACATTTTCACCTGTTTTCAAAGCTTCCACAGGTGTAGTCATATCGGTGAAAACACAGACTCACCGTTCTATCATAGCTGTATCGGAAAAATGAGTGATACCACCAACAAACTACCGTATGTTAGGACGAGTCCGCAACCTCACCAGGTCCTACTTCCATTGCTGTAGACTATATATACGGAGCAGTTAATATCTCATACCCGTCATTAACAGGCTCACAAAAAAACAACGTTAAATGCGACAAGGGGTTTCGTAGAAACAGTACTATGCCACAACCAAACACATTGGGCCATCGCTTCGAATAAGTTCACATTCCTTTAAGAAGCTGCCTAATAGTGCAGATGTAAAATGGCGTTAGTTGAGCCAAGTTTACGAGAAAGCATAAACATGATAACTCGAACCATGCATTCAATGAACTTGGCTGGAATTCTCAGATTGGCGTGAAGGCAGCTTTTTTGATGAAGATTCAGTTTGTCAGCGAGAAGTATAAGGTGTACTTTAGCCAATGCGTTTGCCTGAAAAAATCACAAAGTTTGGAAGAAGACCAATGATTGGCGCCTACTTTGAAGATAGACGAAACTTGACATTGCTTCCGATGGGAAACATATTTTTTATTAGGAGTGTCTAACCCTCCGTCACCCAGAAAACGAGCGGGAAGAACAACCTGGTCGCTAATGCCATTTCCGTCCGAGGCAATACGCGCCTTCCTTCTTCGAAGTGTTTCTCCGAGTGTCAGCGACTCTGTTTAGAAAAAGCCTTTTTACCGGTAGAGATCGGAGGAAAGACACGTTACTGAAAAGAGCTTCTGGTGCTCTGAGAGCTTTGGCCGAGAAATAGCCGAGAATGAGCCGCGAAATGCCTGCTCGCCGCGAAATAGCCGTCAAATGATGTTAGCCGTCAAATGATCAAATGATGCTACTTTTTTAGGCTAACTCATTTACTGCTTAACTAATAACCTTTTAAAAACCTACTTCTTTCGAGGACTTGCACGTTTTTTTTCTTCGATGTTCACGAGTACAGTGTAGCGCCCTGCGTCGATCTCAGACTGTCAAATTTCGTATGCAGGGTAAATCAACCACGCTTGACTCGAACACCGTATTCCCTCTATTAGAAGTACACCCTCTATTTTAAGTACACCCATATTAGTAGTACACTTCTAAATAAGATAAGGAATAAAAATTCAGACTCCAAGACAGTATTACGGCTTAGAAAAAGACGGTAAATAGGAATGCATCCTTTATTGAAGTACACCTTTATTAGAAGTACACCTAAAAAGAAGCCTGAGAATTAGAAGTACATGCGCTTTTAGAAGGGAAATTACGGTATCCTACTTTCGCGACTCCAAGTTTTCAAAATTCTCAACTTCCGGCGGAATTACACCTGAGAAAGTGTGTTATTTCCCTATGTTTTGGGTAGGCAAGCTCTTGTGGCAAGCGATAATAGAAACCCCCAAAAAACTCCAGCTTTCGAAAAATAAACGCGTTTATAAGCCTTGTAAAATCATGATTTTTCGTCCCCTCCGTCGGATTCGATGTGTCCAGTGCAATACGTCCTAAGTTTTTCTGAACGTCTGAAGTGGTTTCACGCTTCAAACTTTCTAGGTGAGAAGATTTCTTTTGCCTTTCTTCTACCGAAATCATTTTAAAATAGAAAGCTTCCACTGTGCAAGTTTGAACGATAAGATTATCCGAAAAAAGAGTTTGCAACACAGTATCTCTTGTTTTGTTCCTTGAGCTAGATGGCAGGTGAGAACTGGTGGCGGATCCTCATCTTCAACCCTTTCCAACCTCATAACTCAACGTTTTTGGCGCGCCAAAGTTTACCGGTGTGGTCTATCGGACTCATTCATGAAAGTGAGACTAAAAATGGAAAGTGATTTTCAGCGTGAACGATGCCTTCAAAGGCATTGTTCACGATGAGAAATGTGTTTCAGTTTACACTAGGAATTGATAGTGGAGGGGCACACTGTAACGCTCACGTCGAAAGCACGCATGAAAACGAGCAAGGATGAGTTTGATGGCTCAAGGATTCCTAGCAGAGCTAGAGATCGTCTTTTTTTAAATATTCTTTCCACCTCAGTATCCTTGACACTAGGTGTGAAAAAATCATTGAAGATATTGACGTGCCTAACAGGGAGCAGATGATCCAGGAACATGTACAATACCCGCACTAATTTTCTCAAAAAAGCCGCAAAAGTCGCGAAATCGCGACTTTCGCGGCTTTTTGTCATAACTCCGCTCAAAGTGCTCCATTTGAGCAATGAAGGACATATTTCGAATCATCACCGAGAGCTCTTTCTTTTGAGCTGCCGCATGTCTTACGACCGAACAAGGCATATAGGGCTAACACAATCAATCGAGTTGGTGAAAGGGATATTCAAGTATTTTCTAGTTATTTGACGTTATTCCACGTCCGCCTCAACAGTGTCAACGTGATAGACAACAGTTTAATGAACTGCCTGCCTGACCGACTTTTTCTGTGAAATCCTGGCTCCTTGACTTTCTAAACCCGAATATGTCACCATTTCTACAGCGACAAGCCTCCTCTTGCTTAGATTTACAGAGAGTAGCAATTTTTTTCATCAACTGTGTCTGAATCCACCCATGGTGGAGAACTCGGAGAAAATTTAGGACGTGAAAAGTGGCTTGCAGCGACGTCAATTGAGCGATCTGACGGCAGCCCTTCCAAGAAGGCCCGTACTCCCTCTCAGGGGCTGGTAATATTTGCAGCTGCTCGCTGTGCATGATAAATGGTTCGAAAAACCATCTCAGATTTTTTCCCAACTATTCTTTTCAAACTCAAAATCGTGTAGTGATCATTGATAACTTCTATCTGTTCTCCGATACCCACGATCAGCTGCTTCCCGAAATTCAGAATGCTGGTGGTAAGGGCTTTCCAATGGTGAAATGTTTGGTTGTTTAAGTTGAGATAAATCCTTAGGGTTCCTAGATCTGAAGGAGTAATTTATCGTTAGTCCCTCGCTTTGCGTCTCTGCGTCTCTGCCTCTTCGCGCCCTGCACACCTCCACTTTCGATGGTGTCGAAAGCGCACTGTCTTGACTGTCTCGCTCAATGAGCGATGTCCGCGCGAAATGGATCGATTTCCATGGGCAGAGTTTCACTCGGGGGACGATAGGAGCGATGGTCAAATCAGCGACTACAGACAGGCTGAAAAGAAAGTCACTCCAAGGGGCTACTTACTAAATATCAACGTCTGGAATTCAATGTAGAGAATTGAACTTTACGGATAATACCCAGATCATCGGCTCATTCCTACAGCAGCGTTGAATAACAACGCGGCGCGGTCGACACCATGCGATGCTATACCACGCGGTAAGTTGTTCAAAGACATTCATGAGCCACGTAGTTGGAATCTGCCAGGCTTTCAAAGAATTATATTTAAAATTCTTCTATATGCATGGCGACAAATGATATAGATTACTTAAACATCGCACAAAGTCCGTTTGAACATCAAGATTGAGGTGCGCCTAGCTCCCTGTATATGCGAAGCGTCCGCTGGCGACTTGCTCGAACTTCTGCGTACAAGTCTTTTTTATCAGGGTTCTCATCTTCAGTGTATTAGTACTGCTAAGCCACGTAGACTCTGCTCCATTCCAAGTGAACTCATGTTTCCGGTTATCACAGCGCGGAGCGGTGGCTTTTTTTGTCGAAACCTCCCTATCGCTAGTTATATTTCACCGAGGCCCACCGCTCCGCTACTGGTGATAATCGAAATCAACAGGTCACTAGGGATGTACCAGAGCTTACTGTCGTTCTCGGGATCAGATTCCTGTCCGCATTCGCGTACTACGGCTGTTCATCATGCGACATGTGATAATCGTGCCGAAACCACCTGGGTCCCGGCACGATTCATCTTTCTCCTAGCACGATTATCACGTGTCGCATGATGCGACCGATGTGATCCGCGATTGCGGACCGGAACTTGGCTCCGAGAGCGAAAGTAATTCAAATCTATCACAGATCTGCCGACATCAAGACTGCGCCTCACCCGGCTTGTCACATACACGACGCTACCGCTCTTGCGGACTTTTCAGTCCAACAAAAAAAAAACACCTTTTTCGATTTTTTTCGTACTCAGGCCTTAACATATTGCTCGTTCTAATCGACGCGCTGCAGCGCAACGCAATGCGGCCAAATTTATGCAACAACGCTTTGAACGGCCAATCTTCTTCGTCGCGTTCTGGAATTGCTACGTCTTTCAATTTGAATTTTCCACGCATCTGTTAATATCGAATCTGCGGCGTACGTAACGCGACCGCTCGCTCGGAGTCGCGTGGATGACTACTGGCGTAATCATTTATTTATTCGAACAAACAATAAAACTGTGAATAGTCGAAGTACGTTCCTGAATAAATTTTCATCAAAATCAAACACGTCTTCACTACGTGGCTCATGAATGCCTATGAATAACTTACCGCGTGGTATAGCATCGCATGGCGTCGACCGCGCCGCGTTGTGATTCAACGCTGCGGTAGGATTGAGCCGATGATCTGGAGACCATCCCTAAAGTTCAATTTACTACACTGAATTCGAGACGTTGATATTTAGTAAGTAGCCCCTTGGAGCGACTTTCTTTTCAGCCTGTCTGTAGTCGCTTATGAGCTAAGGACTATCCATCCCGTTGAATCCCCTTCTAGCCTATCGCTACTCGTTGATGACTCGGGAACCTCCCGTGTGATTACCTTCTCCTCATGTTTCTCTTCCTGTTCTTTCTGCTCTCGTCTTACTGACTCAACCCCCGCTCCTATCGTCACCCGAGTGAAACTCTGCCCATGGAAATCAATCCATTTCGCGCGGACATCGCTCATTGAGCGAGACAGTCGAGACAGTGCGCTTTCGACACCATCGAAAGTGGGGGTGTGCAGGGCGCGAAGAGGCAGAGACGCATAGACGCAAAGCGAGGGACTCACGATAAATTACTCCTTCAGATCTGAGAAACCTAAAGATTTATCCCAACTTAAACAAGCAAACATTTCACCACTAGAAAGCCCTTACCACCAGCATTCTGAATTTCGGGAAGCAGCTGATCGTGGGTATTGGAGAACAGATAGAAGTTATCGACGATTACTACACGATTTTGAGTTTGAAAAGAATAGATGGGAGAAAATCTGAGATGGTTTTTCGAACTATTTATCATGTACAGCGAGCAGCTGCAAATATTACCAGCTCCTGAGAGAGAGTACGGGCCATCTTGGAAGGGCTGCAGTCCGATCGCTGATTTAACGTAGCTGCAAACCACTTTTCACGTTCTAAATTTCCTCCGAGTTCTCCACCATGGGTGGATTCGGACACAGTTGATGAAAAAATTGCTAACCTCTGTGAATCTAAGCAAGAGGAGGCTTGTGGCTGTAGAAACGGTGACATATTCGGGTTTAGAAAGTCAAAAAACCGAGCTTTCACAGAATAAGTCGGTCGGCAACCGACAGTTCATTAAACTGTTGTCTATCACGTAACACTGTTGAGGTTGACGTGGAATTACGTCAAATAACCAGAAAATACTTGAATTTCCCATTCGCCAACTCCATTGATTGTGTTAGCCTTATGTGCCTTATTTGGCCGTAAGACATGCGAGAGCTCGTAAGAAAGAGCTCTCGATGCTGATTCGAAATATGTCCTTCATTGCTCAAACGGAGCACTATGAGCGGAGTTATGATAAAAAGTCGCAAAAGTCGCGATTTCGCGATTTTTGCGGCTTTTCTGAGAAAATTAGTGCGGGTATTGTAGCAGTTGGGAGAAGTGAGAACAGTGATCCTTCGAAGCTTTTTTCTCTCCGCTAAAGGCTCATACTTCTTGTTCCAGCTCATGTTGTATAAGATAAGCCATCTGCGATTTCTCGTGCCTTATATAGCGTAGTTGTAACAACCTGTGACTCCAACGCGTGTTGCGTGATGGCTTCACGCAACTTACTCCGCATTTGAAACGATGTTGCGTGTAACTTCGTGTGATTTCCGAGTAAAATCATAACTTACCTAAATATTACACGTAACTCACACAACATTGCGAGTGAATTTCAATTTTGTTTCATATAACCTGACACCGACACGCTACGTGGTCTGCTAGCCGAGCGCCATCTGGGACAGCCAGCGGTTGAGCAGCGCCTCTAGCGGCTAGGAAGGACCAAGTAATTCAAGCTTCGGTAATTTAACCGACGACGATGCACGCATTTGAGTCGCGAGTGCTTCAAGAGTGGGCCGTATACTTACATAGAAAGGTTCTGCCACGTCACAGTCAAATTCAAAAAATGTATGTTATACACAACATCTCATTTGACATACACGTCAACTGTCGAGTTCCATACAACTTTTCACAGCCTAGATAAGTTACATCTGCGATAAAACAACACATTTAAATTACACGTAGACGATATATGTAACATGTAATTCAACTTACACCGTGCAACACACTTACTATGTGTAAGGTAACAGTTAAAGTTGTAGAGATCTGTGGCAGGTAACATGATCGGAGTCCTTAAAGGCATCGTTCGCGATGAAATTCTTCTCTGAGTTTTCACTATATAATGGAAGCTCTACTAACCTACACAACAGCCACGTTGAAAGAAACGCGAAAAAAGTTACTGAAAACTGCTTTTCCGAATTCCTTTTTCTTCGTTTTCAGACCCAATTCAACCAATCGACACACGAGAGACGAAGAGTTGATCGCTACGAATCGCTGTGCTGACCCGTGATCTCCCGATCAAAACGCGTTCAACTTTTTTCAGCTGATTTTCAAGGGCGGAAAGGTTCACCGATATGTGCAGAAAAGACATTTATGACGTAATCATCCGATTTATTTCATCAAATTTCACGCATTTGTACTATATCACTTATTGATCAACTAGTTTCGTTTCTCATTTCGTGAACGGACGTAACAGATGATTGACCCAAAGGCCAACCCCCAAACCCAGAAAGACGTTTTCAGCTGTAAAAAACTCCATTTTGGTTCGACTTTAAGACCTCAGACTACGTGCATGGCCTTACCAAGGCACACTTGGATGGTATAACACAAACTGAAATTTGGTTTTTAGCGCGCACGATGCCTTCAAAGGCGAAGGACACCAAAAGAATAATTTTTTGGATTTCATGCTTATCTTGAAGAGAGCCACTCTCTGACCACAATGGTATTTCTGAAACCGTCCAAGACCCCCTACGAACGAAGATATGGCTCCTTGAAAATGCCCGCATTCTAAGGGCAAAAATGTTGTTGACAAGTTTTCTCAGGCCTGTATTTCTCTTGATTCGCAATCGCTGCAAGAGAGCAAAACAGTATGAGGAGATAGACCGACAATGGACTGAAGAACATGTTGAGCATTCATTCATCCATTTGGCCTCTATCGAGCTCGTAAATCTGGTAGGGGCTGGGCCTGTGGTGGTGAGCGAAGGAAGTCGGGCCTCTGGTGGTCGCCTATATCTCGCTTGTTTGAAGAAATTGAGTTTTCGCATTTGGCATGTTTTATACAATAGAGGTCTGCTACACAATCAAACAAAAATCACCAAATTGATGTTTGAGGGTGTACTGTTCCTTTAATTCACATGGACCTTGAAGGCACAGTACACCCCTCAGACTTGGATTTTGTGATTTTCATTTAATTGTGTAGCAGACCCTTCCTGTATAACAAGGGCCAAGCGCGAGATCTCAGTTCCTTCAGATACATAAGCGAGATAAGCTCTGGTGAATCCTTAGTGACCTGTCGAATGCTATTATCACCGGCAGCGGAGCGGTGGGCCTTGCTGAAATATAATTACTGGGGCGGTAGTAATCTGGCTTAATATGCAACTTAAATCGTTGATTTGAGTTGCATCTGAGCGACATCTGTGTAACAGCTTAAAAACTTTGTTTGATGCATAAGGATGCTCTAGGTAAAGTCTTGACTCTCAATGAGCAAGTCAGCTCCAAATCAGATTCATCTTTATCTAAAATTTGAAGGTGTCGCTGATAGCCAATATCAGCGACAGATGGCTGTCGCTGATTGTGTGGTGGTGAGAGCGCACGAGACAGTGCGGCGAAAGAGAGGGCGCAGCGCTTTCAGATCGATCTTCGCTAATTGTCCCCTCGAGTACATTTAAGACTCCCGTTGAAACGATTCGGCGACCATGCCGGGAAGCATCCCGGACGGGGTGAGTCGCTCACACAGCGTGGTCGCAAAATCCAAGATCGACGGAGTGAGGCCTGCATGGGTAGCACCGTCAACAACCCTACACCAAAAGGAACGGCCCGAATTGAGAACATCATCGCAGACGCCACAGTGAACGGGGTGACCCCATCTGAAATAGACGCTCGTGAGGTGAGAAAAAGCCTCCCTTTGATCAATTTTAAAATCTTTGATGACTTTAAGGTGTATTACGGAACACTGTGCTTGTCTTTATCCTTCTTACCGATTTTCACCATTTTCCGCGTATGATTTGTTGATTTTCCATAAATCTACTCGCAGTAACGCGCAAATTTTTTGCAGAATGCGTTTTACGGCATTTTTTGAGCTCACAAACAGCCGCATCGCCATGCCTTGCTTCGAAGTGGTCCAATTTCAATTTTGAAGTCATTTCTGGATTGCTTTCTTTGAATCCTACACGATAGTGTTACAAAATAATAGATTATACTTGTACACGAGCAAATTTTCAAAAAATTCTCTAAAGATTTTTCCAAATGTTTTTCGTTTGTTCTAGTTCGTTCGTCGTTCTAGAATTCGCCGAACGAGTTTTTTTCAAATTCGTTCGTTCAAAATTTCGTCGAACGAATTTTTTTCGATTTTCGTTCGTTCGATTTTTCTTCGAACGAATTTTTTTTCGATTTTATTTTCTTCGAATTTCTTCGGAACGATTTTTTTTCCATTTTCATTTGTTCGAGATCTGGTTCTTCGATTTTTTTTTGAAAATTCGTTTGACTTGGAAAATGCTTCTCGAACCTTATGTTACGCTGTTTCGTTATTGGTCGGGCCGGATTGTCGTGGGCGTGCTCAACAACGCGCCTGCGGTAAAATATAGCACTGATTAGGAGACTTCGACATTATATGCCCGCCCGATGAACATCTCTTTGAACTGTTTGAAATAAGGGAGAGAGGTAATACATTCTCGAATTTGTGTGGAATATTCATCCACTGACTGAGCGGTGTAAATAAAGCGTTGAGTCCGGTTTCCGAAAATCTGAAATGTTGAAGGGGTATTGAAAAAATTCCTGAAATTATATCTCGCCAATTACAGGGAATTGAGATCTCGCCCTTGACAGGAGTTGTAGAAGAGATTTCTTCTACAGAATAAGATGAAACTCGAAAAAATTCATGTCTGAGAGTGTGTAATGCTTCTGAGTATATTATGTGATGCTCCAGTGAGCCTGATGGCTGCATTTTGCTTTCCTCAATGCGTTGCACACTACCTCACGTGCCTGGTCTAGCGATGGACAGCTAGCGCTATGGCGCAGTGCAATGTCGCGCTGCTCTCGTTCCAATCCTGTTGGCCTGGTTCGCTTCTCACAATGTGTGGGAAGTTTTGTTTACAGCATTTCAGATCCTCACTCAACATAGAACTGGCTCCTCATTATTATGGTTGTCTACTGCACATCAGTAAAAGATGTTCATCATCACTAATTCACACTTAAGACCAGATTACTACCGCCCCTGATAAGGAGCTTCCGAAGAGAAGGCCACCGCTACGCGCTGTGATAACCGAAAACATGAGTTCACTTGGAATGAAACTGAGTCTATAAGCGACCACCACAGGCCCGACCCCTTCCACCTACCACCACAGGCCCGGCCCCCTTCCTGATTTTCGATCATGTTAGCGGCTAGACGAATGGATGATTTTCGACCGAATCATCGTTCTTCGCTCTCTTTCCGATCATCCTGTTTAACTCTCGTGCAGCGACTGCGAATCAAGAGAAGTACAGACCTGAGAAAACTTCTGCACCAAATTTTCGCCCTTAAGGAACAGGCATTTTCAAGGGGCCATATCTCCGTTCGTAGGAGGTCTTGGACGATTTCAGGAATGCCAATGTAATCAGAAGACGTTCGGTGTAGAGCTTCGGGGAGCCAAACGGCTCATTTTCGCTTAAACACGAAATCATTAACTAGTTTGGTCATCTCAGTGTCTGGACGAGCTCTGCAGCAGTAGTAGATAACAATGTTCCGAGGAGTCGTTGTGAGGCGCAATTCATACTCGTCAACGCCAGCGCGTTACGCGCTCGAGGAGACTATGAAAACGTCAGCGGGGACGCCAAAAAATGGACTATAACTTTTCCAAACAAGCGAATTTTGTGCCACGTTCACCACCATGGTAGCAAAGGACAAAACTGTAATCAAATATTGTGGAACGCAATGAAATTGATGGTGTATAAATAAGCTACCACGGAGCGGGGGTCAGATGCGTGCCGAGTGGGCGTGTGGTCGGGCCATTCATACTTCAACGCCACGCCTGCGCCTCACGCGCTGGCGTTGAGGAGTATGAATAGCGCCCAAGCAGCAATAATTCTGATGGTGTCGAAGTTGAATCAAGTCGAATTTGTATGATCAAAAAGTGTACCAATCATGGTATTCTCATTAAAGAAATCGGCGAGTTTTTACTCATTTTTGCGTCGCCGAAATTGAAAATCATCGCGTCGTCAAGTGTGTAGTGCTTCATGATATTGTGTGCCATGTCATGACGGTAGCGTTTCAGAGGAAGCGTGCACCGAGCCATAAGAAGTGGGAAGCGCTCAACAAGCCGCGAGTGCTGTGTCGTGGAAATCAAGCAATACTCCGTCGAGTGCGTGTGCGCTTTTTGGGAAGTAGCGTCCCTTTCAGAATGTGCGCAGAGCCTTTGAAGGTGATTAGCGTAACATGGGATTTGTGCGCCGCGTCATTGAGATCGTGATAACGCATCGTTGGGAGGCGAGCGCGCTCCGTGGAAAATGCATAGCTATCGACAGTAAAATTACTGCACGAATGAGTAGCGAAAGTGAGAAGAGCTTTGTTTGGAGAGTGCTCAGTGTTGGGAAGTGAGTAGCCCTTCTCAGGCGAATCGGGGTAGACTCCGCTTAAGACTCCCGATAGGAGAAAAAACACAGAACTGCGAGGAGTCATACGATAAAGGGCAGCGGGAGTACAGCATCGCGACGCTCGTGATGACCCCGCAATCACAGTCGGGACACTACCTAAAGGCCCAGCGGGAGACCCCCAACGAGCAGCCGAACGATGGCGTCATTGAATTCACGGGTTATTCAATTCAATACTCACCACAAGTATGTCGCCCCGGGTTGTCGCGGTCCCACGGCGGAGTAGTTACCCGCTTGGGTCCACGACAAGATTGCTTTCTAAAACATTCCCGTGGCAAAAGGCTTCCATGTAAACCTAACCACTACCGCGTGGAAGCAATCTTTAGTTAAAAATCATATCCATAGGAAGCAAGTTTGTTCATGGAAAAGCTATTTGTCCTCCCAAGGAGTCGTGGGAACATTGTTGGAACGCACCCAAGGACGTAATCTCCGCCGCGCTCTGCGGTGAGGAACAACCCTCCCCGCGAATCGTGGCGGAAGCCGCTTCCCCCAAGCCATGAAGATAGCTGTCAAAAAAAATGCTGGCCTCCAGGGGTGCGTTCCAAGAACATTTCAATGGTAAAAGGCTTCCATGGAAACGTAGCCACGCCCGTGTGGAAACAATTTACAGTTATAATTCGTGACCATGGGGAACAGGTCTGTTTATAGAAAGGATATTTGCCCTCCCACGGCGTCGTGGGAACATTCTAGGAACGCGCCCCAGAAAGTGACTCGAAGTCACCTTCCAGGGCCGGTATCAGAATGCCGAATGAGGACTCGAGTGAGAAGAGGCGCCTTTTATTCCGGCTGTGCACGTGATAAGCACGTCACAACGTGATCACGTGTTGATAACCAGCATATCAAGCTGCGTTGTGATGTTTATCATAGTGTTAAGACTTGTCACCGAGTTCAGACAAGAATGAGCCGTTTGGATTCCCGAAGCTGTATACCGTTCCTCGTGATCAGACTTCGCGTTTATAAGCCTTGTAATATCATGATTCTTCGTCCCCTCCGACGGATTCGTTGTGTCCAGTGCAATACGTCCTAAGTTTTTCTTAACGTCTGAAGTAGTTTTACGCTTCAAACTCCCTAGGTGAGAAGATTCATTTTGCCTTTCTTCTACCGAAATCATTTTAAAATAGAAAGCTTCCGCTGTGCAAGTTTGGACGATTAGATTATCCGAAAAAAGAGTTTGCAACACAAAATCTCTTGTTTTGTTCCTTGTGCTAGATGGCAGGTGAGAACTGGTGACGGATCCTCATCTTCCACCCCTTCCAACCTCATAACCCTACGTTTTGGGCGCGCCAAAGTTCACCGGTGTGGTCTATCGGACTCATTCATGAAAGTGAGACTAAAAATGGAAAGTGATTTTCAGCGTGAACGATGCTTCTAAAGGTATTGTTCACGATGAGAAATGTGTTTCAGTTTACACTAGGAATTGATAGTGGAGGGACACACTGTAACGCTCACGTCGAAAGTACGCATGAAAACGAGCCAGGAAAAGCCCAGAAAGAGCCCGAAGTTGCCACTTTGAGCGCAAGGCAAACCCCAAAAGCGCAACGCCCGCCCACCGGTGTGAACAAATGAAAGTTTGAGATCGTGAGATGATCGATGGTTAACGATCAACAGCCCCGTTCTTTCCTTCATTCTTAACTTCGCTCTTTACTCAGGTCAGCTCGCATACATCGGCTGCAAAAGACGGAAGTTACAAGCCTCGGACAACTCGTCCACCATGCTTCCTTAGCTCAACTTTCGAGGGACCATAACTCTGTTCCCAGAGGGTCTTGAGACATTATTGGAATCAGCATGAGACTGGTTTCAAGATAGGCGGATAAACAGACTAACGATTTTTATCGTTAACACTGCCTTTAATCCAAAATTCCTGGGGTGGTAGTAAATGGTGTGTTAACCGCGAATAAACCGCCACCTCCAAGCCGCCAACATACCGCGAATTAAATGCAGTGGAGCCGCCAAATTAACACGTATTAACCGCCACCTCCTGGCCGGCTACGAACCGCGAAATAGGTGCCACGGTTTGTTGCCGGTTTAACGAAAGCTGCCCTTTGCTTACACATACATTATGCGTGACCTTCGTCCGCATAAGTATTTTCTACACTTGAATTACGAACGACGTTTACGGTGGAAAGACGAGGGATCGGAAAGATTATATAAGTGATGCTATTTATTTTATTCATTAGGAAGAGCTTTCAAAAGGAACTACGTAATATTTTGCTTGTTCGAAACACGATCAAAATGCAATTTTTTAAATTTTCCTTGTAAATCCGAATTCTCGTAATTTTTTGTTAGCTCCGTGAGTTTTCAGGACCACTCTCAAAAAGACATGTTAGATTAAACATTA
Source organism: Aplectana chamaeleonis (assembly GCA_029168955.1). Lineage (NCBI taxonomy): Eukaryota > Metazoa > Nematoda > Chromadorea > Rhabditida > Cosmocercidae > Aplectana > Aplectana chamaeleonis. The sequence goes on along the minus strand of JAPDOI010000246.1, from coordinate 755,312 downwards.
GCCTCAATCAATCAATTGCGTGTGATCTGACAAAAGTTTGCATTTGTAGTAACTTTGTTAACTTTTTTTTTGATATTTTCAAACAGAAGTTTTTTTGAAAAACAAAAAATTTATCGGAAGGAAATTTCGAGTGAACGAAAATTTGAGAATTTCTGGATGAATTATTTACAAGGTGTTCTTGAAAAGGTAACGCTAGGTGCGAAAAAGACATTCCGCAACTCGTCGAGTAATACATAAATTCAAAGAATGTCCTGCATTCAACTGAAATGGATAGTTAAAAACCTAAAAGAATGATGATAAACTAGATAGTCTATTTTCGTTCTTGAAAAAGAATTCTATTGTTTTTTTTGGAAGTGTGCAACTCAAGTCTGGCGTCCGAGATTGGGGTAATGGTGTGGTTTCGTTCATTGATGCACTTGAATTTGTCAAGTGTTTGCCGCCTTCTCAAAATGAAGCTAATCCCCCGCCCGCAGTTAGTGCTGAAAATATATAGAAACACTGTTACACACTCATATGCGCATCGTTTAAGGAAAAGATTTTGTACACATATTTCAAGGTAAGAATTTGAAACACTTCGAGTGGCTCTACCAATGCACCAAAGCAACTGCGTCGCGGACCCTCAAAAAAAAGAGGCCACGATGGCACTGATCTGGCAATGAAAGAGGAGTATTAGAATCTTGCAGAAAAAGGAGAACAAATTTAGTTGGTTCAGAAACAATTTCGCATTTCTTTCCCACAAAACTCGCCCGATACGCCCCGACTAACGCTGATTAATCATTACTAAAGCATCAAATCACTTGAAAATCAGTGGCTTGGAAAATTTTCACTTTTTTGCACTAAAAAAGTTGTGGAAACCCCTTCGACACGCGAGCAAACAAATAATTTACTACATACTCCTCATAGCCTTTGCTATGCAATGAATTATGAAAATGAATTTAACCTGATAATAGCAGAGCGAATGAATTCCGGAAGAAAATAAACAAAAGCGGTAGAAGTGTCGGCGCTCGAAAAAAAATTAACAGCTGATTGGGAGGGATTGATTAGTGCCCCCAAAGAAGACGGCCAACGTGTTTCAGCAATGATCCTTGCTTTGTTTTTGATCCCTCATCGCCCGTTTCCCTGGCGGAAGCCGTTAAAAGACTCTCCGTTGGAACACCTTTCAGTTTTAAAGATAGGGTGATGTCCTGGATCAAAATCGCTTACAATGCTGCCAAACTTCCTTAACCCTCTCCATTAATTAAACTCGTACTTGCCCTCAGTATAGATGGTCAAAACTGTTCCTACTGTATCTTGCTAACCGCATCCAAAAACTCCTCGGGGGGAGTTTTTCGTTAACCGCCAGTTCCTCTCGCATTTCAGCACTATTTCCGTGCTGTCTGCGAGAGTATGTTAAACGCGAACTTACCGCGAGGATGCCACATGGCGGAATTTTAGAGAAAAAACAGACCTGAAAACGTTTTGAAAAGGCTATTTTTCGTAACAAAGGTTACAATTGTCGCTTTTTCGAGGCGTTTTCATTGGAAGTGTATAAGAGGCCTACCACTGGGGGATGTTAGAGTGAAACTAGAGCGAGTTCTCTCTTAACTATCAAGAGTTATCATTACAATCTGGTGTGGTTAAACTCGCGTTTAACGCGAATTTAACTCCTGTTAACTCGCGTTTAACACACCCAATTACTACCACCCCTGAGTAACGACGGCACCGATCCCATTTAGACTTTGCGTTCACTATTGACGGTTGGTGCAAACTCTGTGCCATATGCTGTAAAATACATATATAGGCCCTAATCCTTCCGGTTGACCTCGGGGTCTCTCGCATGGATCCAAAACGCCTCGGGAGTTTTTCGCGCACTTGTCATAACCTCTCGCGCCAGTATCTCCACTCGCACCTCAAAATCTCCCCCTGGTGGCAATTATTTCGATGGGTCCCCAGCAGCGGTGTGCGTTAATGGCAATTATTTTTTTCATTAAGCGTTAATCGTTAACTTTAGAAAAAAAAACCGCGTTAGCCCGTTAATGCGTTAACACGTTAATTTTGCATTTCGTTCAAATATAAAAAGAAAACATTACCACGTCGAAAATCATTAAATTTTCACGGACAATCGTGTATGTGAGTGAAAACCGCCCGGAGCAGTTTTTCACATGGAATTCAATTAATTCAACTATACATTCGGTTTGACGGAAATGTTGTTTGAACTGAGTTGATAGTGACGGTGTTCAATTAGGAAGATCAAGGTAAAGTCATAGTGAAGGTGTTCCCTAATGATGGGCAAGACATATGAATCCTCAATGTGAAGTGTGTAAAGCAGTTTGCCTATTAAATGCTGAATGATTTCTGCGAAAGATTTCTATGAGTCAGTAGAGTTGATATTTGAGTTGAGCGTGGTAGATTTACCCTGTAAAAAAACTTTTCTCGTTTGAGAGTGAGGCCGAACACCGTTACAATATAAGGGCTAACACCTCTCTCATTGGTGGTCCCGCCGGAAGTCAGCAATTTTGAGAAGTAGGAGTCACGGGAGTGGTATATTTGAGTCCAGCCTTGTCGATTTACTCTACAATACCGCTCGTAGGATTTGGTCAGAAGGCGCGCGAGGTCGGGTTTGAGCGTCTTTTTCGTCTTTTTCTTATAACTTGCTTCAAAATCAACTCTGAGCGAAACTATGGTGATATTCGTGATCCTGGTGTCAAGGGCTACCAAATGGTGTAGCCCTTGTTCGGGTTTCGTTTTGAACTAACGAAGTTTGACAGGCAGGGTATACTGTATATTACCATTTGATGGAAGAGGGGGCTCGGCGTCCTGTGTCTGCGTCCTCGTGGCTCCCACCACACCGTCTGCAACGCGCTGGCCGTCTGTGGCCTCGCCGACTCGCGTGCTGCCTTTCCCCTGCACACGTTCGGCCTTGCACACTCCCCTATTCATGCTTTCTCTCTCACCAATGTCAGCAGCGCTGATTTTCGCCGGTACCTCAACCAGCAACTCAATCGTCGTGGGTGCGTTCACTACCCAATGCGCCCGGCACTAATCGACGTATGTTACGTAAACATAGCTCGCCTCCGTCGGTGGCGCGCGCTCGCGTCGCGGCTTCGCATTGGAGCGCTCTTTCTCACAACACACAGTGCAGTGCCATACCCCTACACTATTCAAGCTTAGGTGACTTGCGATATTTAGTATATGTGAAGAGTACAAAGGCCTCTGTACAGCGTTGATAACTATTGATAACTGCAGTATGCAGGATATGTCGCTCAAAAACGCGATTCTCGCGAAAAATACTAACCTGAGTTCACAATTAATCAGCAACCCTGCAGAGAGTCAGTCGTGCAGTAACTGTATCGTACGAGCTAGAAACTTTGAGCAGGAGCTGTAAAATTCGTGCAGGACCCACTTCTTTTCGGCTTCCACGTCTTTAAATCTACATATTGTCCTCATAGGGTTGAATAGATATTGGGCTAGATAAATGTAAACAATACACACATTCTACGATAACTTCAAGGCACAGCCCAACCTCAAAATCGTTTTCCGTTCTTCTTGCTTAGCTTTGTGAGGATTTCGGGCTGATCACAATGGTGTCTCCAGAATCGCTAAGAACCCACCACGGACACAGCCATTATCCATCGTGACCACTGCCTTCCGCTGTGTAGAAAGCGGGATCAATTCACATATTCGCTGTTTCAGCAGGGAATCATAGACCTAAACTGAAGAGCGCATTCATGATCTCATAGAGGACCAGTTCGAGAGAATGAATCCGAAGAAAATTTAAATCAGGTTTTCCTCAATAAAAATCTATAATTAAGCACAGAATCTCCAAATAAAAACAAAAATGCTCGAGCGACATAAAACTGTTATTAACTTACAAGAAATAATTCTAATTATCGAAGCCTAGATAGATGGAACATCAGATGATTAAACAGTTAAAATATAACATCAGTTTCAACAGAAAACGAGTCTTCTCCTCACATTTTTTGAGAATAGGGATGGGGGATGCTGGATTTTGCGTAGGGAACTTGACCAATACGGCACAATGCTATGTATCGCATTGTTACCACACAATCCCAGCTGATAATTTTGTGAGGGGGAACGTCGAACTGTTCCTTAGCCGCGCGCGGCACCATCCCTGCCCCTTAGCCTCGAGATTTCCCAACGGTTCAGACCAAATGGAATGATGGTGGGGGAACCGCCGAAAATCTCGACGCGGAGAGGCAGCACGCGAGTCGGCGAGGCCACAGACGGCCAGCGCGTTGCAGACGGTGTGGTGGGAGCCACGAGGACGCAGACACAGGACGCCGAGCCCCCCTCTTCCATCAAATGGTAATATACAGTATACCTTGCCTGTCAAACTTTGTTAGTTCAAAACGAAACCCCAACAAGGGCTATACCATTTGGTAGCCCTTGACACCAGGATCACGAATATCACCACAGTTTCGCTCAGAGTTGATTTTGAAGCAAGTTATAAGAAAAAGACGAAAAAGACGCTGAAACCCGACCTCGCGCGCCTTCTGACCAAATCCTACGAGCGGTATTGTATGCTGTGTTTCAGCGTCTCAAATGAACGTCGAAGAGCGCTACACTGATAGAGGAAGAAGACAAAAAACATCCAAGTTGACGAATCTATGTAAACTAGGGTTTTGGGGAACTGCAGTAACTCTAGTTCTCAATGAGGTACCTGGAAAAAATCCTACCGCACCTCTGAAGTGTGACCTTCGCGAAAATATTCCTTGTGCGGGTTGTGCGTCAACATTCGCCTTTTCTCAGTACTTTCTTCAATAGATGTGGGTCCACAGTGCATTTTAGAGAAGAACCCACAACAGGTAAATGCTCTTTAAATGCACTCTCCAGAAGTGCGGGAGGTTGCAAACGGTAGAGTATAAAGCCTAGTTTCTCAAAGCCAGGATTTTTTTAGGCTAACTCATTTACTGCTTAACTTATAACCTTTTGAAAACCTACTTCTTTCGAGGACTTGCACGTTTTTTTCTTCGACGTTTACGAGTACAGTGTAGCGCCCTTCTGCGTCGATCTCAGACTGTCAAATTTCGTATGCAGGGTAAATCAACCACGCTTGACTCGAACACCGTATTCCCTCTATTAGAAGTACACCCTCTATTTGAAGTACACCCATATTAGTAGTACACTTCTAAATAAGATAAGGAATAGAAATTCAGACTCCAAGACAGTATTACGGCTTAGAAAAAGACGGTAAATAGGAGTGCATCCTTTATTGAAGTACACCATCATTAGAAGTACACCTAAAAAGAAGCCTGAGAATTAGAAGTACATGTACTTTTAGAAGGGAAATTACGGTATCCTACTTTCGCGACTCCTAGTTTTTAAAATTCTCGACTTCCGGCGGGAACACACCTGAGTAAGTGTGAGCCCACATATGTACTGTAGCAGTGTTCAACCTCCATCTTAAACGATGAAACTGTATACAAAGGGTAGATCGACCCCGCTTGACTCAAATATCCCTCTCTCATGATTCGTACATACTTTGCATAAATACGGACTCCGGGCGGGATCGAACTCCCCCCCCCCCCTCTAACATCCGCATTTTATCACACAGCACAGACTGTTAGCAGTTATAGCGTAGTCCACCCATAAATTGCTTATCTAATTACCAATGAGAAACGGTTGGCCGAAGATCAATGTGCTTGAAACTCATAGCAGCACAACCGCTCCCGCTCAGAAGGTGGCGAGCGTTTTGCATAAGAAGTCATGCATATTGATCTTCTGTCGACCCCTTTTCATTGATAGGTAGATGTGCAAAATCTGGTGGACTGCACTATACATACACTTTTGAACTTTCAGCCCCTCCCTACATAAATGCGATGGGCACTGTTCCGTGCTCTCGTCCTCGCAAACATCCGCACTCTTTTTTCATCAGCACTGGCTTCATCATTTTAGTACGACAAGAGTATTTTTACTGTAAACAAACATCAGATGCGAACCTGCTGGATAAACAATGGTTGAACAGCTCTAGGTGAGGAGGGGGAGGGGTGGAATACGGTCAAACATCGACCTACTCATGCTACTGGGGGGGGGGGTTCTTAGCGAAATCGGCACTGGAGTGGGGTCCGAGCAGAACTGGCCGACCCGCACCCCGTGCAGTATCCTGAACAAAAATTTCACAATATTTAACGAACTATAACTTAACGTGATTTCAAGACTTTTTCGTTAAGTGTTAATCGTTAATTTTCTAGAAAAAACGCGTTAACCCGTTAATGCGTTAACACGTTAACGTTATAACGCACACCGTCTGAGTGCTCTTTGATACTCACATGCAATGGTCCAGCTGTCTCTCCGATATATTGCTCACCTCAGCTCTGGCATTTGATGATATAGATGACACCTGTAGCAGCACAATCACCTTCCCTGCTCTGATGAAAATTAAGCATTGTGGGGTCAAACAGGCGCGATCATATAGACGATTTCTGATCAACTGACATTTCAATACTCACGGAGGGAGGAGCACGGACGAGATTGATTGATGACGCGACGAGCGCGGCGGAATTTTTTATCCTACTACCCCATCACCGGAGCGCGCTTGCCACAAGCTTGCGAGATTTTACAGGCTTTCATATTTTTATTCAGTCTCACATACTACTTTTTTATGTTTCATAATACAGAGTCAAACTGGTTGTCGACGGGAATGATCCCATCAGTACATCTAGAATGGTGCTCGATCTTTGATACCATATTACACTTTCTACAAATATCAAGCGATACAACGGCATGAGATCATACAAGATATTGAAATGAGTGTCCAGGTTAAGATAATGAGAGGAACAACTCAGGAACTTAAAGAAAAGTCATGTGAGAATGAACAAAAATATGAAAGTCCGTGAAATCTCGCGAGCTTGTGGCAAGCGCGCTCCAGTGATGGGGTAGTAGGATAAAAATTCCGGCGCGCGCGTCGCGTCAGCAATGAATCTCGTCCGTGCTCCTCCCTCCGTGTGTAGAGAGACCCTGATCCAATTATTGGGTGGGATATCCACCAACGCCACTGAGTTTTCCTACCCCGCTCTTCGCAAGCACTTTTTGATGGCGCTGCTCACCTCATCCGAGATGAATGGTATTAATGAGGAAATTTTATCGCTGGGCGCTTTATTTGGTCCCTGCACGCGCCCGGGACTGGACCTTGTTGGGTGAGGTTCATATCCGTTAAAAAATGCAATTTGGCCAGCAAGTCTTCTAGATTCTTGTCGCTCTTGCTCGCCCGAACACACATGCACTTTTTGACGGATATGAACCTCACCCAACAAGGTCCAGTCCCGGGCGCGTGCAGAGACTAAATAGATCGCCCAGCGATAAAATTTCCTTAATGATTCCATTCATCTCGGATGAGGTGAGAAGCGCCAACAAAAAGTGCTTGCGAAGAGCGGGGTAGGAAAACTCAGTGGCGTTGGTTGATATCCCACTCAATAACTTGAAACGTCAGCTGGTCAGAATTCGCCTATACGATCGCGCCCGCGTGACCCCACATTGCGTAATTTGCCCTCAGGGCAGGGAAGGTGATTGTGCTGCTACAGGTGTCATCTAAGTCATCACATGCCAGAGCTGCGGTGAGGAATATATCGGAAAGACAGCTCGACCACTGCATGTGCGTATCAAACGGCACTTAGATGGTAAGGAAAGGTCGTGCAGTTACACTGCACTGGGACCCATCGAATTGATTGCCATCAGGGGGAAGATTTTGAGGTGCAAATGGAGATGCTGGCGCTAGAGGCTATGAGAAGTGCGCGAAAAGCTCTCGAGGCGTTTTGGATTCATGCGAAAGGCCCCAAGCTCAACCTGAAGGATGAGGGCCCACATATAACCCGGGAACTCCAGCCCTATAGCAGACTTGCCTTCTGATTTTGGGCAGAATTTCTGTTCCATCGGTGCCCCTCCTTACTCCTACTGATCCATGACCGCTTGAGGACTTGATTAAGTACGATACATTGCCTACTTTTCTCCTGCTTATTAGTTCGAAAGTTTGGGAGTCGAATTTCTGTAGAGAGTTTGCCGCTACGGCATTTGATAGTGTATCTTCATCACCGGATTTTGCTCTTTCAGACTCTGAAGAAGGCGAAACCGCCGAAACGTCAGTCGAATAAAGTCGGTTACCAACTCGTGCCGAGCTGTATTCAACTTCAACAATATTGTAATAATGCCGAGGTTCAACGAGGGTCGTACATGGGAGCCTAGTATGTGCTGATTACGGTGCGTTTCATAATTATTACAGTTGTGCCATTCGAAAAGCTTCGAATCGATGTATTCTAATAATTGTCATTCGAATACGTATTCACTATCGGAATTTTGAAAATCGCACTATTCGAATACTATTCAAAAATCGGACCTCAAAAAAGGGGGATTCGAAACTATTCAATAATCAGGCCTCTTAAAAAGGGGGTATTCGAATCTGTTCAATAATCGAAGCCTACTATTCGAATACTCATTCGAATAGTTATTATTCCGAATGGTTCCGAATAAACTTGCCTCGTCGCCGCTACTGATGGCGAACGGTAGATGACCATGTGTTCCATTGGCAGGTATGACTACGTCAAAGGATTTCGAAATCACTAGGCGCTTCGCTGCATGCGCCGCAATTCAAAAAATGTCGTCTTCTTCAGACGTTCGTCGTTGTATACAGGACGTCGATCCGCCCAGAACGAGTCACCGCTGGCGAACAGCCAGCTCTACGCGGGGCCGTCTCGGTGTGCTGTTGAGCAGGGGACGACGGGCTGTTAAACAGCTCATCGACCAGCAATCCCGCCGAGTGCCACAAATTGGGGCAGACCGAGTTGTTGTCTACAGGACGACAAATTGGGATGCCTACGGCGGTGCAGGTCGATGGGCTGTTCTACAGAACATTCGCGAAGAGGGGTGTTGGTTGCGTCCATCAATCAATGTATCACGAAAATTGTGCCGTCAGAAATCTCATTTTTGGTTATGTTAGATTTCCAATTCGTTTTTTTTATGATGCTGTAGACTTCTATAGCAATTCTCCTCATTTTTTGATTATGTGAGATCTGTGATTCGTTTTTTAATAACGTCTTTCCGTAGAAGGGGTGTTGGTGTCCTGCCGAGAGGTGGACCTCGCGGAGTTCCCCGTGGTGAACCTGAATGTTTCCGTGGTTTACGCAGCTTTCAGCAACCGCCTTCGTAGGCAGATTTCGGTTTTTTCCGTCCGTTTATGTGTGTCATTTGCGTCGTCGTTCTAAGATGTTTGAGAGGAATCTCTGATCATTCGGAGGTGTTTATTTACCCTGATTCCCATCCATGTTGTCAATACTCGAGGAGAGATAAATGTAGCTAGGAGAAAACAAATGTAGCTAGAAGAAAACAAATGTAGATGAGAAAAAAGCTTAGATTCCCGATATCATCTTTTCTGGTTAAAAAGGAAAGCCATTTCAGCGTAGTCCGGAATGAGCGAAATGGAGTACATTGCTGCGTGCTCAAAAAAATCGCCGCATTCAATGCGTGTAGAATATGTATCCAATTTGATGACCACACCCATTGAAAGGGTGTATTGCAGGGACACGTGCTCCAAACAGCACCAAGTCACCACAGGCCCGACCTCCTTCGCTCACCACCACAGGCCCGGCCCCCTACCAGATTTACGAACTCTATAGCGAATAAATGGATGGATGAATTGTCAACATGTCGTCGTTAGATGAGGAGCCGGTCTAGCTCCTCATCCTGTGTTGCTCTCGTGCAGCGATTGCGAATGACGAGAAATACAGGCCTAAAACAGCTCGTCCACGAAATTTTTGCCCTCATAGTGCAGGCATTTTCAAGGAGTCATAGCTCCGTTCGTAGGGGGTCTCGGACGATTTCAGAGCTACCATTGTGATCAGAGAGTGGTTCTCTCCAAGATAAGCATGTAATCTGAGAGATAATTTTCTGGGTGTCCTGTGCCTTTAAGGAGATGAACCCCCTCTCGACTGGTGACGTCATAAGGCCATATGCTTCACTGGGATGGTAATATCAGGTCTACGGGATGTTCATAGGATGTGAACGCGGAGTCGGGGATGGAGACCCTCCTCCGATGGGATGTCTACTGTGCTTATCTGCGTCAAATTCCGGTCCGCCATTGCGTCTCGACACGCTTTGCGGCCGCACGCTTTTGAGTCGGAAGAGTTTCCAGTGCCGCAGCTGCCGATCTGTTGACTTTAGGTGGGTTTTAGAAACTGGAAACTAGACAAAATTGAAGAATACTGCATCAAAAAGCCATATCGAGTCGGCTTAGGAGCAGGAAACTCGATTGACTCGAGCGCGTGCCGTCGCAAAGCGGGGTCCGTACCAAGAGGCACCCAAAAATGGTTTGCCGCCAGCACCAGTGGGTACGTTTTATGGTGGGGCGGCCGCTAATTGCCCTCAGCCTCTCACAGACAGCAAATCGCCGAAGCCGCAGTCGCGGCGAGAGGTGTCGCGCCGGCGGCGAATCGGGTTGAGCTCCGTTTCGGGCTGCTATCAGGACCAGTGAAGCTGAAATTCGGCAAGTGAGCTTCAGCAGGCCTGAGCTTCATTCTCAAGCTATCATATCTTAACGCTTCCCATTTGAAACTTTGAAAACCTCTTTCAAAATGACAGCGTTTTATTTTCTTACTTTACTGAGCGGCCGAGAGACTGATTGTACTGATCTGGGACACCAGTTTTGAACTTTCAGCTCCAAGCAGAAGCTGAAATATGAAATTTTCAAATTTTACTCTGAATACTAAAATTTTCATTTTTCTGGTTTCAAGGCCAGTCTTGAGGTTGGAATGTGTTATTGCGATCCTTTCAGGTTCCGATCTTGTCAGCTTCAAGCAGAAGCTGAAATATGAAATTTTTAAATTTTACTCTGAATACTAAAATTTTCATTTTTCTGGTTTCAAGGCCAGTCTTGAGGTTGGAATGTGTTATTGCGATCCTTTCAGGTTCCGATCTTGTCAGCTTCAAGCAGAAGCTGAAATATGAAATTTTCAAATTTTACTCTGAATACTAAAATTTTCATTTTTCTGGTTTCAAGGCCAGTCTTGAGGTTGGAATGTGTTATTGCGATCCTTTCAGGTTCCGATCTTGTCAGCTTCGAACAGAAGCTGAAATATGAAATTTTTAAATTTTACCCTGAATACTAAAATTTTCATTTTTCTGGTTTCAAGGCCAGTCTTGAGGTTGGAATGTGTATTGCGATCCTTTCAGGTTCCGATCTTGTCAGCTTCAAGCAGAAGCTGAAATATGAAATTTTGAAATTTTACTCTGAATACTAAAATTTTCATTTTTCTGGTTTCAAGGCCAGTCTTGAGGTTGGAATGTGTTATTGCGATTCTTTCAGGTTCCGATCTTGTCAGCTTCAAGCAGAAGCTGAAATATGAAATTTTCAAATTTTACTCTGAATACTAAAATTTTCATTTTTCTGGTTTCAAGGCCAGTTTTAAGGTTGGAATGTGTTATTGCGATCCTTTCAGGTTCCGATCTTGTCAGCTTCAAGCAGAAGCTGAAATATGAAATTTTCAAATTTTACTCTGAATACTAAAATTTTCATTTTTCTGGTTTCAAGGCCAGTCTTGAGGTTGGAATGTGTATTGCGATCCTTTCATGTTCCGATCTTGTCAGCTTCAAGCAGAAGCTGAAATATGAAATTTTCAAATTTAACTCTGAATACTAAAATTTTCATTTTTTCTTCTTTCAATGCCAGTATTGAGGTTGGAATGTGTTATTGCAATTCTTTCAGGTTCCGAGCTTGTCAGTTTCAAGCAGAAGCTGAATTTATTATGGATCATATCTTAGAAAAGAACTTAGTATATTATTAATAGTTACTAGTCTTCGAATAGTGTTTGTAGTGAACTAGCAAACAAACGATGTCGACCTTGTGCAACGTTTATGGACTAATTACCTGCAGTGCACCTGTGCGATGATACTCTAGGACTGCCTACGTTTCTACGATGTCACGAGGAGACGGGAGAGTAGAGGGTGACTGACGACTATATAGTTGAGGTGTATTTCTTATAGACATGAGTATTACTACGTGCCAGTATAAATAACATTATTTATGCCGGTTTTCGACAATTGAGTGTCTCACAACGCATTGACAAACGGTAGGAACGCGTTACTGTTAAACTACGAGCATTTCAGGCCTAAGTAATAAACTTCACCTTAATTGATGGATAGCTTATTGAAGGAATTTATCGAAATTATCGACCTTAACACTAAAAGTTACAAAAAATCAGGGTTGTAGTATCATCTACAGTTGACCGCAATGTTAATAGGACATGGTGCGGTTGCGGACTCGAACTAAATTACGGTAGAATCTGGCACTTTGCCAGAATTCGTCATCGATCGGCGCCAACCGTCGTCTCTCTGCTCACGAGATTATCAGCTGTGGCGCTGATCGATGACGAAATCTGGCAAAGTGCCAGATTCTACCGTAGTTTTAGTGCGAGTCCGCAACCGCACCATGTCCTATTAACATTGCGGTCAACTGTAGATTGCAGATGATCGAATGTTGTCCGACGACAGGGGTGGGCCATGACCCCGTTCACGTTAACAGTTCAGCAACAGAGTTTCCCTGTGGCAAGCGGGAACCAATTACATACATCCGCTGGCCATAGTAGAACCAATCACGTACATCCCCTGGCCATAGTGATTTGAGGTATATAAGACCATGGAGAAGATCAAACTCTATATGTCATTATGGCCTACTTCTATGGAGACTTCATCGATTTTCAGTTACCTAACGATCCACGATATCAAGTATGATTCTATATTAGAGCATACACAGAATGTTTCCACAATTTCCTTTGTAGGTCCCTCTACAAGCAAACCTTCCACAGCTCCCTATACAACCTTTCTCGAATCTTCAGTATTATCCAAACAAGTGCGCACAAAACTTTCATCAGTACCCTGTACAACAAGCGGTATAATACCTCACACATTATTGATGGAAATTTCTCATCCATATTTAGATGATAAGTAAAATTTTGCAGGTAAACAATGCTCAGTTTATGTATCCACACTACAATGGGCCATATCTTATGGCTCCTGAGGTAATTCTATTTCTACCCTTCACAGACTCGTTTTGAGTCCGAATTGAACTTTCCAAACGAATTTCGCCAAATATTTTTTCTGCTAATTAACTTTTTCATTATTGCATATTCACACTGGACTAATACATTTCAGAGCATTTTCTAGAGAACTTGAAATCCTCGCTTTATTCAATTGCGTAGTTGAGTTCCTCGGAATTTCCAACTTATGTTTGTTTAACTCTCTGTGGAGTGTAACTTCTCTATTTTTGTGTAAAACATTCTACGTAATTCAATCACTCAATATCGCGTATGCCGACAGGTTTCATAATCCGACATGGCTTTTTAAATGATCCTTTTTATCCCCCCCACACGAACGGCTTTTATTCTTCGTGCTCAAATACAAAATTTGAAACCAATTGTTATGAATTTTCGGATAACAAATAATTTGAAATGCATTTTCGCTAATTTCTACCTTTCCTGGATAATTATGGAAAAGCGTCTGATAGAACATTTCAATAGATGAATTTCTTGAGGTGCCCATTTTGAAAATTGCGATACAGTGAATGTATGCGTTATGAGCTTCCTACATTCCCGAATGCATGAATTTCTTGAACGAACTTTTTCTTAGAAAACCCATAGTCAAACGAAATGTCGAATGAAATCTCTGAGCAAATTATTTAAATTAGCGAGGGATTGCATCAAAAATTCAAAAAAAAAACAGTTCAAATTTTCAGAATCAGTGATTTTTATTTGATTTAGATGACCTACGATCTCGAAACCAGAACTTGAAAGGATCGCAATAACACATCCCAACCTTAAAACTGGCCTTGAAACCAGAAAAATGAAGTTTAGTATTCAGAGTAAAATTTGAAATTTTCAAATTTCAGCTTCTCCTTGAAGCTGACAAGATCGGAACCTGAAAGAATTGCAATAAAACATTCCAACCTCAAGACTGGCCTTAAAACCAGAAAAATGAAAATGTTAGTATTCAGAGTTAAATTTGAAAATTTCATATTTCAGCTTCTCCTTGAAGCTGACAAGATCGGAACCTGAAAGGATCGCAATAACACATCCCAACCTTAAAACTGGCCTTGAGACCAGAAAAATGAAAAGTTTAGTATTCAGAGTAAAATTTGAAATTTTCAAATTTCAGCTTCTCCTTGAAGCTGACAAGATCGGAACCTGAAAGAATTGCAATAACACATTCCAACCTCAAGACTGGCCTTAAAACCAGAAAAATGAAAATTTTAGTATTCAGAGTTAAATTTGAAAATTTCATATTTCAACTTCTCCTTGAAGCTGACAAGATCAGAACCTGAAAGGATCGCAATAACACATTCCAACCTTATGACTGGCCTTAAAACCAGAAAATTGAAAATTTTAGCATTCAGAGTTAAATTTGAAAATTTCATATTTCAGCTTCTCCTTGAAGCTGACAAGATCAGAACCTGAAAGGATCGCAATAACACATTCCAACCTCATGACTGGCCTTAGAACCAGAAAATTGAAAATTTTAGTATTCAGAGTTAAATTTGAAAATTTCATATTTCAGCTTCTCCTTGAAGCTGACAAGATCAGAACCTGAAAGGATCGCAATAACACATTCCAACCTCAAGACTGGCCTTGGAAGAAGAAAAAATGAAAATTTTAGTATTCAGAGTTAAATTTGAAGATTTCATATTTCAGCTTCTCCTTGAAGCTGACAAGGTCGGAACCTGAAAGGATTGCAATAACACATTCCAACCTCAAGACTGGCCTTAAAACCAGAAAAATGAAAATTTTAGTATTCAGAGTTAAATTTGAAAATTTCATATTTCAGCTTCTCCTTGAAGCTGACAAGATCAGAACCTGAAAGGATCGCAATAACACATTCCAACCTCAAGACTGGCCTTAAAACCAGAAAAATGAAAATTTTAGTATTCAGAGTTAAATTTGAAAATTTCATATTTCAGCTTCTCCTTGAAGCTGACAAGATCAGAACCTGAAAGGATCGCAATAACACATTCCAACCTCATGACTGGCCTTAAAACCAGAAAATTGAAAATTTTAGTATTCAGAATTAAATTTGAAAATTTCATATTTCAGCTTCTCCTTGAAGCTGAAAGTTCAAAACTGGTGTCCCAGATCAGTACAATCAGCCTCTCGGCCGCTTAGTAAAGTAAGAAAATAAAACGCTGTCATTTCGGAAAAGGTTTTCAAAGTTTCAAAGTGGAAGCGTTAAGATATGATAGCTTGAGAATGGAGCTCAGGCCTGCTGAAGTTCAATTGCCGAATTTCAGCTTCACTGGTCCTGATAGCAGCCCGAAACGGAGCTCAACCCGATTCGCCGCCGGCGCGACACCTCTCGCCGCGACTGCGGCTTCGGCGATTTGCTGTCTGTGAGAGGCTGAGGGCAATTAGCGGCCGCCCCACCATAAAACGTACCCACTGGTGCTGGCGGCAAACCATTTTTGGGTGCCTCTTGGTACGGACCTCAGCTTTGCGACGGCACGCGCTCGAGTCAATCGAGTTTCCTGCTCCTAAGCCGACCTCGATATGGCTTTTTGATGCAGTATTCTTCAATTTTGTCTAGTCTCCAGTTTCTAAAACCCACCTAAAGTCAACAGATCGGCAGCTGCGGCACTGGAAACTCTTCCGACTCAAAAGCGTGCGGCCGCAAAGCGTGTCGAGACGCAGTTGCGGACCGGAATTAGACCCAGATAAGCACAGTACAGCGGAAAGTGCTGCGTTTCGCGGATAGGTTGTCTACGGCACCATGGAGGGGGGCGACGGGCAGTTTTCGAGGGGCGATCCCTGCCCTTTTTGGATGTCTACAGGGAGCATCGCGTGTGGTGACATCTCATTCGTGTCCTGTGGACAACGGCGAGCGTCTGAGACGTTGTGACTTGGCGGCTCGATATGGCTTTTTGATGCAGTATTCTTCAATTTTGTCTAGTTTCCAGTTTCTAAAACCCACCTAAAGTCAACAGATCGGCAGCTGCGGCACTGGAAACTCTTCCGACTCAAAAGCGTGCGGCCGCAAAGCGTGTCGAGACGCAATTGCGGACCGGGATTAGACCCAGATAAGCACAGTACAGCGAAAGCGTTTCCGCGGATAGGTTGTCTACGGCACCATGGAGGGGGGCGACGGGCAGTTTTCGAGGGGCGATCCCTGCCCTTTTTGGATGTCTACAGGGAGCATCGCGTGTGGTGACATCTCATTCGTGTCCTGTGGACAACGGCGAGCGTCTGAGACGTTGTGACTTGGCGGCTCGATATGGCTTTTTGATGCAGTATTCTTCAATTTTGTCTAGTTTCCAGTTTCTAAAACCCACCTAAAGTCAACAGATCGGCAGCTGCGGCGCTGGAAACTTTTCCGACTCAAAAGCGTGCGGCCGCAAAGCGTGTCGAGACGCAATTGCGGACCGGGATTAGACCCAGATAAGCACAGTACAGCGAAAGCGTTTCCGCGGATAGGTTGTCTACGGCACCATGGAGGGGGGCGACGGGCAGTTTTCGAGGGGCGATCCCTGCCCTTTTTGGATGTCTACAGGGAGCATCGCGTGTGGTGACATCTCATTCGTGTCCTGTGGACAACGGCGAGCGTCTGAGACGTTGTGACTTGGCGGCTCGATATGGCTTTTTGATGCAGTATTCTTTAATTTTGTCTAGTTTCCAGTTTCTAAAACCCACCTAAAGTCAACAGATCGGCAGCTGCAGCACTGGAAACTTTTCCGACTCAAAAGCGTGCGGCCGCAAAGCGTGTCGAGACGCAATTGCGGACCGGAATTAGACCCAGATAAGCACAGTACAGTGAAAGCGTTTCCGCGAATAGGTTGTCTGCGGCACCATGGAGGGGGGCGAAGGGCAGTTCTCGAGGGGCGATCCCTGCCCTTTTTGGATGTCTACATGAAGCATTGCGTGTGGTGACATCTCATTCGTGTCCTGTGGACAACGGCGAGCGTCTGAGTCGTTGTGACGTGGCGGCTCGATTTCCAAACATTTCAGTGTCTATTTAGGCTGCGAGTGGTGAGTTCCTTCCCGAGAATTTCGTTTCACATCATGCCTTCTAAATACAGGAAAGGAACTAGGAACCACTAGCCTATTACTAAAGCACAGATACTCCAATCTTCCTCGATTTGTGAAAAAATTACTGCTTATCCGAATGCGTTGCCGAGGGAAGCTGAGTTTGAATCCCTGTCCTTTAGTGTTAGAACGTCTCAAGGTGAAGAATTCAGGTAGTTTAAGTTCCATTAAACCGTCCAATATCTCAAAAAATTAACCATTCTTTCTCCTACGGAGAGCAAGCGTGTCCAGAAGTAGTCTTTTATTTCTGAGATAACTCCCAGGAATGTTCGCATACGTGAACAACAGCTCTTCCAGTTCTTTGCGCCCACAATTCACTGTAGGTAGAGTCCGCCATTGGTGGTTCCTGATTTCCTCTTCGTATGAACAATTCCTCTACATGAATGATCAAATTTTCATAATGCTGGGGGATCTTGGCTTTTCGAGGACCGTTAGACCGGGATCATACTTCCAACGACGGGCGACGATGCAATGTTGACCATCCACATCGACCGAAAATCGATAGCCTGTTATGTATCGTCGCTGTCGCTGGTCGCGTTAAGTCTGATCCCGGCTCTAAAGTCGTCTTGGGCAAACTGAGTAAACTTCGAATGATTAAAATCTAATTAAATCAAAATTCCTGTAAATTGCCTAAATGAACTACATGCATTCGCCGTGAATAACTGCAATGTCGAGTTTCGGCCCTGTGTTTTTCTTGGTCATTTGAAGTTTGCTAAAGTTCATCGGAGGTTGTCCCATACGAGCACACTTTGACCGAGGAAGGGATGACCGATAGTTTTCTTGAATACTTAAACCTTGCAATATTTGAAAAAACATCTTGTGCAAATTGGTAACTCTCAAATGCCACATTCATTCGAACTGCCAAAAACTTACCCTAGTACCGGAGTTCTATTCCTAAAAGAGGTGTACTTTTGAAAGAGGTGTACTTCAAATAGAGATTGTACTTATAATACTCAGACCTCTAATTTATATGTTCTTCTAATGGCGGTGTACTTTAAATAGAGGGTGTTTTTCTAATAATCGGCCTTCCCTTTGAGGTGTACTTCAACTAGAGGTTTACTTCAAATAGAGGTGTACTTCTATTAGAGGAAATACGGTATCTAGGTTAGAAGCACTACAGGACTTTGATGACCTCAAAAAAGCGATTTCTGATCCATGAAAGAGAAGTGGGTCAAGACTGATATGGAAGATTTGTAATTCAATGTGCAACTTTGTCTTCAATGTTGAATTTCACGGGGAAGATTCCAGCACACTTTAATTTGCGTTGAAGGACCACTTATTCGCAGTTCTACTATCACATTGACATGTGCTATTATATGTATTTTTGAAACGGTGTAAAAAGAAGAAAGTTTTTGAGAAATTGCAAAAAATAAATCCTTTATAGTTTTGACACGCGATGTACTGTTTTTAATCAACAAGGTTCATTTGATTGAACCTTATAAAGGCCAAACAAATACTCTTGCTCTATTTTTCGATATTCACATTGAATTTCCACAATGTGTACATTGAAAGTGCCTTACCGCTACCTCCTTCCATTTCTTCCAGTTTCGTTTCTTCTCTCCTCAACGTTCTCTAATAAATAAGATTATTTAATTACTCACTCATTAGAGTCACGGAAATGACAAAGGAGTGAGAGAAAGTCACGGATCTCACCATTAGAGTAATCTCGATAGCTGATTTGTCGCGAAGCTACCTGACGCGTCCCCAGGTTGCGGATAGGGGGTTAATCGGGGGCAGAAAGCGACCGGTGCTTGCCCTGAGACGCATGTGGATACAGGAATGGAAACTCTGCTTCTGCTGTGCCAGACTGACTCAGACCTTTCGCTACATTCGTTGGCTCGCTCATGCGCAGTCGTGTTGGTGTGTTGGCGCATGTGCAGACTGTATCCTGAACGTCAGTTTGGTCAAATGCTTGCATTCAGGTGACAGGCAAGTATTCAAGAGGCGGTTCGGGGTCGCCGCTAAAAACTAAGCTCTTTTTGCACGCCGGGATGGACCGGGAAGCTGCCTGGAGTATAAACAGCCCTCGCGTAGAGTCCGACAAACTATCTCCAAGTATTTTTATTGCCCCGAACAGTAGCTGCAATGGGCTTTATTCCCCTGACCCCGAAAGATTCCCCAATACGGCAGGGTTGGATTTAGCAAGTACGGAGAGGCTGCGAAATTTTTAGGAAAAAACCAACCTAGACTGCCAAAAACAAGAAGGACTACGATGGCGATCTGTACTCTAAATGCGCGTACTTTCGCATCGGAAGCTTCAGTTGAGAATCTCTTGTCGCAAGCCAGGAAGATCAAATACGACGTCGTTGGAAGGCGGAGACTAGAAGACACCGACCCCTGCATGCCGTTTTCGATAGTGGAGAAGAACTGTTCTTTCGAACATGCGACAGTAACGGAGGTGGTGGAGTCGGTGTCATCGTCAACACCGCACTAAGCCATAAACATCGATTCGTTCAAACTTTGGTCGACCCGAACCGGACGTTTGCGGTCTAAACGATGTGAATCAACTCCTGCTTTGACAGTCTTCTTCGCTTACGCACCAACATCGAGCCCTGATAAGGATAAGATCGGAAGATTTTATTTGGAACTGTAAAAGTTCTTCAGAGAAGACCATACCTTCCTCAAAGTCATCGTCGGTGATTTCAATGCCAAGATTGGCCCCAGAAGGACATCTAAAGAGCATCATGTTGGGACCCACGGACTGGACTGGAACGAGCAGGGTGAAGTTCACCATGTCCTCCAAAACAATCCATGGTAACTCACAGTTCTGGGAGCCCCTCTCACAACGTTGGACGTGAGGGCCTCCCGGTGGACGGTACCACAATGAAATTGAGCACATCATCGTTAACCGTAGATTTTTCCTAACTGACCCGACCGAATCCCACATGATATAAAGTGAAAAATGAGTGATATCCATGATATCATTCCACATAATCCATACATCATGACCGCGTCAGCCACAGCTGGCCAAATCAAGGGTTTTTTGCAACCCCCCATCGTCCATATTTTTGATACGTACCCACCGGGCTGGCCGCTGCATTTTTTTTTCCAACAACTCTTATAGAGGCCTTATCCACTTTTAGATTTGCCTCATTGTCGAGCCTTCTTCAGTGGAGGGTTCTGCACATCTGCGTGGTACTTGTGATCAACAGTCGACACGGGTTGCATTTGGGTTTTCAGTTCCTCAGTTCTGACGGCAAGCCGTTTGAGTCCATGCGTCAGACTAATGAAAACGGAAACCATCCATGCTGTCGGCACAGATAGCACTGAGACTTCCAATTCTGTATGTGCCCCAAGTTTGCGCCAACGCGAACTACTGTGGCAAAACAGAATTGAAAGTCTCAGTGCTATCTGTGCCGACTGCATGTATGGTTTCCGTTTTCGATTTAGTCTGACGCATGGACCAGGTGGCTTGCCGTGCGAGGTTGGCGGCCTCACTGGAAGATGAGGTCCCGATTCGCGCTGGGTGATCTACCGTCGCAGCCCCGTCCATTCATCAGACTGAAATTATTACGCGAACTCTACCGGTTAGGCACGCTATTACATGTTTTCTACTGCTAGCCAACCACGGTTCTCAAATACACGTTTGAACCATTTATACATAATAGTACTACTGCCCCTTTGTTGTTGTATTCATACCTCCATCAAATTTTGGACCATTGCTTCGATCCTTTCTCGTCTCGGAGCCTCTCATTTCCATCCCCTGTAGCGCAGACCACCCACACCTGTCAAAGCAGACCTCTTTAACTTAAACCACGAGCTATGGTCAGGTTTGTCTCCAATGGTCGCTTGCTAATTTCTCAGCAGATTCAACTGTAGCCCACAGTTTACCGTACTTGAATCGTAGCTCTGATCTATAACACCCATATATAATCTAGTTCCGCAATCGCGTTCAGTCCGCAAAGTCTCATTATCACAATCGTAGAAGCGAAGCGGTTGTTTTGAGAATGATTCTAGTTGAATTTTTTTAAAAACAACCGCTTCGCTTCTACGATTGTGATAATGAGGACCGAACGCGGATGCGGAACTGAACTATATGTCTTTCATTGGTACTCGTATTGTGCGTAACTGCAATAATTCCAATGTGCTAAAAACAATAGATAACATATGAGTTGGCGGTCTCTCGCAGATCAACATATGAGTTGGCGGTCTCTCGCAGATCTTTCATCACACTCCTTTGTCTGCTGAAGTTCTTGTTCTCCGTTATGTGAGTCCTTCCGTTCGGCTAGCAAGGAGTCCCTCTTCATGCAGAGGTTGTCATTTGGCAGTCGCACCTCAGTCCAAGTCCGGCAGTCCAAGTTTGAAAATAGCATCGAAATGCTATTTTCACCTAAAATAAAAATCTGCGGAGCTCGAAGGTTTAATAGGACAGTTTTCACGAACGTGGAACTCACTGATTTTACTTCAGTGGAGGATCATTTGCGGAAGGACGTGCAACGCATTCTTTCCTTGATGTTAGGTGCAACACTAATAGTCGGCATCCGCGTTTGAACAGCGGTCACCGATGAAGTGTAAGTGACGTGCCTGCGGAAAAATTTTCGCCGAACTGCTCTGAACGATAACTAGCAAATGGTATTCATAAATCATTTCGTCAATCTCTGGTTGGGGGGAAGCCGCACCGCTGCTATGACAGCTTTATCATAGAAGTCGAGCGTTTGATTTTGAGAAAACACAGTGGTGGAATTGAAGACACAACCGCTCCGCTTCCAAGATAGCGTGATAAGAGTTGCAACGCGGCTTCCTAGAAATAAAATACAAACTATTTGTACAGTACATGGCAGCAGTAAACGGCGGTGGTGCGGTTGCGTATCTTCACTGAGCATGTAGCTATGGCTAGTTCACTTCCGAGTTTGCCGACAATCGATAGGGAAACAGCTGAAATTTTTTTTGCGTCAACGTTTTTTGTGTTTCTTTCATTTTTTTATTCCTGCGTGTATCCACAGATAAAGTTTTCGGGGTATTGGTTTTGAGTGTGTGGGGAAAAACTGACCAATTCACAAGTTCTCTGTCTTTCTCCAGAACTCAGTGGAAAATTGAAAACTTCTCGTCGATCATAGCGGGATTTCCGCATAGGGAACTCCAAGCACCTTAGGACAATTTGAAAGAAAGGAAACAAAACTATGAACCAGGAAAAATTATCAACTGTTTCCTTATACATCGGTGGTTAGCATGGAACCAAGTCAGCCGTGGCTACAGTATGCTTAGTGAAAAAAGCAGCCGCACCGCCGCATCTTTCCTTTGCTGTGCTATGTATACTCAGCACACAAGTTTATTCAAGGAATCGAATGTTCCGAGAGCTGCGGGCTGCAAAGGATGAGCACACGAATTGCGTCAGCCGTCATGCGGCTGGAGTGGTTTGGTTCTACTAAGACCTAGTGACCAACTGGATACTATTAAGTTTCAAAAATGAAACTTTTCGAAATTTTATCTAGGCATTTCCTTTTGCATATATGTGAATTAGCTATTTTTTCGCCCAAAAATGAAATTTCGCTCGAGACGACCCACAAATAAAAAAAAGTTATCAGCGGGAAAGCTCAAGAAGATTTATGGTGTGAGCCGTATTTAACTTTGTTTTGTCATCAGCCTAAAGGATGGACAAGGATAAAGTTAAGGGCGTAAGTCAATACCGCAGGAGATCCGTCACACACGCGACTTCTACTCAGAATCGTGTAGGGTTGTGGATGTGCGTTGGGCCTAGACAGTGACTCGTAGGGTACCAGTCAATGTTCAAGCCAGTGATCCTGACCTCCTATACAACTCTAGAACCAACACAACACTGCCGGCAGAAGAACAGGCTTGGTCTCGGGCGAGGATCAATCACTCCACACTCTGCGGGATAGAGGTGTCTCTTACCCTTGTCTACATGCGCCCCATTTCGACCTCATAACAAACGCTTCTGTAAGTTCATCTCAACCCGAACAGAAACTTACTCATTGGTAAAGATGGCAAGAACGGGCGATATACAGAAACGAAGCAGAACAAAAATATTGAACGTATGCCCGTACAAATCATCATTGCTCGGAGGATGGTGCCAGAGAAATAATACTATCGCAGTCAACACAAATATCGTGCCGGAGTGAAGTATCAGAGGCAACTCCAATCGTATCGTGATTGAGCTGTTATGCTGAACACATGTTTTTCTTAGTTTTTCAGCAGAAAAAACCCAATCTATGCTTGTTTGACGCATCCTCTTAAGACCCTGGCAGGAGCAAGAGGTTTCTCGTCAAGAGTCATCCTCAAACATCTTCATGCGTACAGTCGGCACGGATTGTTTTGATACTTGGCGTTTTTCGTGGTGCGTTAGAGCGTATGTGCGAGCACCGTGTTTGCGCCAACGTAAACTAAGCAATGCGAAGTATCAGTGCGTTCCGTGCTGACTGTACATGTGTGACTGCACTGTGTTCCGCGGAATTTCGAATCGCTCATTAAGGCGACAAAAAATCGACCACGCCCCTAGAGAAGAAACAATGGGTGACGCCCGAAGGCAAGCTTTTTTGATCTCAAGGGAACCAGATGCACGATGGATTCAATCAATATTTATATTTTCCTATTTCCTATCGGTCTAACTTCATATTGTAGACTATAGTATAGTACGATAACTGCGAAAAAGGAAAAAATCATATGCTAACCGCTCCTTTCTTTCTCAGCGGTGGAAATAGGTGTTAACTGCTAATTCTCCTTTCATTAGTCTTCCCTCCCTCCTTTCTTCCCTCAAATTTGGACTGGCATGTCTAACCCTTTATTGGAATTGGCAGGAGCAGCACAGTCCAAAAGATGAAGAGATACTATATTTCAGTACATAACGTCTGCGCTTATACAATACCGCTCATGGGATTTGGTCAGAAGGCGCGCGAGGTCGGGTTTTAACGTCTTTTTCGTCTTTTTTTGTATAACTCGCCTCAAAGTTAACTTTGAGCGAAACTGCGGTGATTCTCGTGATCCTGATGACAAGGGCTCTCCAACTATATAGCCCTTGATAGGATTTCGTTTTGAACTCAAGAAGTTTGACAGGCAGGGTATACTGTACATTACCATTTGATGGAGAATGGGGCTCGGCGTCCTGTCTCTGCGTCCTCCTGGCTCCCACCACAGCCTCTGCAACGCACCCCCGTCTGTGGCCTCGCTGACTCGCGTGCTACCTCTCCTCACCACACCTTCGACCAGCAGAGCTGATTTTCGCCGGTCCCTCAACCGGCAATCCATTCGATGTGGGTGCGTCCATTAACCGATGCCCAAGGAGTTGTGCCTATCACAACCCAAATCGAGGACACTTCAAATATTGAAATGGGTAAATAGAAGATATACTAATAGAAGATATAGAAGACGGGAAACTCTCGGGTTTCAGAATGCAGCAAAAAGCATGGTTCAAATTATGCTTTTACATATTCAGATTTTTTTACGAATATTCGACTTTTCGAATAAATCCAGATTTTGAAGTTTCCTAATATTAGTTTTTACGAATATTTCGAGATTTTGAACTTCCCGAATATTCGGTTTTTTCAAATATTTCGGGAATTGGCTTCTTTCGAACAATCGTTTTTTCGATGAATTCGGGAATTTGCCTTTCTCGAATATTGGACTTTCCGAATAATTTGAAGTCGACTTTTTCGGTCGAATGATTTTTCGAATCATTCGATTCGTTCAAATAAAGTTCAAGCTGAACACAGATTTCAGATGTGGTGTTTTGAGTAACCTCGCAGGAGCAGGGTTGAGCAGGGTTGCGACTCGGCGCAAGGGGGGTCGTGAAATAATTGGAAAAATTCTTGAAAAAAATGAAAATATGGGGGGGGGTTGTACGTTTTGATCGAAGTCCACCACACATTTCATCCTTCTCCATCTTAATCACTCTCAAAAAGATTTTTTCATTCCGGAGGGAGGATCCTAAAATTTTCGGAAATTCAAAAAAAATATGGTGAACACGTAAGGGAATCGTTGCTCCGTCGAAAATTGGCGCAACGGGCTGCTCAACCCTGCGCAGGAGCCAGAATACTAGCCCAATAATCCGAAAAGCTATATTTCATCGTGACCACCGCCTTTAGGTGTGCAGAAAGACTACTACGGACCGGATTGTATTATTTACTAAATATGCGAATGATACATATCGTCCATCATTGGATGAGGGATCGCTGCGACGCTGCTTGGCGGGAAAAATTGCGCGCGGGAAAATGAATGGAGAGTGGCTATTGATCGCGCAATTTTTTCCGCCAAGCAGCGTCGCGGCGATCCCTCATCCAGTGATGGACGATATATACATAAATAAATAAATAAATTACGAATCAATCAAAATTCGAAAATTTCCTTGCTTGAGACATATTCAAAATTCGAATACTCCGTAAGAAGCGACATAGAATAAAATTCAAAAGTAAAATATTCGAGAAACAGGTTTTCGAATATTATTCAGAATTCGTTCAGAAATCCACCTTTTTTTAGCTTAGCTAGTATTCTGGCTCCTGCGCAGGGTTGAGCAGCCCGTTGCGCCAATTTTCGACGGAGCAACGATTCCCTTCCGTGTTGACCATATTTTTTTGGAATTTCCTAAATTTTAAGGATCCTCCCTCTAGAATGAAAATTATTTTGAGAGTGATTAAGATGAAAAAGGATGAAATGTGTGGTGAACTTCGGTCAAATCGTACAACCCCCCTATTTTTATTTTTTTTCAAGAATTTTCCGATTATTTCACGACCCCCCCCTTGCGCCGAGTCGCAGCCCTGCTCAACTCTGCTCCTGCGAGGTTACTCAAAACACCACATCTAAAATCTCTGTTCAGCTTGAACTTTATTTGAACGAGTCGAATGATTCGAAAAATCATTCGACCAAAAAAGACGGCTTCGAATTATTCGGAAAGTCGAATATCCGAGAAAAGCAAATTCCCGAATTCATCGAAAAATCGGTCGTTCCGAAGAAGCCAATTGCCCAATTATTTGAAAAAACCGAATATTCGGGAAGTTCAAAGTCTAGAAATTTTTGTCAAAACGAATATTCGAAATATTCGTAAAACGAATATTCGGAAACTTCAAAATCTGGAATTATACGAGAAGTCGAATATTCGTAAAAAATCTGATTATGTAAAAGCATAAATTTAACCATGCTATTTGCTGCATTCTGAAACCCGAGAGTTTCCCGTCTTCTATATCTTCCATTCGTGTATCTTCTACTTACCCATTTCAATAAAGTGTCCTCGATTCGGGGTGTGATAGGCATAACTCCTGGGGCATCGGGTAATGGACGCACCCACACCGAATGGATTGCCGGTTGAGGGACCGGCGAAAATCAGCTCTGCTGGTCTAAGGTGTGGTCAGGAGAGGCAGCACGCGAGTCAGTGAGGCCACAGAGAGGGGGGGGGGGCGAGTTGCAGAGGCTGTGGTGGGAGCCAGGAGGATGCAGAGACAGGACGCTGAGCCCCCCTCCTCCATCAAATGGTAATATACAGTATACCCTGCCTGTCAAACTTCGTGAGTTCAAAACGAAACCCAATTAAGGGCTATATAGTTGGTTAGCCCTTGTCACCAGGATCACCAGCATCACCGTAGTTTCGCTCAAAGTTGACTTTGAAGCGAGTTATACAAAAAAGACGAAAAAGAAGCTAAAACCTGACCTCGCGCGCCTTCTGACCAAATCCCATGAGCGGTATTGTACTGTGCTTCTTTGGGCCTAATTCCGGTCCGCAATCGCGTCTCGACACGCTTTCGCGGCCTCGCGCTTTCGAGTCAGAAGAGTTTCCAGCAGCACCTCAGATGCCGATCTGTTGACTCTAGGTGGGTTTTAGAAACTGTGAAGTAAACAAAATTCAAAGAAACTATAAAAAAGCCATATCGGGTCGGCTCTAGCGCTGGCAACTCGATTGACTCGAGCGCGTGCGGCAGCAAAGCGTGTCGAGGCGCAATTGCGGACCGGAATTTGGCTCAGAGAAGCACAGCATACCCAGCTGATGATAAGAATCGGGATGCAGGGCTGGTAAAGTGCACTTCGAGCCAGTGGGCGCCGAGTTAGTAGGCGAGCCGGGACTCGAATTGGTATCAGAGCGAACGACCGATTACGAAAGAGGATGTGAGAATATTGTAGAATGGGGATACGAAATAAATCAATGGGAATTAGATGTATAAAGTGTAAAGGGGTGAATGGGGTTTATCCTGCTTATAAACCTCTTTTGGAGGGTTTTGTTTTACCGTCAGCACCCACGATTCGCTTTTCCGAAGTGATTTGCATCGTAACTTCGCATGCGTTATACAGAAGTTATTCAGAATCTCTAAACAACCTACATGTAAATCTCAGGTTTTATGTCTGAGTTTGTACTACGGTATCCATGATGACTTGCTGAACACAAATCACCAACTCACCAAAAGCGCGGAATCCTTTTAGGTATTATTCAAAATGAGCACCACGTATCCTCGCTCATCTGAGTCGTCTCCTCACTTCGACACTGGGAAATGCTCTTTTGTTGGTTTTTAAGGCAGCACACAAGCTCGTATAGTCAGGTCCGTGGCCTGTGTCCTAAAGAAAAACCTTTAAATTCAATACGCGGCTGGCGTGGCGGTTCAATTCTTAGAGATTGAGATTCAAACCGCCGCGCAAGACGCGATTTGAATTTACACGTTTTTTCTTGAGGAAACAGGCCGCGGTTCTAACCTTAAACGTGATTGAGATGTCTACGGAAATATAATGATAAGGGTCAGAACACAACGCCTACGCATTTTGAGCGTCAAAAAGGAACCAAAATGCTGTTACACGAATAGGATGTTGGGCCCTCCCCGTATTTCTCCGCCCCCCTGTATTTGCCGTCCTCTTCCGAATCAGGGAAGCTGGGAAATTCCAACCGTCGGCGACGTTTGTGGGTGGTAGAATAAGTACAATAAATAAACCACTTAAATCGACGACGGCGGAGACTCGCCGCAAGCCCTATTTCAGAGGACGGCAAATACAGTGGTCGGAGAAATACATGAGCGGGGCCAATTTCTTACTCGTGTACCCTCTATAAAACGTCATAATTCACATCATTCAAGGCGCGAGTGGCGCAGCAACGCCTCAACGTTTGCCCTCCGCTCTCTAACTGTCTCTAACCTCCGCTCCGCACCAGCACGCGTAGGAACCGTGTGAATTTCGCCGCTTTATAGCCTGTAGCGGCATTGTTAGTCGCTTTTGACCCTTCAAAACGAGTATGCGTTGTGGTCTGAGCCATGACTCTCTATTTTCGTAGTTACCGCAACCACTTTTACGAGCGCATATGCAGCCTACAAAGGAACTGTTCACGATAAACTTCGTCCTAGATTTTTCTTTGAAATACAATTGTGCTAGCTCTCATAGGCACAACAGTGTAGAAAAAATTAGATCCCGAAGCCTTTCCAGAGGCGAAATGGGTTTTGGAAATTATCCCAGTGGGCAACGCCGGCCTCCTCGGGTTCCGTTGTTGTCGTCAACACCGACACGGCTCTATCAATGCCACGCTTCGACCTGCTATCATCAGCAGTGGTTTTTATTGAACTATACAGTGGATTGGACAGCTTTCTGCCTGACGACAGTTTCCTGGTGTTTTCGTCAACTAATTCTTGAATCTAATGTCTCTTTCAAAGAAAAACCACTGCCGATGATCGCAGGTCACAGAGTGGCAGTGATAGGGCCATCTTGGTGTTGATGACAACAACTGAACCCAAGGAGCCCAGACTTGCCCACTGGGATAATTTTCAAAACCGTTTTTTGCCTCTGGGTAGGCTTTCGAATCCGTTTCTTCAACACTGTTCTGCTTCTGAGGGCTTCCACCATGGTTTTTGAAAGAAAGCTCAAGAACGAAGTTTATTGCGAACAGAGCCTTTATGACTATCACGCATCGACTGAGAATAGCTAAGCGTTGCGTCATGCCAAAAAGAAATAACAAGATTTACCCTCAGTGCAAGACAGCCCAGTATTATAATGTAGCAAACTGCACTTATCATTACGACAAATTCAGCAAAACAGAAGTCCATGTAGAACAAGACATCCGCTAGAACAGTTCCATCTGAAAATCACCTGTTCGGAATATTTCGCTCTCTACATAGACCTCTTTTTGTTTCTAACCTGTGAATATGAAACTAGGTATATGAGGTATCCAAATCGATCGCACTTGGCCGGAGAGACAAAGAGCTGCATTGAACGCACCGAAAATCCAGCAAAGCGCTATTAACACCTGAAGGACAAACAAATTTTAGAGAGTAAAACGCGGCAGATATTGTTACTCTCTCATATATGCGTTCTTGGTTTTAGAAAGGTTGCCTGACGTAGAACCTAACAGCAGGGTACAGCACGAGGTGTGGGCTGGCCAGTTTTGCTGAGACCCCCCTCTCTAATGGCGACATTGCTCAGAGTCCCCCCCCCCCAGGGACGTTAGTGAGTCAATTTTGACTGTTTTCTCCCACCCCCAACAAGAGCTGATGTGTTCAAGCAGTTTATCCAGCAGGTTTACATACCTCTAACGTTTCAGTGCAGTAAAATTTCTCTTGTCGTATTCAAATGGTAAGTATGAAATTGTCAAATGGTAAAAAACCAAAATTGACAACTCGAAGCCGATGCTTCGCTACTAAATTCGGATGTTTAAGAGGACGAGAGCACAAACAGCGCTCATGGCATTTACATATGTGGTGAGGAGCTGAAAGTGCAAAAGTATATGTAACTGGTAACAGCTTGTGCTGTGTAATAAAATGCGGATGTTTGAAAGAGGGTTCGATCTCGCCGGAAGTTCATATTCTCCTACGAGTCACGAGAGTGGGATATTATTCAAACGTGATCGATTTACAAAGTATATCAACTTTAGATGGACGCTGAAGGGCGCTACAGTATGCGGGATCACACCTTTCTCAGGTGTGGCCCCACCGGAAGTCGACAGTTAAAAAAACTAAAAAAAATAAGAGCCACGAGAGTAGGATATTTGAGTCCATCTTGGTCGAGTTATGCTTGAAACTTGTTTTGACCTTCTCAATTGAATGCCGAAGACCGCTACATAGATAGCGGGAGACGATGAAAAAATAGGCTGTCCTCAAAAAAGTAGGTTCTTTGGAACGTAGTAAGTTAAGTGCTGAACGAGTTATTTGGAAAAATCCTGGCTTTCAGAAACTAGACTTTATACTCTATCGTTCGAAACTTTCTTCACCCCTGGAGAAAGCCTTGCGCAAAAAAATCACTAAGTGTGGGTTATTCTTCAAAAAGCACTGAGAGCACACAGCTGGGCCCTCACCTAAAAACTGAAAAAACGCAAAAAATACTGCAGAACCCACACCAGGAAAATTTTCTTCAAAAGCCTACTCCGGGGTTGCGGGTGGTTCTAAACGGTTGGGTTCAGAGCGTAGTTTCTTGAAGCCAGGATTTTCCAGGAACCTTATTTAGAACTTAGGTTACTGCAGTCTTTAAGCTCAAATTTATGTTCGTAGACCGATTTTTTCATCGTCTCCCGCTCTATATGAACCGGTCTTCAGCGTTCATCTGAGATTGTGAAAAAGTGTACCCAGAGTAAATCGACCACGCTGGACTCAAATATCTTACTCTCGTGATTCCTAATTCGCAAAATTGACAACTTTCGACGGGGCCACACCTGAGAAAGGTGTGATCCCGTAGAGTTTCGCTGTCTTTAACGTTCATCTGAGATGGTGAAAGTGAGTATATAGGGTGAGTCGACCCCGCTCAACTCAAATGTCAACTCTCGTGACTCATGGAAGTCATTTGCAGAAATCATTCAACATTTAGAAGTCAAACTGCTTTGTACTTTTTACATGCTGGATTCATATGTCTAGACTATTATTCTGAGAAGACCTTTACTTTACCCTAAACTTCCTATTTAAACTCCGCGACTAGTGAATCAGTTAAATCAGCCTTTTAGTTAAATCACAATCTATATTTGAAATCTAAGTGAAAAACCGCTCCCGACGGTTTTTACCCACAGACACGTTGGTTCAACTGGTCTTCGTCCAGAGATCAGACCACCCGCTCCCACCCCTCCAGAGCTCACACCCCACCCCTGTGGGGGCCCACACCCGCGCGGAACCCTGCCTAACAGAGTTTGGATTGCACTTCTCAGACAGAAAAGAGCCTGACAACCTATTCGTCCATTTTCCCTGAGACATGAGATAAACATGTGCGGTGCTTCCGCAGCGAGGGGGGAAGGCAGTCAGCAGTCGAAATCGGCCACCCCCGCATCGTCCCGGGCCGCATTTCTAACGCTCAAGCGCGTGTTTACGAAATAAAAGATACCTGACTGGTTGCTGGAAATGCGGCTCCGCGAAATGGACGTGGAGAGGTGCGACAGCCGACTGACCCCCCCCCCCCCTGCGATAGCACACAGGACATGACATTCGGGAGAAGGGCGGGCAAGTACCTATCATGTGCGGAGCCTTTACCCAAAATGTAGCTCGTTGCACTCGACGCTCATTTCGAATGAAAGCATGCGACGTCCTCTTGAGTTTTGAATCCCACTCCGTGAGGGGGCGCACGATTACGTCTTGTTCCCGGCAGACCTCTATTCAAGCAGCTCAGAATAATAATTAATAATAATAATTCATTACGCTGTTTAAGACAGACGTTAGATAAGCAATAAAAACAATAACATACATCATTCTAGTATAGTATCACAATGATAACAATTCAGTGATAAAAACTAGTAACTTAGAATCATTTTTGAGGCCATTCGTTTGAAGGACAGCAAGTAGTGGGGTTGCAGAGGAACGGTGCTTCTCAAGGACACATAAGCAGCACCCGCACGGACTGTAAATGTATGAGATCGTATGCCTTTTTCAAAGGCTGTGTTCACAATAATCTTCGATTTCGAGATTAGTTGCTGATTCGATTGTTCGCACCCCCCCCCCCCCCCGGCAAAAATTATAAAGACCAAGAAATCGAGAAAAACGCACCAGAAGTACAAAAAATCCTTTAATCTCACCCTGCCTCTTTACTCTCACAGGAACTGTTTGGTGTGGAAATGGAATCTTTTGTAGGACCGTCTTTTGCAATTTTCTAGTTTCCGTTGCTTCGTACTTTCTTTCAGACTCTAACTAATACTGTTTTTTTTAATTGTTCCATTATTGGCTAGCCCCCTTTTTACCGAAGACAATCACCATGAACATGTTCATCCGACCGAACAACTAGTTCATGTCACTGCAATAAGACTTCTTAGGGGGTCATCATGTACACACGACTCACTATCCGCTCACAGGCGCTCCTTCTCCCGCGCCCTCGCCCGCTCGCTCTCGCGCGCTTACGACAGCTTTACGAAGCAAGCACCAAGTTTTAAAGGCAGTGTTCACGATGAAAATCGTTTTTCTGTTTTTCCGCCTATCTTGAAAACGGCCCCATGCTGATTCCAATGGTGTCTCTGAAATCCCACAAGACCTTCTGTGAACGCAGGTATGGTCCCTCAAAGAATGAGCTATGGAAACATGGTGGACGAGTTGTCCGAGGCTTGTAACTTCCGTCTTTTGCAGCCGATCTATGCGAGCTGACCTGCGTTCACAGAAGGTCTTGTGGGATTTCAGAGACACCAAATAAAGAGAGAAGCTGAGAATGAAGGGAAGAACGGGGCTAATGATTGAAAATCATCGCTCATCTCACGATCTCGAGCATTCATTTGTTCACGTCGGTGGGCGTGTGATGCGCTTCTGGGGTTTTCAATGCGCTCGAAGTTGCAACTTCGGGCTCTTTTGGGGCTCTTCCTGGCTCGTTTTCATGCGTTCTTTCGACGTTAACGTTACAGAGTGTCCCTCCACTACCCAATCCTAGTGGAATTTCGAAAACTTTTTTCATCGTGAACACTGCCTTTAAAGGCAGCAGACACGCTCGAAAAAGTTGTTAAGATAATTACGTTTCTGAAGTCGCATGACTCCTAGTAGATTGGGCACGCCGTTTGAAACGTCAAAAACGAGTCAAAACTACTAAATTTCAGCAATGCAAATCGAAAAATTTCTGCAATCCCGCCCCTGAGCGTCTGCAACCCCGCCCCAAAATACAAACTCGTTCACATTGATAGTACTAATACGGTCCCTTTGGCTGCTTTTTGATGCTTTCAACGAAGTGAACGTTCCAGCACAGTCTGTAAGAGTATATCGGCTCCACTATCTCAACCGTTTTGTGGCTAATATTCGCTGTTTTACCCACGCGCCGTAAAATTCGTCCATTTTCACCTGATAACAGAATAACCGTTGTTCCTCTATTTGCACACAGTTTTCGTTCGTTTTTTCGTCAGTTCCCAAAACAACCAGCTCCAAACCAACCCCCTTAATTTATTTCAGAAATTCGCCACCATTTTTGAGCGTGTCTCCTGCCTTTAAAGCTTAGTGCTCCATCACTAAAGCAGGTGGCATTAAACCTGTAGCAAAACTATTGTCCTTCTTTGCCATAATCCCACCATGGAAGTCGAAAACCATGGGAAATCATCAGCCGTTGCACCGACTCTAGCGATTGATCACCCGATCAAACGCTTTCAATCGAACCAAGACGAGGTAGGAGGTGTTTGCCTGTGTTAATTTGCGGGTGCGGGCTGCTCTAGCGTCGAGGAGCGTCGAAAGGTGCACAACAGCGGAAACGCCCGCTCTCGCGACGTATAGACGCTGCCTTAGAGCGTTTCTAGCTGTTTCACGGTAATTCGGGTAACATTTGGTTTCCAACGCATTGTTTTGAGTGGGAAACTTGGGAACGAAAATCATCGTGAACATTACCTTTAAAGGCATCGTTATATAACACTGCTCATAGGCTCCGTCCATAGCAGAAGTCCTAGCGTCAAGTGACCGTGGAGTGACGCTGGGGGTTTGCATCTTTAGCATTTGTTACTGATCTGACTCCCCGGCGACCCCTGCAGCCGGCCAGTCGCTGACGGTGGAGGCATAGTGACCGTAACGGCTGTCACTAATATTATCGATACCACCGTGAACCACGTGCCGTCCCCGGACACGTTGAATGCGCCAGCCGTCGAGCGTCATGCGCTAGCGTTTCAGCGCTGGCGCATGATGCTCCGACGCCTTGACGCTTTGCCGCTGGTCGACTGCTATGGACGGAGCCTTAAACAATCCCACCAGATAATCTCTTCGAGAAAATTTTTTCACACATCCAAGATGTCAGAGGGAAGTGCTTAGCGCGAAGTACCCGCGCAACTGGCGCAGTGGTTGGGGACGCATTCGACGCGACCAGCACCGTAGTTCGACTCCTATATTCCCTCTATGTTTTGCCACCTAGTTTGTTTTGAACAATGGACCCTTCCAAGTTAGTGGCCTTATCTGGAAACGGGGCACGATGAAGCTCAGGTTGGCTGCCATTTCATGTAGTGACTGCGGGGATGGGGGGGGGGGAGTTGCAACAAGTTTAGCGGCAGAGGGCGGCGACAGCTGACAAGCTGTGCCTCACCCGCCGAGTACATGGGCAGTGGTGAACTCTCCTTTCTATGAAGAAGGAAAATCGTTAAAGGCACAGTTCAATCTCATAACCGTTTTCTGGTTTTCTTACTTATTTTGGAGACAATTTTTGGCTGATCACAACAGTGTCTCCAGAATTGCTCAAAACCCTCTACGAACGGACTTATTACCACTCAAAGATTGTGCATTCCGACGGTGAGAAATTTGTGGACGAGTTGTCTCGGGCCTGATTTTCCAGGTCGTTTGAAGCCATCGCGCAGCAGCAGATCACAATGTGGAGCTAGACCGATAACTAATGGAAGAACGTAGATTTGGATCAAAATCTTTGGCGCTTATTTTCGTTATTCAAACCGGAAGCCTTGAAGTGGGCGGAGCCAACGGGTACCGATTTGTGGGGCGGAGAGAGTGGCTGCTCGATTTTTCTAGCTTCTTCTGAAGAGTTGAGATTCCGCGTTTGGCAGAGTTGTTACACACAGCGTCCGGGCCATAATATCTAATTTTACCCACGAGCTTGAACTGTGCCTTTGCACCGCCTTCTTCAATAACCTTCAAAATCGCTTCTCTTACGAATTTTCGAAATGGCTGAGAGTATGAGGAGTAATGCCAAAATGTAACTTCGACCGTTCTCGATATACTGTACAATATAGTTTAACGATTATCACATAGCATGATAACTGAAGAAGAACTTTAGGGCTGAACCCTTGGTTTCAAAGCTTCTTCACTTGTTGTCTGCTCTAAAACCCTTGAAGTCCGGAATCAACGGTATTTCTATAATTCAGAAAGCATGCAATTCATGTCTTACGTTGGGCAGCTTGCATGAACCTGGCGACTTCGTGGCATCTATGTCGTGGTTTACGGAGATAGTGGTTTTCTCGCGTTAGACACCTCATGTATTCCCACACCCAAATTTTTTGAACTCTTTCAATTCTAAACGAAAAAATCGCATTAAAATTGCGTTCTAAACCGTCTCGATTCTTAGACGAGCGGTCTGGTCTACAGTTTGAGACTCGATCAGCTCTTCGGATGATGTCGGAGCAGTTTGTTTTTTTTTGTTTCTGGCAAGCACGCAAAGTTCGGTTGTTTCATACTTCTCGGGTGTTTTCTCTTCTGCTTTTCGGTTTTCTTTTTCAAGGTTTTTCTTACTTTGTGGCTGAACAGGTATTATATTTTCACATGTGATGTTAGTAGAAAAAACAAAAAATGCATGAAATGCATATAAAATGCAAAATTAAAATTTTGTGCACAAGTGAAATATGAACACATTCACGGACCTATTACTAAAAAACGCGGTATACGACCTACGTTAGTCAGCTTTGTATTACATATATTATCCACGGAGTACGGACGCACTATTGCCAGAAGACGATTAATGGCCAATATAAGAACCATAGGATATTCGACAGCCCAACTTCCTTGGAATAACGCTCCATTGACCTATGATGTCAATGATTGATTCGTAGGAACATGGAAAACTTACAGTACTGCAATGTTTGATCACAATTCGTGTTTATCATTTTGAGATGAACAATCGAATCTCAATTGAACAAATACTTAGTTACAAACTTCTGGCATCCAAACTGCAAGACGATTTGCAGTAAGCTAGAATCTGCTTCCTAATTGAGCTCACTCCACAGATCGTTGAAGCCAACATTTTGCAACATTTAGTACACCTGTCGCTGCCCCTACAAACAACCGGACGACTGATCAAAATTCAAAATTTACTATTATAAACGCCTGTAGCTGATCGCAACCCTGGATCTCAAATATCTTATCTGGTCTGGAAAAAATTGGTTACAAAAAAGTTCTTCGGAAAAAAAACTTTAAAGACGCGAACTTGCGTCATAGACGGCCTTCTGACCAAATTCTACGAGGGTAGTGTAGGTGATTCCTTTGGTCTATCGCTGGTGGAAAAATTCACCAGCAATCATTGGATGAATGATATGTGTCGTGGGTGCTACGGTAGCTGGCGTGCACCGTGGGCGCTCAGGCTGTTTCCACTACGCCAGCATCTTGAAGGCGGGGCATGCCCCGCTGCCTCGCTTCCTTTTCCCTCGCTGACTATAAAAGGAGACAGTCCTCGTTTCAGTGGTCTGCCCAGAGCCGGATGGCCTTGGCCTCCGATGCCCGTAGACACTACTCTGCTTTGGCAACGAAGACTTCTCGCGATATCCCAGGATCGTGGGCTCCGTCCTCAGCGGCCGTTGCTGCTGAGGAAGCCGGCATGCGGGTGCCAACTCGACTTAGGGCTAGTGGCCTGGAGGTTGGTGGAGACTCGAAGGCTTCTGATATTGGCCACCGCTAGGGATTTGCGGTTGACCAGTGGGAGAGGTGCGATTTTACTCCACCACGCATCACGCAATCTACTATGCCGTGGTAGATTAAGCTTATGTGCTACGCACTGGGAGAACTGAACCAATTAGAACCTTGACTGTAAGGCTATTACAATTGATGCCTTTAGGTATAAGTGGTGGTACTGCCTCAAGGATGAAGTGTCAAACCTTACTACTGTATAGTTTACATCTGTGTTGGTGTTCTTGTAGCGCTGCTATATCGGTGTCAGTATGGTTGGCTTGTGTTGTTTTGCTAATTCGCTGGTACTACGCGGTACACCCATGGGCTCCCCGGACCTGTTAGTTGGGTTAGTGGCTTGGTAGTGCGGCGGTCGCAGGTTCAGGGACAAGGTGATCCCAGTGGAAGCGAGAATTCCTTCTGCTTCAGGGGACATATTGCGAAATAACTCCGCGTAAAATGGCGCACAGTAACAATCGATGCGTCGCGATAGTGGGCCGGAGAACCAGGGACCCAAGGATCCATGT
This sequence comes from Aplectana chamaeleonis, assembly GCA_029168955.1. Classification (NCBI taxonomy): domain Eukaryota; kingdom Metazoa; phylum Nematoda; class Chromadorea; order Rhabditida; family Cosmocercidae; genus Aplectana; species Aplectana chamaeleonis. The sequence continues at coordinate 718,094 of JAPDOI010000246.1, read as the reverse complement.
GGATGTTGACCACACCTCAGTCCATGGTTGCCATATTCGTGGGTTGGTCCTTATGCGGTGCCTTACCACTACACAGTGTAACATAAATCCCATCGCTTTCGCCACAATTTGATAACATGTTCAAATGTGACCGTTATCGGCAAGAGAGTTCCGAGGAGAGTATTGCAGTCAGAACAGCGAGTGTCTCAAAGTGGGAAAAACTGCTGGGGCGGTAGTAATCTGGCTTAATATGCAACTTAAATCGTTGATTTGAGTTGCATCTGAGCAAAATCTGTGTCACAGCTTAAAAACTTTGTTAGATGCATGAGGATGCTCTAGGTAAAGTCTTGACTCTTAATGAGCAAGTCAGCTCCAAATCAGATTCATCTTTATCTCAAATTTGAAGGTGTCGCTGATTGCCAATATCAGCGACAGATGGCTGTCGCTGATTGTGTGGTGGTGAGAGCGCACGAGACAGTGCGGCGAAAGAGAGGGCGCAGCGCTTTCAGATCGATCTTCGCTACTCAGACAAGCCCAAGGACGATCCGCGGCGCTTTTGCAGGATCGTCCGCGGCCGACGACCGGACGATCCTTCACCGAAGCCGCGGATGCGCCGGCAATGCGCCGCGGACCATCTTGCCAGCGCCGCGGATCGTCCTGCAGGCGCCGCGGATCGTCCTGACAGCCGCCGTGGACCGTCCTGAGAGCCGCCGCGGACAGTCCTTTTGAATATTGTTATCCAGCCCACCCCAACCGACTCATTGGCCGTGGGACAGATTTTGGCATTGGAGTACGCTTCTCGCGCTAGCATTCCATACTCCTCAGAAAGCCTCAATATCACAATTTTGCAGGATTTCTCCATCGTAAGAGCTAATTTCAAGAGTAGAACAGCTCGACTAACATGCATAACTGGTTTCGATAGTTTAGCTGTACAACTGTGACATGTATCGCTGAAGTATTGTGAAAATATTATATTTTATTGCAATCTTTTAGACATCGGTGATGTATAATTATGATTATGAACAAATGATTAATGTATGATCATGAGCTGTAAATTCTCGAAATCGAGAGCTCATATTTTATGACTCTTAAGCAACAACTTTGTAATATTAGTTTAGACTGAAGACCTGTAACACATAGTTATTGCACAATCAGTTGTTTGTGTTACCATGGGCATGCATTGCAATATGCCATAAACTGAACAAGTCTACGAATGCACATCGAAACCAGTTCTACATGTAAATTGAGCTGTTCTACCTCTGAAAATATGTCGTACGGTAGAGCAACCCTGCGAAATTGTGATACTGATGCTTTCTGAGGAGATAAGAAAGCTAGCGCGAAGAGCGTGCAACAATGCCGAAATCTGTCTCACGGCCAATGAGTCGATTGGGGGTGGGCAAACTGACTGTTTCCATCTAATTGGGAGTGGTGCTCTACTCGAATATCCCACTCGATGGAAACAGTTCATGTACTGTGCTTCTCTGCGTCAAATTCCACTCCTCTGCGTCAAATTCCCCTCCGCAATTGCGTATTGAGACGCTTCGCGGCCGCACGCGCTCGAGCCGGACGATATTCCGGCGCCGTAGCCGATAAGCTGATTGTAGGTGTTTTTTTCATTTTCTTCAATTTTCTTGGCTTCTGTGACCGAACCCGTCCTTCTGTGTTTCTTCATATATTAAAGTATTATATCTACATGCACACCAATTGTATCCTTCCAGATGGCTCCGCAACAACTTCTAGGGGAGAAAAAATTCACGGTGGTAGGTAATTTTTCATTTTCACGTTTATTTTTGTAATTCTCTCTTTTTGTTTTCCTTCCTTACATTCCAGTGATTTATATGATTGTTTGGTTTTCTAGGGTAGATCTGGTTTCATGCCGAAATCGATCAAAGTCGGTATCAAACCGGAACTATTCTTGAAAAAAAACATGAGGAGAATTACCAAACCAAACAATCATGAAAATTATTTGAATGAGAAAAAAAAAACAAAATCAGAAGAGAATCTCAAAAATGAACGAGAATATGAAAATTTACTTACCATCGGGAATTTTTTCTGCCCTAGAAGTTGTTGCGATGGCATCTAGAAAGAATAATTAGCGTGCATGTAGATATAACGGTTTGAAGAAGTTACAAATACGATAAATTCGAAGTCAGCGGCTGGAAAATTGTCTAAGACTGCGGGGAATGAGGTGGTGGAGTCGTTCAATCCAAAAACAACTCAAAAATATATGTGGCTGCTTTTCATCGATCAGTATTGAGATGGTGGATTGGCGGTGCGCCTCGGAGCCACCCCCTCGAGAACAAACAGCGCCGCGGATCGGCCGTTTGACCGTCGCACTATCAACCGTGCTGCGGATCAGCCGCCAAGCACCGCGGACCGTCCGGAAAGCTCATCTGCCGCCGCGGACGAGCCGTGAGTTTGTCTGAGTAAATGTCCTCTCGAGTACATTTAAGACTCCCGTTGAAACGATTCGGCGACCATGCCGGGAAGCATCCCGGACGGGGTGAGTCGCTCAAACAGCGCGGTCGCAAAATCCAAGGTCGACGGAGTGATGCCTGCATAGGTAGCACCGTCAACAACCCTACACCAAAAGGAACGGCCCGAATTGAGAACATCATCGCAGACGCCACAGTGAACGGGGTGACCCCATCTGAAATAGACGCTGGTGAGGTCAGGAAAAGCCTCCCTTTGATAAATTTCAAAATCTTTGATGACTTTAAGGTGTATTGCGGAACACTATGCTCGTCTTTATCTTTCTTGCCGATTTTCACCATTTTCCGCGTATTATTTGTTGATTTTCCATAGATCTACTTACAGTAACGCGCAAATTTTTTGCAAAATGCGTTTTACGGCGTTTGTTGAGCTCACAAGCAGCCGCATCGCCATGCCTTGCTTCGAAGTGGTCCGATTTCAATTTTGAAGTCATTTCTGGATTGCTTTCTCTGAGTCCTACACGATAGTGTTACAAAATAATAGATTATACTTGTACACGAGCAAAATTTCAAAAAATTCTCCAACGATTTTTCCCAATTTTTTTAGTTTGTTCTAGTTCGTTCGTCGTTCTAAAATTCACCGAACGAGTTTTTTCGAATTCGTTCGTTCGAAATTTCGTCGAACGAATTTTTTTTCGATTTTCGTTCGTTCGATTTTTCTTCGAATGAAATTTTTTTCGATTTTCATTTCTTCGAATTTCTTTGGAACGATTTTCTTCCATTTTCATTTGTTCGAGATCTGGTTCCTTGATTTTTTTTTCGAAAATTCGTTTGACTTAGAAAATGCTTCTCGAATCTTAGGTTACGCTGTTTCGTTATTGCTCGGGCCGGGTTGTCGTAGGCGTGCTCAACAACGCGCCTGCGGTGAATATAGCACTGATTAGGGAACTTCGACATTATAGGCCCGCCCGATGAACATCGCTTTGAACTGTTCGAAATAAGGGAGAGAGGTAATACATGCTCGAATTTGTGTGGAATATTCATTCACTGACTGAGCGGTGTAAATAAAGCGTTGAGTCCGGTTTTCGAAAATCTGAAATGTTGAAGGGGTATCGAAAAAGTTCCTGAACTTATATCTCGCCAATCACAGGGAATTGAGATATCGCTCTTGACAAGAGTTGTAGAAGAGAATCCTTCTACAGAATAAGATGAAAATCAAAAAAATTCATGTCTGAGAGTGTGTAGTGCTTCTGAGTATATTATGTGATGCTCCAGTGAGCCTGATGGCTGCATTTTGCTTTCCTCAATGCGTTGCACCACTACCTCACGTGCCTGGTCTAGCGATGGACAGCTAGCGCTATGGCGCAGTGCAATGTCGCGCTGCTCTCGTTCCAGTCCTGTTGGCCTGGTTCGCTTCTCACAGTGTGTGGTAAGTCTTGTTTACAGCGTTTCAGATCCTCACTCAACATAGAACTGGCTCCTCATTATTATGGTTGCCTACTCCACATCAGTGGAAGATGTTCATCATCGCTAATTCGCACTTAAGGCCAGATTACTACCGCCCCTGGCTTGCGGACTTCTGCGAAAAAGTGATATCCGGTCAAATATCGTTGTCCTAGGGCTCTAAAAGCTTAGCTGAATATGACGTTTGTGGTCCTGGGATAGATTTAGCTCAAATTTGTCTTTGAAAGATCGTTTGACACACTGAACATTGATACGAAGTCACCTTCTTCGTTTTCAAAAGATTGCGCTGATGATCCAAGAAATACAGGCTTGAAGAGAGAAGCCTACGCTTACTCGTTGAGCTTCTTCTTTTTATAAGCGCAATGATTCTAAATAAGAGACAGTTTCACAAAAACGTCCCTGATCTGACATGAAATTTTGCCACCAATGTCGTTTCGGGTTCTGATCACGAACTCGAGCTCCGCTTATCGATTTTCTGAATCTTTCTACCGTCTTGGTCGAATAAATTTTAGAGCCTAGCGCGACTTCCGACGATTTTCGAAATGCCAACATGGATTTCGTTTAATTTTTTTGTGGGGATTATTTGAAGAGCTTAACACAAATCCACAACCCATTTTTCGATTTTTGATAGATTACGGCAGGTTACGGTGAGTATACGATAGTTATCGTCCATCACTGGATGAGGGATCGCCGCGACGCTGCTTGGCGGGAAAAATTGCGCGCGGGTAAACGAAGGGAGAGTGGCTATTGATCGCGCAATTTTTCCCGCCAAGCAGCGTCGCGGCGATGCCTCATCCAGTGATGGACGATATGTAGAGTTCGCGCAATCATTCTAGTCTGATGAATGGACGGGGCTGCGACGGTAGATCACCCCGCGCGAATCGAAACCCCATTCTCCATTGAGGCCGCCAACCCCGCACGGCCAGCCGCCTGGTTAATGCATCAGACTAAAATGAAAACGGATACCATAAATGCCCCAGATTTCTCTCGAAACTTCGTTGTTTGGGTTATATAGAGAGCTGAGGTAAGCGAAATCCAATTTCAGATCTGGAGATCGCGTGCCAGAATTGAGCAGAATGCAATCATCATCATTTTTCTAATGGTGCGGACAGCCATACGAGGTATCTAGTTAGCTTTATGACTCCTTTTGGCGAAAAATGGAAGTGGATGTGTGGCGGAGACGTGCAAATGTACACCATATTATCATAATCACATATTATCCATAGCTCAGCGTTGTCATCGTTTTCCAACAAGAAAGAAACAACAATAGTTCAATTTGAGAAAAGTCTTACCGTATTGAAACTTATATCCATGTTATCATACGAAAATGTGCATGATACAGCAATAATCTGAGATATAATGTTCAAAGAGTTAGCAGCTGAAGCGTGCTGACTAAAGCGGTAGGAGGGGAGTTTGGCCAGCTTCCTGCTCCAGTAAATAACCTGGAAATGAGCAGGTAGTCACCAGTACACAGCTTAAGCAACTAGTAACTCACCATGATAAAGCGAATATGTAGCAGCAGAAATGTTGATCCAATAATTAGGTAGATAATATAAAACGGAGTGTGAAGTGGTGAAAATTGATTTGCCTCGGTCTCGTTCATCCACTTGCAAAATTGATCAGAGAGGAGGAACTGAAACGTTCTCCAAAGTACTGTACGAATTTAAAGAGCAGAGCCAGAAGCTAACTAGACATAACATCAGACGCCGTTTTGAAGTTACAACAGAAGAACAGAGAAACACTTGCGCGACAGCAAGTGATTTTCATAAGAAAAACAAGAAGATGAGAGAGAATTTGACGACTTCTTTGAGTATTATCTTTCTAAAGTTAAGGTCTTCTTGGAAAAGATAATATATCGAAATATCGTCATTTTCTGCCTGCCCTTCTCATGGTTTTTCTTTTGAAGATCGTTCACTCTCTCGCAATGACATCTAGCAAATCTAGTGAAGGCACAAAGAGCAATCATTGCGACTGACCGTACAGCATTCCGCAACAAGACTGGCTGGCGGGTATCGACCGCGCGCGACGATCTACAATCGTAGCCCATTCTTCTTTTTCTCTAGCGCTTGTCCCGCTTCGAAGCGGGGTCCGCTCTTCTGAACGTGCCCAAACCACCGCAGCCGAGCTTCAAGGAGCCTTTCAGCAATTGAAGCGACACCGAAACGTTGTCGATTGTCATCGTTCGTGATGTTATTTAATCGAGTGACAACAGCATCCCATCCCAACATTTTCGTCTCCATTATGCCGAGTTTACGCTAGGCGTCCTTCGTTGCACGCCAGCACTCTGCGGCATACAGCGCGACGGGTTTGGATGACGGCTCAGTAAATCTTCGACTTCAAGCAACCGGGTGCTTTTTATTGCAGAGCATCCCAGTCATCAAACGCCACTTTGACCACGCTGCTCCCAAAAGAGAGGCCATTCCGGAATCTGGGCTGCAATCAGATGCGATTGTCGATTCAAGATACTTGAAGACTTCAGCACGGGGTAGCTCAATTCCCCGCGATCTTCATAGGCTCCTCTTCATCACCGTTCGTGGCCAGGTATTCCATTCTCTTGACACTAAGGCGTAATACCAACCGAGACAGCCGATTTACTTCGTGCTTGCACATCTCGCTCCAGGTCAGTCTAAACACGGAAGCGTTTAGACACAACAATGCCAACGCCGTTCGTGGTTCTAGAACTGCCATGATGAGGGCTTTGTACAGAGATCAATACGTCTACGCTCCAGAGCAATAGTCAACTCACTCGGGCGTCCTGACAACGTGCCGGCATTCAGCGTTAAAATGCGAGTCTTGGTAATGTCAAAGGACTTTCGAAATAGCTTGGTTACCCGTCGTTGCCGTCCTTGCACCGAAGACCCTAGCATACATTCACCACACACCGGGCTCCGTAAGTGGGCGTCTGTAACCGCGGATGCAGTATCCTTTAGGGATTCCTTTAGCACTATGACATGTGGTGTGACAATGATATCAATTGGATACATAGCAGGTGAAAAATTCCGGAAACTCAGTACGAAATCATTCTCATCAGGCATGATTTGTGATGCACTCTAACATATTAAAGTTTTATCGAGTTTCCATGAGTCTGAGCCGAGATACGCTTTGAAACAGTCTTCTCCGAAAACCACCATGTCTGAAGATTTTTGAGCGTACATATGAGCTAGCAACTGTACACTCTTTTTATTGCAGAATCAACGTTTTTGGTCAAAGAGTTTGCTGAGTTCCGAAACGGCTGTTGCACACCTGTGCGATCTCATTAATAAAAACGGAAAAAATCTGCAATTCAATCGTTTAGAAAAGAGTTATGTGAACAATCATCGGCCCACAGACTTCATATTCTTTTCAAGTTGACTTTGATGATTTTTTAACTCCGAGAAATTTTATCATCATAGTCTTATTTTTCTTCCATAGTTGTTTGAAGGCAGTGTTCACGATAAGAATCGTTCTCTGCTTTTCCATCTATCTCAAATACGGTCCCATGCTGATTCCGATGATGTTTTTGGAATCGTACAAGACCTTCTAGGAACTGAGTTATGGTCCCTCAAAAATTGAGCTAAGGAAGCATGGTGGACGAGTTGTCCGAGGCTTGTAACTTCCGTCATTTTCACCCGATGTATGCGAGCTGACCTGAGTAAAGAGAGAAGTTGGAAATAAAGGGAAGAACGGGGCTATTGATCGGAAACCATCGCTCATCTCACAATCTCGAGCATTCATTTGTTCACGTAGGTGGGCGTGGAAAGTGCATCTGGGTGTGACGAGCTGACGGGTGTCCAACTTTAGGGCCGTAGGGGACCGTTCCGAGCTCATTTTTCTTAGTTTTTCTCAACGTTAGGGTTGCCCTAGGCCCCGCAGCTGCCGATCTCCACCAAAAAATCAGACATGGTTTTTATCGTGGACAATGCCTTTGAGACTCTTCTTGTTCCAACTTTTTATCTGGTTAGCCTTCGCCAATAATGGCCTACTCAGACCTTTGAACACATATGCAATAACATGCACGCAGGGTGCAAAGATACCATACAATTCTACTATATAAAGGCATATAAAATCCAAGAATGGTCGTCAGCGAGGGAGTTGCGAGCGCTGAATGTCGTAGACGTTGAAGGTTAGTGGAGAGTACATAAGTCAATGATCGTTCTTTAGGACTTCTCTCGACCGGACATTCAAGTATAGCAATTGCCATCGTAATTCTCAAAAAAGGGAAGGAGGCTGGATTGTGGCCAAAACTTCATGGCTATCATTTCGACAATGACGTCACAAATGTCCACTTCCAACACTCACATAGTCATGAAGAATACGATAACTGCCTGGGCCATCCCACTCACACTATTGACACTCGGAGGAGCGCAAGTCTCCTGGAAAAAAGTGCAAGGAAAGACTTCTGATACGATTGCCAGAATAACACAAAAAATGCACTAACAGAGTAGGCGACTTAGCACTGTCAAGTTACCAACGACATATAAAAACTGTTAAGTCTTCGTATGAACAGCTCGTTATAGGTTGTGTTGGAGCGATCAGGAGAACGAACGTGTTAATTGGGATCTAATAAATGCTATGTGCGAAAGAAACAAAAACACTGGCATTCATTCATGAACTTGCAGATGCGAAACTTTGCGTCCTTCCCAACCCTAAGCACCCATTACTCTCTTGGGCACCTGTCTCTGCGAAAAAAAAACCTAAGCTCCCGTGCTATATTATCAGCCGACACATAAATGCACAACACACCCTCACTAGGGACTGCTTCAACCATCCCGCGGCGATTTGAAAAGCCCTTGATTTCGTTGCCGTAGGCCTGTGACAGTACATAAATGGCCTGTGCTTGAAATTCCATAAATGGCTGCTGAGATTTTAAAAATGGCATTTTCATTGCTTCACAAAAAGGAATTCAGACAGGAATTTATAAGGGAATTTTTCGGAAGTTGTTGAGAAGAAAAAACTTTGGATTCGGCTCAAGACTTTAAACTGGGGGCTATTTAGGGCAGTGAACGTGAATCTGGGGCGGCATGCACGTTATACTTGTTATCCGAAGATAATTATTCGAATAATGGATCGATTCAGATAATGCCGAGTTTAAATTTTCCGGGTAATGTTTCGATTCAGATAATGCGTTTTTTCGAATTTTCGGATAATGGATCGATTCAGATAATGCCATTTTCCAGTTATTCGCATACCGATATCCGGTCGGATAGTTTCGGATAACCTGGGATATTTTTGGAACAAAGTAGAGGCGAAACGGTGAGAAATAAATTAGGCACTCAAGGCAAGCCTTTGAAAACATCCATAATTCAACAAACAGTAATACTTACTTCATTGCATTTGCAGCATGTTTACATACAAACTTCGATCTTCGTACATGCTTATTAATAAAAATATGAAAACGAATCTTCTTTTACCCTATCGTCGTTGGGAGGCACATTATATACCATACACAGGTCTTTCGGGACAACTAGCTAGTTAAAGGTATGCAAAGCAACTTTCCAAAAAACATTTACACTGTATAATTAGCCACTTCGTCATCTGACTTGACCATGCCCATTTTTCGGCGCCGCAACGACTCTTCCGATTTGAAGGAGGAAAATCCTGGGTTGACGTACTAAAAAGGAGGCGGTACGGAAAATGGTCGTGACCTAGCGCAATTTTATCCAAAAATTACCCGATTTTATCCAGAATTTTACCCGAGCCTTATCCGATTTTTTTCCGAAATTTATCCGAATTTTATCCGAATTTTTGACCCTTCGGATATTGGTTCGATTCAGATAATGCGTTTTTTCTAAGAGTCGGATATCGGATTATCCGAATCTCGGATATTCGGTCGGATTCGGTGTATCAGCGGGGTTTCGGCTGCTTCACCCTCCTACCAGGTTGTCCAATAATTCTTGACTGAAAATTTCACCATTTTTGATTTTTTTTTTCAACTTTATTGAAAAACAAGTCTAATCAACAATATAATCACCACAGTTATCCACAACAGTGGCCCATCGATTGGGCAGGTCGCCGATGCCCTTCGCCCAGAACTCCGGGGCTGCGAGTCGAGGAAGTCCGCGATGTCGGATTTGAGGTTGTCGTAGTTGGTGAATTTTCATCCGGCCAAATGGTGCTTGAGCGGGCGGAACAAGTTGTAGTCGGAGGGGACGAGGTCCGGGGAATACGGCGGATGGGCAACCGTGACCCAGCCGAGCGTCGCCAACTTCTGCTGGGTCTCCTTCACCACGTGGGAACGCGCGTTGTCGTGCAGCAGGTGGACCGAGGCCCGCCGGGGACGCTTTTCTCGTATGGCGGCGGCTAGTTTCTCGAGCTGATCGGTGTAGATGGAGGCGGTGACCGCCCTGCCTTGCGGGAGCAGCTCGAAGTACAACATGCCCTTGGTGTCCCACCAGCAGCAGAGCATGATCTTCAGTGAGTGCAGGTCGGCTTTCGGCGTCGTCGGCGGCTCTTCTCCGCGCGGAATCCAGACGGCACGGTGAGCGACGTTGTCGTAGAGGAACCAGCTCTCATCCCCAGTGACCAGGTCCTCGAGAAACTTCTTGCGATGCGAACGAAGGAGGAGGGACTGGCAGACGGCCACGCGGCTCTGCTTGTTGGCGTCCGTCAGACGGTGGGGGATCCAACGGGCCAGAACTTTGTTGTAGCCGAGTAAGTTGAGTCGATTGTGGATGGTGGACTTGCTGCAGCTAAGCGTCGTCGCCAGTTCACGTGTGGTGGCTTTCGGCTTCTCCTTGATACAGCGACGGACTTCGTCATCATCCACCGTAGAAGGCCTCCTGCTGTGCTCCCTGTCCTCGAGGCTCGTGTCGCCGCTCTCGAAACGATTGAACCAGCGGCTGACTGTGCGCTGGGACACTGCATCCCACTTGCACGCTCTGAAGATGTTGGCGAGTCACTCGTAGTACACGAACGTACGAATGTCCAGCAGTCACTCGTAGTACACGAACGTACAAATTCGACCTTGGTCCATTTTAGCTTGTACTAGTAGCTAGACGCGGCGACTGCGCCTTATATACCCCTAGCGTAGAACTTTGGAGAACCTTTCAGAAGGTTCTTACACTTGCCTGATATTATAACACTTCTAAGGAAAGTTATAGAATTTTGAAAATTTTCAGACATGAATTATCGGACGGCCTGGTATTTAGGGTTGGCGAGCGATCGATTTTTCAGTGCTAACTTTACCCATTTTCAGCCCTAGCGCCGCTATCATCAAACGCGCCGACATCCCGAATCCTGCCCTATCCCAAACTAACCCGCCGCGTACGTGCATGCCGCCCCTGCTGGGGTCTATTTGTCGCCAGACTTAGGGTTACTGTAAGTTACGGCAGGCATAATGCCTCTCAACTGGCGTTTCTTACCTCAAAATTTCGAAAATCAAAAAATCAACCTCAAATTTGTGTTAAAGGCAGTTTTCACGATGAAAATCGTTTTTCTGTTTTTCCACCTGTCTTGAAAAGCGCCCCATGCTGGTTCTAATGATGTCTCTGAAGTCGTTCGAGACCTTTTGGGAACGGAGTTATGGTCCCTCAAAGATTGAGCTAAGGAAAATGGTGGACGAGTTGTCCGAGGCTTGTAACTTCCGTCTTTTGCAGCCGATCTATGCGAGCTAACCTGAGTGAAGAGAGAAGCTGAGAATGAAGGGAAGAACGGGGCTAATGATTGGAAATCATCGCTCATCTGACGATTTCAAGCATTCATCTGTTCACGTGGGTGGGCGTGTGATGCGCTTTCGGGGTTTGCCTTGCGCTCGAAGTGGCAACTTCGGGCTCTTTTGGAGCTTTTCCTGGCTTGTTTTCATGCGTTCTTTCGACGTCAGCGATACAGTATGCCCTCCACTACCCATTCCTAGTGGAAACTGAAACACATTTTTTATCGTAAACACTGCCTTCAAGTGTCCCAAATAACACACGCACAGAAGTTTTGATTACATGTGAGACTTTGACCGAGAAACCGTATCCCCACCATTACATACCGTAAGCCGAGGAACATCGATAAACCAACCACAGATTTGTGTCAGACAGGCCAAATTAACCTTATAGAGAGGTTCTCGGACGATTTGATCGTTGTGTTCTCAAATTCGTCAAAAGTCGCGTTTGGCCATCAAACTTTCCCCCATTTTGAAGCTTCCGACAAAATCAGGCGGATGTTTCCAAATATTGACGAATGAGCCTCGGATTTGGCACCCAAAACAAGCTCTAGAAAATCGTTTTAAGCTCAATCGAAACAATTTCTACTAACCCCTCAAAATTTTCCTTCGTATACACTTTTTTTCTTCTCGAAGCTTTAAAGTGTCCACTTTTGGAAAGCTCCTGTGGATCTCTGAAGCGTTAAGGGGATTTAGAAAACGGACTATCAATGCTGTGTCCCATACCTACAACTATCAAAGCATGGTTAGATGAGAGCCTTGAAAGCTGTATACCAACAGAGGAATAACTATTGTTTTGCTATCGGATGAAAGTGGACGAGTTACACCGCGAGCGGTTAAAACAGCGAAAATTACCAAGAAAACGGTTGGGAAAGCGAAGCCGATAGACTCCTATAGCCTTCAGTAGAACGCTCACTTCGTTGGAAGCATAAAAACAACCAAAGTGGCCGTATTTGAACTATCAATCTGGACGAGTCTGTAATGGGGAGAGGGGTTGTCCAAATTTTTCGTTTTGGCATTGCTTTAAAGTTAGTAGTTTTGACTCGTTTTTGACGCCTCCAACGGCGTGAGCGTTCTACTAGGGGCCAAAGACCCCAGTATTCTAGTTATCCCAACTTTTTTCAAATGTGATTGCTGCCTTTAAATGCAACAGAGAGCCACGTTCATTGATTTCCGAACTCAACAGCTTACGAATATTTGGATAAAATAAAGTCGAGTCTTCGATTTTCACATTCCTCTCCGTCTCTCTTCATTCCAGTTCGCTTTCGTTCAGCGACTGTCAATAAAGAGAAACACAGGACTTGGACAACTCGTCCACCGAACTTTCGATCTCAAAGCTTAGTTAACATTCAAGGAGCCATAGCTCCACTTGTAGCGAAGCTTAATTGATTTCTGAGGTAAATTTGTGATCAGCGCAAGAGTTTCCCTAAGACAGGCGAAAAAATTGAAAAATCTATTTTCGAGAGTGCTGTGCCTTTGAAGGCAGCATACATGCTCGCAAACATGGTGGAGATATCAGCATGAACAGGACAGCACGGCCCATAACATGTCGTGAACGACGTTTGAAGCGCTGAAAACCATCCAGGATGATAATATTTGAGCAATCATGTCACGCACGCCCGTATTTTCACACCCCTTCTAGTAACAGAATGAAAAGTTAAACTCGAGAAAACACGTGATAGCTTAGAGTGATAGTACTATCAAAAGGGAGTGCACGAGAGAAACAGCTCGATTTACCTGGATATTACACGTTTGTGCACTGATGAAATCCTCCATTTTCGAGAGCCAGCCGGAGTAGAGCGGCATTCTTGAAGGTGGACGAGAGTTAATCGGTATGTAGACATGTTATACTCAAGTGAATCGAGCTGTTTCTCTCGTGCACTCCCTTTTGATAGCGCTATCACTCTCAATAATCGCATGTTTTCTCATGTTTAATTTTTCATTCTGTCACTCGAAAGGGGTGTGAAAATACGGGCGTGCGAGACCTAACCGCTCAAATATTGTCATCCTGGTTGATTTTCAGCGCTTCAAACGTCGTTTACGACATGGTATGGGCCGTGTGGGCATACCATGTCGTAAACGACGTTTGAAGCGCTGAAAATCAACCAGGATGACAATATTTGAGCGGTTATGTCTCGCACGCCCGTATTTTCACACCCCTTTCGAGTGACAGAATGAAAAATTAAACATGAGAAAACATGCGATTATTTTTATTTATGCTGAAATCTTGACCATGTTTGGGAGCGTGTATGCTGCCTTTGAGTTGTATGTATCCCTCCCACCCACTCCGTGATCATTCCGACGTAGGCTCGGCCCTGAGGTTCGCACTCATTCAGATTCGGTGGTGAGCCATCGTACAATGAACACTTCGACAATTTTGCCAAACAAAAATATATTGGAGTTAAAATGCGCACGCAAAGAAACCATGAAACTTTGCAAGATATATCATATTTTGCTCACATTTTCGGTCACTCCTTGTGATGAATAATTTTTCATAATGTTGTTGCAACAAAATAAATATCACTAAAAATCATGGCCAATGCAAGTGCACACAAACGAATTTAATGCGTAGGCGGAACGACGAAGACCTTTTACTTACGCATTAAATCTGTTTGACTGTGATTCAACTGTTGATAGAGCAGTTGGTGAGTTCTTGCGACATAATGGTGACAGGTGGAGAAGGTCTGAACAGGAGAAGGATCAAAACAGTATGAGTCATCAGCACTTCTCATAACTTGGCATCAGCATGGAGGCGTTGTTAATCCCAGAGCTTGCTCTTGGAAAAGTGAGATAAATACCGTTCATAATGGCGCTAAATCCGGCCTATAACTGCAACAGAAATAGGCGTTAAGCGACATTTGCAGCAAGAAGGCTTGCACGATCCTTTGTCACCCTCTAACCGTTTTCTCAATGCACCTGAGTAGATCGACAACCACAGAAAAATAAATTTTTCGGTTCTCAGAAATCTGATGAGTGGAAGGGGATGCGACAATAGATCACCCTGCGCGAATCGAAACCCCATTCCACAGTGAGGTCTCCAACCCCGCACTGCCAGCTGCCTGGTCCATGCGTCAGACTAAAGCCTAGTTTTGACTGCAGGTGGTCGCTGCGGCCATGCGGGGGACAACTTTTCCTTTTTCATCGCGCGTAATGGAAAGCCGCTCCAATTGTGATCACTTCGTGGCAAACGTCCTACATCGCTGGGTCGCGGCGACGAAATCCTATGTTTTACTGCATCGCTGCTTGAAGAGCGATTCTCAATGGTCGCTGACCATCGCTCCATCGCTGCCATTTTGGCCGCGATGGAGCGATTGCCAGCGAATGACACGTTTCGTCTAGTGAACGTTGACCCTTTAACATGACAAGATCAGTGTTCTTGAGTCGAAACGGGTTATTGATGAATACCAGCCATTAGTTTCACTGATTGATTGAATTTCTTCTACCATCCGTGGGCCTGTGCACTATGAACAGAATCGCTGCCGCTGCTACATCGCTGCAGCAGCGGGTGCAAAATCGCTGCGATGAAAACCAACAGCGATGCAGTTAAAACTAGGCTTAAGTCGAAAGCGGAAACCATAGTTGACTCTGTGACCATATGTAACACCAAGATGAAGTTTCTCGAAGATTAGGGGCGCTGAACACAAATTTAAGGTCATTTTATGTTTTTTGGAGAATTGCCGTAGATTACGGTAGCGAAAGTATCATTTATACTGAATGACCTACTCAATACCGTCCGAAAATTTTAAAACGGACTTTACGAGCGGCACGGATGGCACTGATGCTTCGCGTTTCTAATTGAAGATTGGCGCAAACTTGGTGCTTTATATTATGGCATACGTGCACCCCGAGTTTGCGACAACCTCCGATTGGGAACGCAAAGTATCAGTGCGATTGAACACATGTTTTGTCGTTTGACTCACAAAAGTTCGCTGCTCCGTCATTAGCGCAGACAAAAACCGGTTGGCTTTTTGGTTCAGAACTGGTTGGAGAAGGGAACCGAAAAGTACAACTTGCGGGATTGGCTCGAAAAGGATTGGGGCGACATGAGCACACTGTGGACTTCATGAGAGTGGGTTTGAGTCCATGTTATGGTTAGTAGAAAACAATTTGGACCAGCTCCTACACTTGTCTTGGCTTCAAAAATAACCAGCAAAATTATCTAACTGTTTTGCTTTGCTACGGATTAGTATAATTTGAATATGTAACAATTGTGAGAAACTCGTTCAAAGGAGTGGAATGTTTTATGCTACTGATTTGGCATGGGAATAAACTCGAGAGAACCGCTAAAAACTCAGTGAAGTGATTCATCGTTGATTTGGCTGTGCACTTGTTTACTAAACAACAAAAATTGAGTGTGACATCGAAAAACCGAATCACGCATTTCTTACTGAGCATTTATGTATTCGTGTGACAGCAGTTCTCTTAAATGACGACATTTGCATAAACACACTACGTGATGTTATTTCCACTTTCATTCATTGATAGTAAATCGGAAGCAAACGGTCAATCAAATAATTTAGTAATGCTTGACAATCAATAGGTATTTATGAATAACTGAGGTGGGAGACACAACATAATTTTGCAAGGACCTGAGACTTGTTAACCTAAACTGCAAGCGTTAGGTTGATTTCAGAAGAGAAGTGCATGATTTGGTTTTTCAACGTCACACTCAATTTTTGTTGTTTAGTAAACAAGTTCACAGCCAAATCAACGATGAATCATTTCACTGAGTTTTTAGCGTTTCTTTCGAGTTTAATCCCATGCCAAATCAGTAGCATAAGACATTTCACTTCTTCCAACGAGTTTCTCAAAAATGTTACATTTCCAAATCATGCTAATCCGTAGCAAAGCAAAACAGTTAGATAATTTTACTTTATTTTAACAAAGGTTTCCTTTTGAAGGCACAACACACCCTCACATATAACTATTCGATTGTTCATGCAGTTGTGTAGTAGACCCCTCTTGCATAACACTTGCCCACCTCTTTTACCACCATAGTTCACACCCTTTTTCTTGGTTTCCGAATCCAATAAAGACCAGATGAATTGATGAATCGCAACCGCGTTTTCGATTTCTACTCCCTTGTCGGTCCTCCCAGTTGGATCAAACACACGATCAGTAACGCTTGGCGTACTCCCAGTTGAGTCCCGCTCTCTTTCCCCGGCGCTCGGCGCACTCCCAGTTGAGTCCCTCACGCTTTTCCCGGCGCTTGGCGCACTAGTTGGGCCACGAGTACGTTCCCCGGCGCATGGAGCACTTCCAGTTTGGTCCCGCACGCTTTTCCCGACGCTTGGCGCACTCCCAGTTGGGTCCCGCACACTTTCCCCGGCGCTTGGCGTGCTCCCAGTTAGATCCCGCCCCAGATCTCTCAGAAAGGAGTAGGCTCGTAAAAAAATGTCTCGGTGACGTGACGGCCACTCGACAAGCATGCCGACCGCGCGGGACGCCAGTTTCGTTCGAACACACTGTATATAAGGTGCCCCATACCATAGAGAGCCCAGTCGGCTTTTTTGCCGCTCCTGAAAAATGACTACGAGTCACTTTCTGGATAAGTTTGATCGCTAGAGAGGCTTCCCCACGGTCTCCAGCGAGGGAAGGTCCCTCACTGTCGACCGTGAAGAGGGTGATGTCCTTGTCGCGGGCTGCTGTGGGCTGGCCCCCTGCTACGGGCCGTAACTCGGACTGTATCCTTGTTGGGGAAAACTCGCTCCCATCGGAGGGGGTCCCGCCCCCAGCTCCACAACTTCTATTATAGGGCGAAGCGCTTCAGCGTGGGAAATAGGGTGCGGCAATTGTATTGCCTTTCGGCGCCATGTGCCTTTATAATTGGACAACGTGCTGCAGAGTGGGAAACGGTGGTGTGGCAAGACCTTTGCCACTCTGCAACACGTAGTCCCTTTAAACAGACCACGTGCTCCTCGGAGCAGCACATGCTGCTGCGAAAATTCCTTTTAACACGACCAGGTATCCGATTAGAAAGCCTATCGTGGCCGAATCGGACCTCCACAATATCTGAGTTGACGAGTTCTGCCAAAATGCTAATGTGCCCGGGAGCATGACATGCTTTGAGTGAAAAAGACTAAACCCGAGAACCTACTCGGGTATATCTCAGTCAACACTCAGTTCAGTGATTTATATAGCTCGCAGCTTTTAGAGTACCCGTCTTCAATTTAGTCCAATGATTCGACGGTTGCTGCGATGGTAGGTCGTCGTGCGCGATTAAAATCCCGTTGGCCGGTGATACCACCAACCCCGCACGGCCAACTGCAAAGATCGCGCCTTGTCCCTTCAGTAGAATGAATCTGATAATGGAATCTTAGATAGCACTCAACCATTTAGATCCCTATATCTCTCAAAAATCTTTGATGAGACTAACCTTTACTGTACGTCTAATCTGTTTTGACGGCAATGATAACAGGATGGGGACAGTGAACACTGAACAATATTGT
Organism: Aplectana chamaeleonis; assembly: GCA_029168955.1. Classification (NCBI taxonomy): domain Eukaryota; kingdom Metazoa; phylum Nematoda; class Chromadorea; order Rhabditida; family Cosmocercidae; genus Aplectana; species Aplectana chamaeleonis. Next base: position 700,143 of record JAPDOI010000246.1, on the reverse strand, counting down.
TAAAAAGCAAACCATAAATAGCCCTGTGCGGCCGCAAAATTTCAATGCGTCACTCCTGCTCGCCCACTTCCTTGAACGCAGTGCCCATGATAAAAATCGTTTTCGAGTTTTTACCAGAAAACGAAGGTTTAGAGTTTGACTGTTTCATCAGTGAAGAAAGAATCATGAAAAACGCTGCGAAACATCCAAAATCAGCTTTTCTTCCTGAAAGCCACATTTCAACGGTGGATGAATTGCGCGGGCATGGGACTGATGTAGGCAGCTTGCGAAGATGCGCCCCAAAGCTAAAACTCAGCCGCGCTCGCGTTCCAATTCTAATGTAGAAGCGGACCAAACTGTTCCTCGGAAAACTCGACAGCGAGCGGAAGGGCTAGCCTGAGCGGACTTTGAAACCCTATGGAGCATTTTCAGGCTCGTTTTCGTTCGTTCTTTCAACCCCAGTGCTCCAATGAGACCCTAAACTTTCGAATTCTGGACAAAAACCGCGAAAAAAATTTATCGTGGACACTGCCTTCAAGGGCACTCTCTCACTCTCTATTTTTTGATATTACACTCCGGTCGACGTGTTTTGCAACCCTGCCAAGCGCGACTTCTCAACTTGCTCAACTAAGCGAGAAAAGCGAGGGAAAACTGACCAAGCCCTGGAGAAAAAACTGGGGCACGCATATCGACAGCTTTCCTATCACAATAGAGACGAGACGCGCTGAATTTTAATCAAGTTCTATGTTCTCCCATTCGCTGAAAGTCTAGCTTTGTATTACGGTCTGCTATATTGTGATGGCTTCGAACTACGAGAGAAGACAGGCCCTAGACAGCTCCTTTCTCGCCGTTCAAAATCACAATGTTTGAGGGACCATAACACAGTTCGTAATGAGTTCTGAGCAAGTCTAAATACACCATTAATATCAGTGCAAAGTTCCTTTTAATCTAAACAGAAAATGATAAGACGACTCTGAGTTCTAAGTTTGTCTCAGGAAGTAAAATCAAAACTGGATATTATCTTGAATAGTGCCTCCAACGGCAGGATACAGACTAAGTTCTGTTCAAAAGTTCTCTTCCTAACGAATGCTCAGGGCCTGTGTTTTTTAGTAATTACCCGGAAACCGTAATGTAAACAATCCTCTTAAGCTAATATAGCTTAAACCCCTACTATTAGCCAACGTCCCGTAACACTTCCCGCGGAAAGCCAATAGGTCGGCCGCAGACAGTCGGCAGCGCCGTTTCGTTGACTGGCCGTACACGGTGAACTGGCACTCTGCGGCCCTACTGCCACCGCTTTTTGGCAAATCTGATTAATTACGGAGGTCCCTCTAAAAGCAGTTTGCGACAAGTTAAAGACATCGTAAGTGCAGAAAACCATATATTATTCTTTCCTGTTTTTTTGTGTACCTTGGCCTCTTTAGTGAACGAAAATGATTTAATCGCCCCTGAGAAACCTTCGTTTGTAGAGAACGACCAGTTCGATTACACCGTAAAATGAATTTGAATTTTGAATTTTCAAATTTGTTTTTGAAGTTTTTCTGCATTTGGAAACCTGGGATGGTAAAATCAGTTAACCGTTCATGAACCGCCCCGTTAACGGGCGGTTAGGAGATTGTCAACAAGAAGTTAAACGGCGGTCAGTGATAAGAGAATACACCCAAATAATGAAATAATGAAAGAATAATTTCAATCGCAGCTTCATCCAGATACTATTTGCACCCTTATGTTGAGGTGAGATAGGTTACCTAGTCGAAAACCTCAGGTGCAAACAAGCAATTAAGGAATTAAAAGGTTTTTTACGTGGTCAAGGAGCGGTCATTCGATTGATTGCCCGTTGTCAGTGGCGAAAAACTCATCGGGTGCTGACCAAGTGATACCGCCTGCTGACGATCAATTGAAGATCTTGGAGCAGACTGTATGAGAGAGCGTTATGTTGAGGATGCGCCGACCGGTCAATTTACCACTCGCGATAAGTCCCCCCGAGGACTTATTGCGCACGGTTAACACGCGTCTGCGTTTCTCTCCCTCCAACGCTGTTTCTATCACTCTAACGTAAGGACGGATGTCGGTTTCATTGTGATACGCTGCACTGCCCGGTCCCTTCGTGCGATGTCGACAATCAATGGTATGATTATGGGCGATCAAGATCAGACGTGCGATGACAGTAATCTCAGAAAAAGATGCTGATCTTTTAAAAATTACTGAGAATAAAGTTCCACGTTCTAGAAATGGTAGACCTATTCCAACCTTTTCTTGAAGAACTTCTTCCTACTGTTTCGAAGATCTTAACTTGAAGGTTACCAATACTAAAAATCAAAATTTCATGGGAGGCGCACTTTGTGCACAGCTTGAGAAAATAATATTCTGTTAAAAATATACATTTATAATATAAAAATAAATGGATAAGTGAACAAATGCGCTAAAAATAAATGATCGAAATACTAAAAATCACGAGAAAAAATATCAGAATGATCAGAGAAAGCCGCACCAAATGTTTGTTAGCGAGTTTTGTCGGTGCAAAATACCGCTTATTATTTTTGAAATACGTAACCCGCTATAGCACCAAAACGGAAATTCTTGGAATCGATTTGATTCCAGAATTTTTCTTGCTCGAACGAATTGTATTTCTAGAAAAATTTCTGAGAAGAATGACTCTTTTATCACATCTTTGTTTTTCAACGACTCCAGAGCAGCGAACTTCTATTGAAATATTATGGACCATGTATTTTTATTTGAAACTGCTTTGTCCTGTTTTTATTTCCAAAAAGCCAGAAAAACTGCAAAAATCTAGTGTTTGAAATTATTAGAAAATAATTCGGAAAATTATTATTATTATTATTGCTATTAGATGGTGCACTGATCACATTTCTCAAGTGAGAGGTTTGGTGCATCAAAATTGCTGGATAACTTAGACGAGATGGAAACTGTTGTTTTTGGAAAATTTCACAAAAATTGTTGATTTGACCGATTCAATAAAAAAATATTGCAGACCTATAGTAGGAAAATCAATAAATAAATGAACAAATAACTAAATGATTAATTAAACGAGTAAATAAGTGAAATAATAATCAAATAAATGAATAAACAAATGAAAAAATCCTGAAATAAATAGAAAAAACATTGAATTGAAACTTGTTGAAAAAATAGATTTATCATTTACTATTCAAATAAATCAGCAAAATAAAGAAGTAAATAAACGCCGCATGTCGGGACGTTTGAGCCGAACTGAGAAACTTTAATTAGCCGGATATTTTAGTATAGTCACCGAAAACGGGCAAGCTATTGAAAAAATCGATTTGTTGGAAATGCTTACCTTCAGTCACTCAGATTAGTGATGCAATACTGATTATTCACTTGGACTTTCCGGTTTCACAAAATATTTGAAAAACCTGGACGTCTAGATCGGGATCCTTAGGCCTTAGGTTAGTGTTATTCTAACCGGATTCCAGTATTATTCAAATCGGATCTAAAAACAACCAGGAGCAAAAGTGATGTGTGAAAGCACCTTATCTTAGTTATTTTTGAGGGCGAGACGCTTCAAGATGCAAAACCCAATCATTAAAATGGCATCTGCTGACGGGCTGCTATTTTCTAGCATCTCTATGTCGAATAATTCTGGGCTAGATACATATTTTATGCTTGTAGATGATTACTGGGGTACACACGAGAAAGGATTACGTCTTTGTGTGTAAAAGGAAACCAGGATAATCATATCAGATCATCAAAATCGTCTGACTAGAAGAGAGTTGTATTGAACTGCAAATGAGTGGTGATTTATAAAAAAACGAGGGTGACTTATTCGCCTCCATTCACGGCCTTGACTCCTTGGTAGGCACGAGAACCAACATGCAACGTCACTCATGGCGCAGGGCGATGCACCCGCGCTTCGGCCTGCGCGAGTATTGTTGCCCGGGTTCGATTCCAGCACAGGTGCGAGTTTTGCAATTGTGCCTGCTATCCTCTACCGTGTAACCTTTGGTTAGCAAGTGGCTTGCGTAAAGTGTCCCTGCGGTGAGTGGTGTTCTAACTCACAGCCTGCCAACGCTTGACCAGCAGCTGAATATCGCTGTTTACGTGCGGTCAACGCACTGATTACTACCACCCCTGGTCACTGCCACTTTTCAACTCTTCCTGCATGTGAAGCAGGAAGAGTTGAAAAGTGTCCTTCCCGTATCATAATCAACCCAGGAGTGTCACATGATCGACCCACAGAAGTTTTTCAATCGACCATAACTTTTGAGGAGCGCATTTTTGGAGCTTTACGTTTCGTGGGTGATGTGAGTTCACCCGATTTGTTTGATGGTACACAAAAAAGTTTAAGCGATTGTCAGCGCGCACGATGTCTCTAACAATCACCCCTTATACTATAAAGGTCTGATGGAAACAAAATTTCGGAAAACCGCTCCTGGATACTTCATCTCAAATTGCCTTTTACAGTTTCTACGGTGAGCTTCTACGGGGAAGCGTCCTACACTCACTGTTTCTCGGTGCCCTTTCATTTGCGGATTACCTCAGCGGACAGTGGTCCACCTTTCCAAAACCAGCGTCGTACACAGAATGGATTTTGGAAAGAGCCTCAACATGGCGTTCTCTGCTTAACAGTCGCTCACTGGCTCCAATCCAAAGGATGGTGCAATATTGATAGCCAAGTGAGGTTCGATGAGTGAGTGTATAGGGGTCTGCAAAGTTGCAGCTCCCGGCGAGTGGTCGGCGAGTGTGAAGGGGTCTGCAGAGATGAAGTCGCGGCGTTGCTCGCAGCGGCGAGCAGAGCTGGTTGATGCAATATCGATTACATTCGGCGACGAGGGCGACCGACGCGGCGTGAAGGGCGACGAGGGGGCACTGCAGTGTTTTGAAGCTGCGACGATCCTACGTCATTGCCAACGAGCAGCTACCAACGCGGTGACGATAATGTTTGAAAACATTTCTGACGCCGCATCAAGGCTGACGCTCGGCGACCACTAGCCGGTCACTGCAACTCTGCAGACCCCTTCAGCCTTAGAGCGGCGACAAAAATGTTTTCGAACATTGTCATCGCGGCGTCGCTAGCTGCTCACTGGCAGTGACGCATGACCATCGCGGCGTCAAAACACTGCGGTTGCTCCCTTGTCGCCGTTCATACTGCATCGATCGCCCCCCTCGCTGAATGTGATGGAAATTGCATTACCCAGAAATAGTCGACTGCCCGCTGACACTAGGCTGGAAATTGGGAAAATCTCACTTTTCGTGGGAAGTGGGAGACTGACTGTGCCACGCTCACAGAATTAGGCCTTGCAAAGTCGACTAGCTCGACATCGCCGGCGGGAAGTGGTCTGTCTTCATGTGAGTGGCTGGTCACTGTAGCTCCGTGTGATAATCAATGACAAGGCCTCCTACTCACGGCCCATTCGCGTCAGCAGATGAGCTCTCCGGACGGTCCGCGCTGCTTGACGGCTCATCCGCGGCACAATTGATAGCGGATTAGTCAAACGGCCCATACGCGGAGTTGACCGTTCTCGATGGGGGTGGTTCCTGGGCGCACAAGCAGTTGAACAACTCCACCTCCTCATCTCACTCACTCAAATCTCACTCGACCGCAGGCGCGGCTGCAGTGGCAATGATGAAAAAACAGGGTAGAGCGAATGATCATGTCCTAATGTGTTTATCTTATGCAAAGCCGGTATAAAATGTGCCTCATCTCACTCGAGTCCTCATTCAGCATTCTGATGCCGGCCCTGGAAGGTGACTTCGAGTCACTCTCCGGAGGCCAGCATATTTTTGGTCGCTGGTGGGATGGGGATATCCTGACAGCTGGGGGGCGGGGCGGTTTTCGCCGCGGCCCGCTGGGAGGATGGCTCCTCACCGCAGATCTAGAGGAAGGCTACGCCGTTGCCCGGATCGGGGCGGGGCTTTTTCTGCCCCGGACGGCCCCATTCACGCATCTCTCGAGAAGAGGCAGACTGGTCATGACTGTGTCGGAGAGGACGGTCCGCGGCGGCTCTCAGGACGATCCGCGGTGCCTGCAGGACGATTGAGGGCGCCTGCGGGACAATCCGCGGCGCCTTAATGATGGTCCGCGGCGCTTTGCCGGTGCTTACCAGCTTGGGTGGAGGACCGTCCCGTCGTCGGCCGCGGACGAGCCGAGAGTTCCTCTGAGTATTATCAGTGGAAAATTCATGACACTATTGACCAAAACTCTGCCGTTAGAGGTACGCTTGAAAGGAGCATGTTGGTCTGTGCTCAGTATCTTGAGAAGTTCTTCAATAATTGCCGTAACTCGTCCGTTTTACACATATCTTCAGTTTCAGTCAGAATTAGACTCCAAAATCTTATTCCTTTTTTCGGCATGTGTCTGCGAATCTCGGAATCCAATTTCTGGACGCAACTTGCCGAAAGGAGCAATAGGCTGCCTCAATGTCATTTTTTGTAGGTCTCAACCAACGTACTTTAGCATAAACGGACTCGCCCTGGAGTGGATTTAAACTGAAACACACATTTTAGAAGATAGCAATGCTACAAAACAGGAATAATTTGAGTGATATAGATATGTAGGCGCCGCACAATTACGGAGCACCATTAATATTCAATGAAATCTAATGGTTACGTCAAGACATTATTGTCTTCCGTGAGCTTGCACTCACTCAAAACGTTAGTCGTGGATTGCCACAAGCATGACCGGTAAGTGCCAGTATAATAAATATTTGAGTAGTTTAATTAAATTTTGCCAGTGCAGCTCCAAGCGAACTCCAAGTGAACGCAGCAATTTCACGTCTACAATGTCTCGCTTTTTAATGAATTGGAAGTTCTTTGTCAACGACGTGATCTAACAGTGTTTACTTTAGTAACTGTTTATTTAAGACATTTGCTCTGAACTACTTCAAAATGGAATTTCAGGGAAGGAAGGCATATATGGAATCGTTGTTAAAGTACTTCGGTATATGTAGATTACATTCCACCTACTCACGCGAACGAGTGGTTGTACGTCAGCACAGATGCAAGCGGTTACGGGGCCAAAAAGAATGGCAGCATGTTTGCAGCACGTGCTGCTGCAGCTTGTGAGGCAAATTACCTTTGTTGTCGAGCTCAACCCTTTCAATGATTTTGCTGGTTTCAGAGATTTCGGCAACTCCTACTTATTTATGCCCTTGCGATCAGATTGAACCCTTCCATTGATTTTTCCGATAGGAATGAACGTGGGAAAGTCTTCTTCCACGACGGCTGTGGTCATACAAGGAGGCACTATGACCCTTTTTTCGGAGGCTGTGGCATAAATCGAAGCCCTCGTAGAGGAGTTATGGTTCGAATCCATGTCTGTCGCTGCTGCTGTTCTTCTTCTTCCTATCAGCCACAGCGGAGCTTCTTCATATAGGTGTAAGAAGGCGGCTACATCGCACGGCTTGTTTCACATATCCAGGGCTGTCAGAGAAGTTGGTCTTGCAGGGCATGAAAAGAAATGAAGTAAATCATATCCTGAATCATTATGGCAGGCATGACATTCTTCAGGGACCGACTCAGCGATACTATGAACGTAGGCCTTGAGATAAGAGGGATGACTACAACGTAGACCCGCCAGAATGACGCGGGAGCTCCTGGGTGGGCCTTTTTCGCTGTCGTCGACCTTGGGCGGCACACCGCCGAAAATAGGATTCAAAAGGGGCACAGGACAGGTGCTCAGTGACAAATCTGGTATGCTTCATTTGTGGCAGTCTCTTCCGAGTGAGCTCTGAAGTAGCCCATCACTGACGATCGGTGGCGGAGATAACGGCATGCAGCGGTGAGCGAGTATTACGAGAATGGGAATCTAGTGATAGGAGGGGTATGTTGGAATGCGTAGTATTCTTGAGTATGCCATCAATTAACTGTTGTGACTGCAGTTGGCAATGCTGCTTCACGGGAACATTCATGATGCAGGTGGGATACTGGTGTGGATTCAGGGCCGCTCATGATCACATGTAGAGCAGAGTTTTTGTTCGTTGTAGCTTGCTCCGAGAGGTGTCCGACAGGTGTCTGAACCAGATCGGGGCTCCATATTCCCGAGTAGAATGTATCGTTGCCTTAAAAGTTGTTTGCGGTACATGCTCTGAGCCACCCCATGTAGTGCCTGCCAGAGTACGGAGAATGTTGATACGCTTGTTAGCCGCAGCAGCTCGAATATGTGTATTTTCGTGAAAACGCAACTAAGGGTCTAGAAACACGTCAAGCAGACGATGGTGTTTAGACGGCGGCAGCAAATCGCCTTCCCAGAAAACTTTGGGATGCTGTCTGTCTTCAGCAGCTGCAGTAGTGCACAGAGTAGCGCTGGGCCTTTAGCTGCTTCGATTCCAGGAACTTAGTCAGGTTTTCAAAGTACTTGTTCATCTCAGCAGTGGCACGATCGATAACAGAGTCAGTACAAATAATAGTGATGTCATCTGCATACAAGCCTAAGTGTATGTTGGGCGGATAGATACAATGAAAATAGGCTAGATGACAATACATAACACTAAGGGACGCCAGCCTTCAGTGGAACAGACGATGACAAGTGTCCATCAAATTTCGAAAAGGGCTATTCTTAACTAGGTTGTCGGTTCATTTTTCGCACCAGTCAGACACGGTGGAGTTCAGGATCGATTTTGCAGCAAGGAAGTGCTAACATTATCAAAAGGAGGCAGTTAGGTCAACTGCTACGACCAGACTTCTACCGGCTGAAGCTTTCTTATTGAAACCGACAATTATGTCTTCCGTGATCGACGTGAGCGCAGTGATGGTGTAGTGAGCCTTCTTGAAGCCACGTTGATGCACTTTATGTAGAAAAGCGCCTTGGAGATGCGGATTAAAGATTTTCCCGCTAACTTAGCGATAGGGGATAATAGGGGATTGGGACGATGCGAAGTTGCCTTCTCCTCAGGTTTACCAGGCTTCGTGATCGCTAGGACAAACTCTTTCTTCCACCTGTTTGGGGCCGGCATCGGATACAGGGCTGTAGTAAACCACCCTAACAGGTGATCTGACATTATTTTGATAAGATGATCTAATATTCTTCCAGACAAGTTTCGGATGATCTTAATAGCGTATTGATTGACATTTATCGTTATCAGTCCCGAACATTAGCTGAAAATTAGGCCCGTACTGTGGTTCTCTGGACCAAATTCCGGTCCGCAACTGCGTCTCGACACGCTTTGCGGCAGCACGCGCTCGAGTCAGTCGAGTTTCCAACGCCAAAGCTAACTCAATATAATTTTTCTATGCAATTTCCTTCGCTTTTGTTTAGTTTCCAATTTCTCAAACCCACCTAGAGTCAACAGATCGGCGGCTGCGGCGCTGGAAACTCTTCCGACTCCGAAGCGCGCGGCCGCAAAGCGTGTCGAGATGCGATTGCGGACCGGAATTCGCCCCAGAGAAGCACAGTAGTTATTCCATTAGCGGTGAATTGCCCCCAAGCGGTCGTTCCCGCATATTCATGATGTGATAACACATGATGATAACTGTGATGATAAGAACGACCGGTCCCTATTCTCTAGGTGGTCATTCACTATTCGACCAACTCCATGCCCTCTTGACGTTGCATCGTCAGTTGAACCAATCGGGGCAGTAATGTGAACGTTTTTCATCAATTCCGATTCATTACAGTAGATCAGTTCTATGTATGAATCACCTCTAGTGCACCTCTTACATTTCGAGCGCATTGAGTGTAGCCGCGAAATTTGTGTTTGTATCGTCATGAAATGAAATTTTTGTTGTTTTGTGAATGCTGATAATGATAACTAATATTTCATCTAAAAGATATGAGTTGCTACAGGTGTGCTCTTAAAGGCAGCATACACGCTCGCAAGCATAGTTGAGATAACAGCATAGATAGGTCCGCACGGCCGGTACTGTGTTGTCAACGACGTTTGAAGCGCTGAAAACTGCCCATGATGACAATATTTGACAATGTTTGAGCAATCTCGCCTTCCACGCCCGTATTTTCACACCCCTTCGAGTAACAGAATAAGAATCGATACTTGTGAAAACGTGTGATAATTGAGAGTGATAGCACTATCGAATGGGAGTGCACGAGAGAAATAGCTTGGTTTACTTGAGTATAACATGTCTGCATACCTGTTGACTCTCGTCCACTTTCGAGAATGCCGCTCTGCTTTGGCTGACCTCTTGAAATGGAGGATTCTATCAGTGCACAAACATGTTATATTGAGGTAAATCGAGTTTTTTCTCTACTGCACTCCCTTTTTATAGTGCTATCATTCTAATTTATCACATGTTTTCTCAAGTATCGATTCTCATTCTGTTACTCAAAGGGGTGTGAAAATACGGGCGTGGAAGGCAAGATTGCTCAAATATTGTCAAATATTGTCATCCTGGACAGTTTTCAGCGCTTCGAACGTCGTTGGCGACATAGTACGGGCCGTGCGGACCTATCTATGCTGTTATCTCAACTATGCTTGCGAGCGCGTATGCTGCCTTTAAATGGAGAGATTTAACTTGGGGTATTAACTTGCGAAACTACCCAGGGTACTAGTGGTAAAACTTATGAGTGTCCTTTCCCCAGATCCAGATTCCAAAGATTCTCAATCTCAAAACTCTTCAAGCCTCATTCATAGCTGGTCGCTTCGACTAGTCGCGGCACTGCCAACAGGTACAAAACCCGTCGCGACAACAGATCTTGCACTGAGTCTCGACGGGTTGGAACAGTTTGCAGTTTCAGTCACAATCGCCGAGCGACTGGGGTATTTCATAGCTATTCGAAGCGACCTGCTCGATTTTGTTAGGTCGCTTCGACTAGTCGCGTCGCTTCCATGATGGAAGCGATTCGTCTAGTCGAAGAGACTAGGCCGTAATCTTTCGTCAGGACGTGGTGTATTCGGCACCAAATTGCGGACGTCACAGCTCACCCACATAAAAGACGGCATGTGAAAGGGAAAAACGAGTTTTTTTACACATTTACGATTATAGAGATGAGAAAGTTCAATAAGGCTACCTATAAATCACATTTCATGCAGAGCTTTCGGCAATTACTAACGTCAGTTGAAGTTTTATGTTGCTGTACAAGCAAATTCCATACCGTCGTCTTTTGAAACCATGTTTTTGTTGGAAAACTATGCAAGACTAATTTATTTAGAAGATTTAGGCACCGAAGTCACAAAAAAAATCAGGAGGAATTAGGAAAAACCGAGAAAAAATGTTTTTTTCTCCTGCGGCGTAGTCCGCAATTGTCCGTATTTTTTACGCAAAACTGCGACCGCCCGAGCGACTCGAAATCAGTGGACGAAGCAATTTGAAATCGCTTCGTCTAGCGATTTCAAATCGTGGCAGTTTTGTTGGTCGCTTCGACTTCAAGTCGAAGCGACCAGCTATGAATGGGGCTTTAGAGAAGAAAGACGAGCTTGTTCGGAAAGGCACACTCTCTCGCTGGTCTGTGTTCAGATTATTCGAAGATAGTGACAGCTTGATGGAATGTGTTCAAATTGTGGCTGAAGACCGTGAAAAATGGACACGGCTGACTACTAGGACGGCACACCTCGGTGAAGATGCGGAATGACCGCGTCAGGCGAAAGCCAACCGATTAAGTCAAGTAAGTCATTATTAATATTATTATTATTATTATTAATACTATTATTATTATTATTATTATTATTATTATTATTATTATTATTATTATTATTATTATTATTATTATTATTATTATTATTATTATTATTATTATTATTATTATTATTATTATTATTATTATTATTATTATTATTATTATTATTATTATTATTATTAAAAAGTTTAATAAATAATAAAAATTTATATGCTCATAAATATGCTTGTTTTCCCATTTCTGAGCGGAGCAAGAAGGACGGCGAAACAAGCACTCATATGAAGATTAGGTAATTGTGGGCGAGTTGACAAACAGCGATATAATGTTCCTAGGCGTTTATGACCAGATCTACCTTTGTCATGAGTATACCACAACAACCGTTTTTATGAGGAACCCTGCCTCTTCTCTGAAAAAGATGCCGCGACTGTCCTGCCGCTGCCCCGCGGCTCCACCGCGATCCCGGGCGCTCCCGCGACTCCTCCGTGAACCGGGATTCCTTCGCGACTCTGCCGCGACTCCTCCGCGAATTATTTGTGGGTCAAGCTTGCGCAACTCTACCGCGACTCCCCTGAGGCTCTTCCGCGACATTACCGCAATTCGGTCAATGAAGAATGGTCCGCAGTTCGCGGTTCTGCCCCGCATCTCTCCCGCGACAACATCTCTCAGAGTAGTAGCAATCGCGAAATTGAACAAGAATAAGAGAAAAACTTTGCGAACAACTGAATAAGATGCACTGCTCCACAGAGCTGGTTTTCGTTGGTTTTTTCCGTTTTCTTTTCTGATTTTTGCCAAACTTTCAGAAAACAGAAACAGAATGGCGAAAACGGCCAGAAAACAGAAAACGGCAAACAGAAATTTCCGCACACCCCTGACTGGAATGTCCAGATTCTTGTAACACTTCTACGTGATCATGATCTTGGATAGAGAGCAGTAATTCAGGCTGAACTGTAGTCAATAGAAGTAAGACATGGTACACTGAAGAATTTAGAAGCAACAATGGCGATATCTTCAATGACAACAAAAATTCCTTTATTGCCTTTTGTACACACTGTACAACAAAATGTTGAAATAGCGAGAAATTAAAAAAGTTTCGAGAAAATTCTATACGGTATAAACTACAATGAAAGTTATGATCCAGGCAAAGTACAAGCGAACTGCGAGAATTTCACAAAAACGTGCCACCTTTATAGTTTCGAGACGCACGTAGCAGTGCTGTTGAAAGCATGATTGGAATATATGTATCGTCAAAAATTACGGAATTGTGGATGAGCTTGGCATGCAAAATGTGCTCTGTTGACGTTTTTACCGACAAACAGAGTGCATTCCACTTATGAGGAAAAAACAAAGAGCACCTGGGGCGACATGCATTTTCGAGTTTAGGAAGGATGAGCAGCCTGCTTCCGTGAAAAAGAACGTGCAGTCGACATGGGTCGCAGTTATACTTTGAGTTCCCCATTGCAAGTTGAAAACTCGGTGAAGGCATGTGGCATGTCCAGTGGAGAACCCACCATGGATTGAGTGAACAAAAAGATGAGATGTCGAACTATCAACCCACAGATGTGGATCGGTCGCACACCTAAACATTTGGTGAATTGCGAAACACTTTTTCTCAGGCAAACTGATCGGGCGACGGCGAAATCGGGGCTAACAAGATTGCGCGCCCCAATCAACATAGGGCATAATGCGCTCCAGGAAAAACACCTCAGTTGCGACGCGGTCGGCGCTGCGGCTCAAATTTTTTGATTTATAATTCCGAACCGGCTTTTTATCCTTCTTCTTTTTCATCCTGTGGAGAGCCTCCTTGGTTCTTCTTTTATGTTCGCAGAATCTGGTTCGTCTCATCTCCCATACCGTAGATTCCGGCCTCCTCATCGGTCAGCAACAACCCTTGGCGACGGACTCATCACTATTTTTGTTTTGTTTGCGGCCGGAGATATATTTGCTTGAACTGTTGCGAGGTCAAGAAGGGTCCGTAATAAAGCTGGTGGTTTTTTTCCTGGTCTCGTAGGAAGGAGTCGATCACTTACGACTATAAGGAGATACCCTTGAACAGTATTCAAGTTTTCACTTTCACTGAACCACCCTTTTTGTCGGTAATTGTTCCCCCAATCTCCGGCCACCCCCACTTCAGGCCCGCTAGGCAGCACACTACCATACAACAATAGATTAAAGACAGTGTCCACGTTTCCGAGTTTTTCACTCAAAACAATGCGATGGCTACTGAGTGTTACCAAAATTACGAAGAAACAGCGAGAAACGCACTAAATCGTCTTATTTTACTGATATTATTCTCTGGCCTGAGCTGGTTGTTCGATTGAATGAACATGTTCACGGTGGTTATCACCGGTAGAAAATGGGACTATTCGAAAATGGAAGAATATTTTAGGCAAAACAGTATTAGTTGGGGCCCAAAGGAAAGAACGGAACAACGAAAAATAGAAAATTTCCAAAGACGGGGTAGCGGGGAGGGAGTAAAGGTTTTCATGTCCTTCTGATGCGTTTTTCTCGGTTTCGTCATTTCAGTTCTACTCGTGAGCCAAACAATCGATTCAGCGACTCACCTCAAAATCGAACATTATCGTGAACACTGCCTTTAAATATTGCAATGCTTCACAACGCTTGTTTTAGTTTTTTATCCTGTCCTCTGGCCAACAGGCTCTATATGGCATTGTAGTTAACGCGTTTTCGTTCTCATTCGGTTTCTCTATGAACAGTAATAAGATGATTTCGCTGCCTCGTTGTTAGTCCTCGGAAGGACCTGAACTGCGCGTGACTAATGATTTTCTGGGCTTTAACAACTAGAGTGAAGGACAACCCCGGCTGCTTTTGCAGCTGGGGGCTTTATTGTATAGCACTTGATCACGCTCATTTTCCTAGGCCGCCGCACAAATATGGTTTTTGCAACGTGGGAAATCGGGCGTAGCCAAGTGCTATACCAAAATGCCCCCTCCTTTGTGGTACCACTGAACTCCGGGATAGCACAGTGTTCAGTGAGCGAATCACCAAAAAGTATAGGAGCAGTCTAGACGATTAATGGTTTGCAAGTTAATACCTGCAACGAAGTCTTTCTATCATGATATATCATGTTTTCTCATACAAATGACATTATTGATTACATATCGATTATATTCTCCTCAGTATGATTCGTTGTTGCACCGTCTACGCTGCCAGCAGTCCACACCTATCCAACATCCAGGAGTGGCATGCATGAATGCGGCAGCCAGGGTCAGGGAGCGCTACGCCGCCCGCTCGCGCCACGATTTGAATTCAAGTTGCGATGCGTGCATGTGACGTTGCGCCTCCCTACCCTGGCCGCCGCATTCATGCATGCCACTCCAGGTTAGTACAGACTTCAGTGAGCGAAAAGTAGCGTGCACTGACCGGTTGTTTAGATTTTGGAGGGCACCAGGATTGCGAGAATGGAAATATTTTCAGTCGTGTGCTCACCAATAAAAAGCACTACTAATGTCTGCATTCATACACCGTTCATATGGAGTTCCAGAGTGTCGAGATTCGGGGTTGTCTCATAAAACGCTAGGAATCTGGTAGCAATCGTAAGAATTTCCTCGCAGGTCGGCAAAAAGCGAACCACAAAGTTCTTTGATGAAATGCAAACTTTCATAGGTTGGTTCAACAGATAATATACTGCCTATCATAAAGGATATTCTCCGGAATCCGTCTCATCGAGGTAGGTAGTGGAAAATTGAATAGGCTCGTTGGAGCTCTCTCACGTCTTGATAGTTGTGGCTAGTAAGGAAACCCCTATCGTACGGGTGATCAGAAAGCCGCATTCAGCCGATGGGCACGAGAACATTCTTTCGATAACGATCACCTCATTGTTTTCCAATATGCCAGCTAAACAAAGTCGCATCTTTCTGATTGAGTGGCGCGCGCTATTTTGACCCATTATTCCAATGCGGCGTAGTTACGGAATCGGACTGTCTCAAAATATCGTTTCGCAGTGCATACCCTTGCATAGACAAACATATTTGGAAAAAGATACCATATAACTTGCTCTCGATTATATGAGAAGTTTTCTTTCAATTTTTCCTCCTACGATGGGATTCGTAGCTTCATAGCAAGGTCTGGGATGACGTGCTCGATAGGACCTGCATATGTGTGGAACGAGCGATACCATTCTGCACTACTGATCGATGTTCTGTAGTATTTCCGATTATTGTGATTAAAGTTTCCTTCAATATTAACCTTTTCTATGCCATATGCCTCTTTTCCAATTTATTCGACACCATGAACCCAATTCTAATTATATCATGTTTGCACACATAACCGTTTGTTTTTGGCATTTAAAGCGGTATACGCAGGAACTCGGTGCTCGCCAACCGTGCGCATTTCGGACCTCACTCGCCACCCACTCACCTCTCATTTCGAAGAGCTCGCCAGCCGCTACCCCCTCGTCTTCGCTCGCCACCCGCTGTGGAGATAGCGGGTCGCGAGCGCGAGGAGAGGTGGTATAGCGGGTCGCGAGCTGTTTGCTAGCGAGTCGCCCGCTGAGTTGTTCTCGTCCTTTAAAGTATTTCGCAACAGATCCGGGATTTTCCCCCTACATCAATTGTCATCTTCTTTCTGTTTATTGTTTGGATTTTTCTTTGCAATATCATGAAGCTCAAACTTTACATAGTCTTTGTTTTTACTCGATGCTCATTTAGTACCTTACCTAGGCAACTTGAATTGAAATTCCCTTTTCTCTTGAAACAGTGAAAACAGATTTAGAACATTCGCATTCGTAGAAGAAAAAGCTCCTCCGTGTTGCTTTCGTTCCGTTTTCCTTCTCTGGAGCTCTCCGAAAAGATATTTTCATATGTCTAAATTTCGCTTGGTCCAACAATCCTTGGTTTGCGTTCCAGCCACC
The DNA here is from genome assembly GCA_029168955.1 of Aplectana chamaeleonis. NCBI lineage: Eukaryota > Metazoa > Nematoda > Chromadorea > Rhabditida > Cosmocercidae > Aplectana > Aplectana chamaeleonis. The sequence continues at coordinate 683,749 of JAPDOI010000246.1, read as the reverse complement.
GTCAACCAGTTGGGAGTGTGAGCGTATTCAGGTAAAATTTTTATGACATTAAAAAAATTCTATGTCCTTGCTGCTTATGCTGCTTATACTAAGTAAGTAAGTAACCACTCATGGAAGCACTGCACCAGACGCGGTTTGGCATTGGAGCACGATATTTTTCGACGGCTCGCCGCAGTGGTAAGTAAAACCCCTTGCTCCGGATTGCTCTAAATTGAGGAGTTTCCGAGGTTCTTGGTGCTAGTGAGTAGAAGGTAGGCCAAAGATGGGAATCTGACTTCTAGGTTTTAAAATTGCTTTTTTGAAAAAAATTACCGTTGTCCAATTTGGCCGAAAGCGCGGTTTTGAAAAACGGCAAAACGTGTTTCAGGCGATTTTCTTGGTGACTTCAAGGTGTTGGGAGGGTTGTTAGGTATCAGTTCATGGGAAATTTCATGGAGAATCCTAATCTTTTCTCAGGATTTTTAAAATCTTAATTAAGAATTGAAGCGATAAGCCCGACTAATAAATGTATTCGTCTAAAAAATAAAAAATGTTTCATTTGCTAAAAATTTGAATACTGCCTAAAATATGTCCATTAAATCGTTATATAGAGAAACTTCCCTCACATGTACTGTTGTGGCGCTGTACTATTGTTCTCTTTGATCTTTTTGTTGCTATTACGATATGTGAGACAACCGCGTCCGAACCCCTCGTTCCAAGACCTGTTTCTATCACAGAAAGTGAAACGCGACTGAAAACACCCTCGATTTTCAAGTTTTGGCCCCAAGATGTTACGTCCCCCTCAAAGAATCTCTAAATTTCGAAAATACGTCCCACCTGTTGTCCAGCTGAACAACGTCCGCCTGAACCTGAATGGGGGGGGGAACGCTGTGAGAATTTCCCCTCTTTTCCCACAAATCCCCTCTGAGAACCTCCGTTCAAGCCGTTTTTTCGACACTTGTTCACCCCCTTGCACCGAAAACTTTTTTTTCGCTTGAACGCTAAGTGGACGCCGTTTTCTTGAATAGATTTTCCTACTCACCCAGTACGTTACCTCATCAGCGTTGCCGCGGATCTCCACCCCCCCCTTGCCCACAAATTCCTCCTTATGAACCAAATTTTCTTACATATATCTATATTTTTCAGAGGCATGGAAACTCAAAGAGTAGTCAGTCTACAAGTCAACAGCCTACAGGCCATAAAACGGCCAATGTCTCACCGTCGAATGCGTACCACGCGCTGCGCGGCGGGCAAAACTCGTCGCGCGGCGGCCAAACCCCGTCTGCTTCCGACGCGCGTGCGGTCGCGCAGCGCGTGGTGCGCAGTCGACGGTGAGACATTGGCCGTTTTATGGCCTGTACAAGTGCCTTGGAGCCTTCGCAAGCGATGGAAAAGGACACACAAGGAAGCCCGGAAGTTTCTGATTGCCTGAATGAACTGAAGTTCTGATCGACTGCTTTTTATTTGCTCAGAAAACCGCCGCATTCAATGCGTGTCGAATATGCATTCAACTCGAGTGACCACACCCTACGAAAGGCTTCATCACAGGGGCACGTGCTCCAAACAGCAGCACGTGCTGCAAAATTTCATAGCAGGCTCATGTGCCGCAAAATTCAGTCGCAGAAGTACGTGCTGCAAGGTTGTCCAGCGCTATCGTAGCAGCACACAGACGCGACGCGGCCGGCACACCGACGTGCGACGCGGCCAGCTCGCCGAGCACCATCTGAGGCCGTCAGCGATTGGACGAGGCTTCCAGCGGCCGGGCGGATAAAGTATCGCAAACTTGGGTTATTGAACCGGTGAAGCTGCCGACCTCTCAGTTCCGTCTCAGAAGTGTATCTCATACTTTCCTTTTGGATAATCGTTTTGTCATCGAGTTGAATGTGTATGATGCACGCATTGGACGGCTTATTTGTTGGGGCACGTGCCGTAATTTGAAACACAATAGGAGCACGTGCTTCCCGAGCAGCACGTTCCCTGACTATGCTCGAAACCACCTTGTCTCTGAGTTGAATGCATATTCGACACGCATTGAATGCGGCGGTTGCCTGAGTGAGCGCCGTAGTTTTTGTTAAGCTCTGAAAATTTGTGATCTCCCTTAATGCAAAGTATTACGTCCATTCGTTATGATACAATCAGTAGAAACATTTGGAGTTCCAAAAAATTTTGCGATTTATTTGAAACTGGCTGCAATAAATCTTTCTTGACAGTCCTGGTCCCTCCGAGCTTTTCAAGTATATGTACTGTTATTGAGAAAGAATAATTGGTGCTATCGCAACAGAGGGGGGCACTATGATATCGCACTTAGCCACGCCCATTTTTTCATGCCGCAACAACTTTTTTGATATTGGAATGGCAAAAAAACTATGGGTTGTTTTCTAAATTTCGCGGCGGCGCGGAAAAATGGGCGTGGTCAAGCGCTATACCAAATTCCCCCATGCAGGCGATAAGAGCGGATAACCGAAACGAAAATTCAAGTATTGCATGGAATTCGAGCGGAAGCTGCATTCAAGAGCTCGCCACCCGCTATCTTTCCGTCGGCGACCGGCACTAGGCGACGCTCCGACGTGGAGTTGCGAGCGCGCCGCCGTACTGTGGTGAGCGGGTGGCGAGCGCTAGCATGCCAGCGCTGGCCACCCGCTACCATTCCGCTCACGGGCCGCGCGAGGTGCTGCGCGCCGCCGGAATTTTGGTTAGCTGGTGGCGAGCTCCAACTATCTGAGTATGTGTACCTATTTTCCATTACATAAAGTCATCTTTCTCTGTTTGTCCACTGTACACACGTACCGTCTGCCAGCTAGCTGTAAACCACCACCGGGCGCCGCGGCAATACACACCATTTCAGATCTTACACATGAGCTTCATAGCTTTTGTTGACCCTAGTTCTTGCTTCTATTTCATTTTTTCGGTCATGTTATGAATCATAAATCTGTCCTGTAGCACGTGGAATATTAAATGGCTGTCATTGTTAATTAACATCTGTCCTGCAATACGTGGAGTATCAAACGTCTGTCATTACCATGCATGTTGGAGTCCTAATGTCGAATGTTGGTTGGCATAATATCATATTCAACATTGAAGGTGACTGCCAGCTCTACTGTATCTCCCAATAATGACGACGGCTACGTCCCCATTAGCAACGTCAATAAATTACGACAATCCTAGCCTTTCCCAGGACCAAACATCCAAATGGATCCATCTAAAACGTCCTTGCACCGGCTTCTGAACCCTTCAACAAAGCTATAAATATCATTGAAATTAGAATCAGTTTAATACTTTTTCCAGTATTTTATGACTCCAGCCAGGCCTTGTTCGTGGAAGATTTTCTTCAATTACGGTAGCGTATCGTCAGTCACCGGATGGAGTTTACCGCGACGCTGCATAACGGGAAAAATTGCGCGCGGGAAAATGAAGTGAAGATGGCTATTGCTCGAATGGTTTTGCTCCCGATTGCTGAGCTCGGCTTCCCACTTGACTGACACTGACGATAATCTCCTATACGAATTTTTCTGCAGGGGTTTTCCTATTTAGCTTTTCAAGGGCGTTTCCCCCTACGTTGGGATAAGCCACCAGACATATAAAACGATGTTTCTCATTGATTCCATGACTTTTGTCTGTATGCCTGGCATGATAGGGTTTCTGACAGATGGCAGTTTCAAAAATCGAGAACTTTCCATTGAATCTGCTCGATCAAAGTCAGTTGAAGGACGTACGACAGTTATCGTAATCTGTCGTGCGCTCGCTCTCTGGGCATGACTATGCAGCTGACGATAGGACTGACACCAGAGCCCGCAGTAAAGCTCTAGTCAGCCTGATTGAATCACGCTGACTGTTGAAATGGCAGCTGGGTGTCAACGTGCGGACACGCACGCGAGGGCACCGGCGCAATACCTGAAGGGTGTAAGGTGTAAGGGTAGATCTTTGTTGGACTGTAAGAATGGTATTAAGCTGAGTCATTCAGAGGCGTGCCGTCTTCGCCGTCGTCCGCATCGAAGCCTGCGAAGAGGGAAGCCATCAACGTCCCACGAGCCGGCTGGCGGTTCGTGGGCTCTGCCTCCTGCCTACCCACCTCGTCCGTACCTCCAGACTCTGCGACTCCAGGCCGATTCGCGATTTGGTTGTTATGGTCGCTGATTCGGATAAACTAGTCTAGTTTGAATTCGTGTGTCATGCTATGATTATTCGTGGGGCGCACCTTTCACTGGGCGACGCTTACTAGGTGTAAGGGTGGATCTTTGTTGGACTGTAAGGATGGTATTAAGCTGAGTCATTCAGAGGCGTGCCGTCTTCGCTGTCGTCCGCATCGAAGCCTGCGAAAAGGGAAGCCATCAACGTCCCACGAGCCGGCTGGCGGTTCGTGGGCTCTGCCTCCTGCCTACCAACCTCGTCCGTACCTCCAGACTCTGCGACTCCAGGCCGATTCGTGATTTGGTTGTTATGGTCGCTGATTCGGAGAAACTAGTCTAGTTTGTATTCGTGTGTCATGCTATGATTATTCGTGGGGCGCACCTTTCACTGGTCGACGCTTACTAGGGGTTGCTAATTCAGGCAGAAGTGAGATGGACTTCACAACTCATCCCTTAAATCGAAATAGCACTGCTATTCCAGTCCGGTTCGTAAGTTACAAAAAGCGACTTACGACTTAAGATGATTTTTGGGAAGAGACGCAAAGTTTCGTCACACTGGCTTCAAGCTTTTCCACGAGGTCAGCGGGACTTCGTTGAAATCGGTAGGATTCAGATGACAGCGTCAGGATTACACGTTTATCAGAGATTACTGGTAAACTTCTTGTGGGGTCCTGGTACATTTCGGACCAGAGACACGCAACACTCTGGCAACGGGTGGATATGGTGAGTTATCTGCAAAAACCAAAACCCTGCCGGCCTCCAACCCTGAGTGCGTCGCATGCGTCTGGCATGAACATGACTAGGCCACAACCCAGAATTGTTGATTCGTGCTACTTCTTAATTAATGACCATCCTGGTCTCTCTGTGCGCAGCCGCCCCGTCATTGATTTCTCGACGGCTGATCGGCTAATAGAGTCAAACAGCACAACACTCATCCTGGTGGCGCCGACCATTTTCACTCGGCTGACGGGGGTTTAGGCTCCGTACATAGCAGACGTCTTAGCGTCAAGTGACCGTAAAGTGACGCTGGGGGTTTGCATCTCCAGCATGTGTTATTGATATGACTCCCCAGCGACCACTGCAGCCGGCCAGTCGCTGACGGCGGAGGCATAGTGACCGAAACGGCTGTCACTTATATTATCGTTACCATCGTTAACCACGTGCCTCCCTCGTACACGCTGAATGCGCGAGCCGTCGAGCGTCATGCGCCAGCGTTGGAGCGCTGGCGCATGATGCTTTGACGCCTTGACGCTTTGCCGCTGGTCGTCTGGGGCCGGATGCATCAACGCGAATGTCGGGCTTTGGGCAGGCGCGGGGCACGCAGGGCAGCGAAACCGGCGTGCTAAGCTGCCAGGGCAGGGCAAGGGCAGTTAGGGGCACTGCCCCTGACTGCCCCGGGTCAGAAGCTGGGGCAGCGGCTTCCCCGGCTGGGGCAAGAATGAATCGACTTTTTTCTATCTCTCAGACATTATTCTTTTATTTTCACTTTTTGTTCACAGTTATCGGCTTGACGCTCTCGCTTATAGTAGAAATAATTTCCTTATTGATAACTTCTCTTCATAAATCCTGCTTTTGAGGCTTTTTTTGAATTTTTCATTGAATAAATTCTCTGATACTGCGCTGACCTACGTCCTCCACAATGCTTCCTCAATCCTTACGCAATCAATTCGTGCAACAGCTTCATTACAATGGAGAACTTTCGAAAAAGGTAGTTTCAGAACATTTCGTTCACAAACTGTTCTATAAATTTTCTTGGGAGGAGTGATTCTCGACACATGTAAAGCCGAGTATTTCGAGAAACCATTCGTATTACCAGACAAATTTCGTTATTTTTCGTCCAGTATTGTCCGGAAAATCGTTTGAATTTTGAAAGATATGTGTGGCGAATTTGATGTTTTATGTGTTGGTTTGAAAAAAAAAGTTTAGGCGAGAATATATGTTCACATCCGGCAATGCTTCAATTGAATAGAGGGCCTTTTTTGAAAATCTTTTAAAAAACGTGATCGCCAGAACTGCTGTTGTTTGTACATTTGAATTAAATATCGATAGAAAATTTAGTAATGTATGATTTTTGTGAAAAAATAGATACGTGACGAATGCCTTCCACCGGATCATGAGTGTTACTCATGGTGTGACATTTTCAGTACGCATGGGTACAATTTTGCTAACTGACAATTTCTGCTCGTAAGCCAGAACCTCGAGCACAAGGACAATCAGACAAGCATTACCTTTCACCCTCCATTGTGCGTAGTCGCACTGCTGTCGTAAGAGACACAGCTGCATCTGAGAAGGACTGGGTTTACATATTGAATTGTTTCGTAATTCTTCACCATTGGTGTTCCCATCACTCGATTACAAGTTCCGAAGATAACTGTTTTGCGACCGCCAAAAAATATTAGTGTTTAGTCACATTCGCACCACACTCAAAAATTTCGGAAACTTGACTCCGATTTTTTCATATCATGACCACCCGTGGAGCTCTTTTCCCATTTTCTAGTCCTTGCAGAACTTAAGCCGCTGACCTCTGAAAAGTGACGCTGCATGAGTGGAGACACACCGCTTTTCACTTCTCTTATACCCTACCCCTACACAATTTGGATACAGTCAATTTTGTTAACGAGGGCGAATGAAGTAGTGGACTGTATCACATAACTCTTCACCGCGGCAGCAAAACACTAAGGCGCTATTCATACTTCTCAACGAAAGCGAGGCACGCGCGTGACTCGCGTGCGTGGCGTTCGAATATGAATGGCCTGTCGCCAATTCCGCGCGACACGCGCGTGACGCCCGCTCCGCCATGGCGGCGACGGCCGTATCGGCTTTTTAATCATTTTCATTATTAATCCATGATTAATTTTAAGAAGGACAGTCTACAAAAGAAGACAGAGAAAAAGAAACAAAATGGAAAGCACGCCGACGCAGGAAGAATTCTCACCTGCGCTCGGCTAATCGCTCCGACACTGGCAGCGGACTCCTACAGGAGAAAACGACGATCGTGGGCTCCCACAGGAGCTGTTTTGTTCTGTAGGAGACCAGACTAGAGCGAAGCGGTGTCCTACAGGACACGCTGCCGCATCGCTTCCATTGGGTCTCCTACAGGACAAACCAACTCCGGTAGTTGACCTGAAACGCGCACGTTGAACGATTGAGCGAACCCGCGCGGTGTACGATACGCGTGTGCACGGGGTGGAGAGCCGATTCGCCCATCCAGGTTCACAGAGGCGTCCCCCTCATCGATTGATTGGGGTGCTCAGGAGCCAAATTCCCTCCTTAATGATAAGTGAGTAAGGCATTATAGTGGGGCTTCATGCACTACACTAATTTTTGTATTTGACAAAATTGTCAACGAGGAAGTGTGAAATTCATGCTTCGATAATAAACAAACCGAAAAGTAGGCGTTTTTTGCTGGATTCCTGCAAACGTGATTTGAAATTCCCTCCGAACTCTCGTACAAGATCCGGTCTCCTACAGGAGGATAGTAGGAGTCCTACAGGAGACCAACAGGACTCCTTCAGGAGAAAACCAGGACTCCTGTTGCAGGGGAGACTAGGACTCCCAGCGGACTCCCGTAGGACTCCGCTGCCAGTGTCGGAGCGATCGCGGGTTTCAGCCGTAAAATGCCGCGCGCCTTACGTAATTGCGTACCCTGCGCTGGGGCTAGCTGCCCCGACGCCATCGAGCGCTTGTGCATACGGGGCAGGGCACTGACTCTCGGGGCACCTGCCCTGCCCCTACCCTTGCCCCGCCGTGTGCGTTGATGCATCCGGCCCCTGCTGTGGACGGAGCCTGACCACGAGCCCAGTGGTACTACTGCGACCGATTTCGCGAACACCAATATTTCGTACGCGAAACAAAGTAAACCTCAACTAAAACTAAAAAGCAGAATTGATCTGTAAGTCGAGATCCAGTAGCTAGGAACAAAGCGCGGAATAAAAAATCAGAAAAAAAATCTTAACTCAATTGAGAGATTGAGCGCATTCCCTCTGATTTTACTACAGAAGCAATTCGCATATTCTGCAGACAAGTGAGCCTGTTTTCACTCGTTTCCATGTAAGTACATAATGATTTCCAAGTGAGAAGCCTATTCTATTTCAAAAGCGTCCAACTGTTTTCATAAGAAACCATAAGAAATACCCGACCAGGAATTGTCGCGTGTCGGGTATCGCCATTTGAGAAGAGTTGATGTCTTCCAGTCAATTCTTGCACGCCTCTCTCAACCTAGAAGTAGATCCTGCGAAGGATTTCCTTGGATTATGTTAGATGTACTTTAAAGCTTTACGGCAATAGAGGGTACCCGGGGCAAATTTCAGGGAGATCCAAAAAAGTCCGATCCTGCAAACATTTCTGAGGTGTTCTCCAGGGTGCCCAGCACGACTGAAGAGACTGCTTATCAAAGCAGCGCCGGAAAAAATAGTCGTTTTTCCATGCATCCTTCATCGGACTAGGAGAATGGATTCATAATGCCGAAGCTTAACTGCTTCGAAAGCAAACGTTTCTTCTATAATCGCCTTCTAAAAGTCCACAAAGGCAAAGGAAAGGACCCAGACCTACGCCGACCTCAGGTGAAAGAGATTGGAGAATTTCAGCTCAACAAACCCCTTGGCTTTATTGACACCTTTAAACAAATGCAACAGCAATCTCATCCGATGAAAAAGTAGCAGAGATTGCGTTGCCACAAAACTGATCTCGACGCAGGAAAAGCTGAAAGGAAAGTGGGGCATGTTCACACAATTCTCTGTTCGTCCCGCTTCAGAGAAAAGGCGAAGCTTCACACTTAAATCTTTTTGCAATATGTAATCAACTGAACCCGAAACACTAGACGGCCCGCTCTCGCTCAAGAATTTAGAAAAAATAGGATAGCACACTTTCACTAACTATTCACATGACATATGCACATCCTTACCAAGCCTTTTGCCTTTCTCTTGGAATCTGAGGGTTTGGCAGATGTTTTGAATTCTCTGCACTCGAGTGCAGTCAAATTCCAGAACTTCGCAAGAGGTTTGAACAGAAAATATTACTTCGCACAGAAAAACAATCCAGTTTTTGGTTTTATCCTCTGCTATGTCATACAGTTTTGCATCGGTCAATGTCGACACATTCTTCCGGTGCCACCTTCCCAAATATGAAAACCTGTACCCAGGGGTTCGAGATGGTCTTCGTCGATTGGAACTTGCAGTTTTTCTGCTTAGCCCACCCGAAATCCATAACTGCGAAAATCGCGGTATGTCATATAGTTTTGCCGCGCAGTGTATATTATAGCTACTGTCAAGGCTGCGATGGCAAGGCCGGGCGGCGCTGAGTTGAAGCAGGCGCGGCGCGGCTTGTATCAGATTGCTCGAATATCCAGGTGATTCTGCTAGCCTGTTGCTCATATTTCTAGCATTTTTCGACTTCTTCATCCTGAAATTCAAAGAATTACGGGCAGTATGCTGACAAATTCACTCGAATAACAGTTACGGGGGTAATATGACACGCTGCGCGGCCGCTCCGCGCCCGCTTCAACTCAGCGCCGCCCGGCTTAAGCCTCATTCATAGCTGGTCGCTTCGACTAGTCGCGGCACTACCAACAGATACAAAACCCATCGCGCCAACAGCTCTTGCACTGAATAGTGACGGTTTGGAACAGTTTGCAGTTCCAGCCGCGATCGCCGAGCGACTGAGGTACCCTCTATAAAACGTCGTAATTCACATTATTCGAGGCGCGAGCGGCGCGCGCGTCGCCTCGGCCTCCGTCTGCCCTACGCTCTCTCACTGTCTCTAACCTCCGCTCCGCACCAGCACGCTTAGGAACCGAGTGAATTTTGCCGTTTTATAGCCTGTATTTCATAGCTGGTCGAAGCGACCTGCTTGATTTTGTTAGGTCGCTTCGACTAATCGCTCCGCTTCCATGATGGAAGCGATTCGTCTAGTCGAAGCGACTAGTCCGCAATCTTTCGTCACAATCTCGCGTATTTGGCCAAAATTGCAGACGTCACAGTTGACTCGCATAAAATACGGCATGTGAAAGGGGAAAAACGTGTATTTATCATACATTTAGGATTATAGAGATGAGAAAGTTCAATAAGGCTACCTAGAAATCACATTTCATGCAGAGCTTTCGGCTATTACTAATGTTAGTTGAAGCTTTATGTTGCTATACAAGCAAATTGCATCCCGTCGTCTTTTGAAGCCATGTTTTTTTGGAAAACTATGCAAGACTAATTTTTTTCTGAAGATTAAGAGAGAAGAGGGAGATTTCTGAGGTCACAAAAAATCTGGAGGAGTCAGCAAAAACCGAGAAAAATTTTTTTTAAGGAATTCCTGTGGCGTTGTCCGCATTTGTCCGTATTTTTTACGCAAAACTGCGGCCGCCCGAGCGACTCGAAATCAGTGAACGAAGCGATTTCAATTCGCTTCGTTCTGCGATTTCAAATCGCAGCAATTTCGTTGGTCGCTTCGACTTCGAGTCGAAGCGACCAGCTTTGAGTGAGCCTTTAGCCATCGCAGCCTTGACGATATGTACAACGAGGAAATTTGGTTAGAGTGTCTGAAGAATCCTACATAGAGCATGCATGTATTACCGCCGTTAGATTTGATTGGTGTTGATATCATGGCTATTATATATAATTCAAAGAGCGTGACGGACAGAATGTGTGCGGTTTCATTTCATATAACTAGACACATCTTCAAGCCCTTAGTACATGATCATTGGACAGACAGACAGAAATTTCTCGCGTAACCATCATCACGAATGGAAAGATGTGATTGTGAATACAAGCTTATAGTCGTGTCACAGCCACGAGATCTCTTGAAGCAACTGCGATGGGCGTGGCAATGTGCTACACTGTGTTCATGATTGTGTGCACTAAATACGTGGGACACACCCGTTTAGCCTGTTTACCACTAAAAAGGTCGAAAGACCTAATTTTGTGGTTAGATAAACACAGCGCGCGCAGATGTTTAATGTAGCGTTAGATGCATTACCATGTACATACTCAATTTCCACACCTGACAGGTAGGAAAATTGAGCATGTACATGACGCTCCAAGTAAACCTACATTATACAGTTTTGCCTGGACCCGAAAAATTGAGGGATGTTTATATCTGTCGGATATCAGCAATAGTTATTCATTCAATTATTCAATACGTTCAATTCGCATCATAAATACACAAGTTAAACAGTGAACGGAAGGTAGCGGTCATCATGGGAGAGCCTTTCTGTCTCACGGTGATAGATCGCACTATGGATGACTTAGTGCCATCAAACAGTCATACATTCAGAGCGCAACTATCACTCGGAGGATAGGGAGGGAAATTATCAGTACCTAGCAGTATCCGCCTCAGGAGCTACTCTACATTGATGATACTCTAGGGTGTGCAAATATCACTACAGATGTGCGCCTCAGCTTGTAATGATTCTCTCAGTCGTAAAAGACATCTTCGCGCTTACCGGAACCTCGGAACACGAATACACTAGTATGCCGACAACCTTCGGGGGACCAGCAAGCAAGGAATGAGTACAAGTCACTGCATCAAGGTAACAGCCAAAAAATGAACCGATTTTGATAATTATGGAATCTATATTGTGAGCCAGAAATTACGGGCAGTCGATAAATCGCTGGCGTTAATTGGGTTTAGAAGCAAAATTACGGTTTTAATCAAGGGATAGAATCCTTGCATTTGAACAATAAATCAGCTCAGGTCCCGAAAAAATCATAAAATACGCTTCGTGCGAAACACTGTGGTCCATACCCTTCAAACCTGGAAGTGATTGCTCATGGATGTTGAATATTATAATCCAAGAATTGAACCAGAAACTGACTAAGCCGCAAGCCGATGCGAGCAGCACGGCGCCATTTTAACATCGTCTTTGAAGCAGATCAATCAGTGCCGTAATTTCGCTACAATCAATGATGTCAATTATTAATCTCCACGTTCGACTCTCGATGAACCTCGGCATCAGAATAATAGTTGATACGTTGACTGTAGCAGGCACGCGCTAGTTAGGCTTCGTTGCTAGACTAACGTTTCGGCGGTCTCGCCCTCTTTGGAGTCTGAAAAAGGTTGAGTTCATGTGTCAAATTACTCGGCCAATCGTAGATTTCACCTCAAAACAAAAATTCCTAAACAAATGGCTGGGATACATGGAACTGAGTGACATACCTTTTCAAAGTCCGTGGAACATCAGGTATTCGATCGATAAATGGCGGGGTTCCGAGGTATCAAAAGGCAGTACCCCGAATCAGAAGGCTAGTCTGATGTGGGGCTGTAGTTTCCGCGTATATCTATACCTTCGTCCTTCCGGTTGACCTTGGGGTCTCTCGCATTGATCCAGAATGCCTCGAGCCCTTTTAGCGCACTTGTATTGGCCTCTCGAGCTACTATCTCCACTCTCACCTCAAAATCTTCCCCGTCACGGCAATTAATTCTGTGGCAGCCCAGCGCAGCACTAGCTCCCGACTTTTCCTTCTCATCCAAATGCTCTTTGATCTGCACATGCAGCGTGCGGGCTGTTTCGCCGATATATTCCTGGCCACAGCTCTGACATGTGATCAGATAAATAACCTCAGAAGCATTACAGTCACCATCTCTGACCGATGGGCAAATGACACACAAATAACACACGGTGCGTCATTTGCCCATCGGGCAGCGATGGTGACTGTATTGCTCCTGGGGGTTATTTATCTGATCACCTGTCAGAGCTGTGGCCAGGATTATATTGGCGAAACAGCCCGCCCACTGCATGTGCGGATCAGAGAGCACTGGGATGGGAATAAAAAGTCGCGAGTTAGTGCTGCGCTGGGTTGCCACTGTGTATATTTCCGTGACGGCAAAGATTTTGAGGTGAGAGTGGAGATAGTAGCGCGGGAGGCAAAAACAAGTGCGCGAAAAACGCTCGAGGCATTCTGAATCAATGCAAGGGACCCCAAGGTCTACCGGAAGGACAAGGGTATAAATATAACGCGGGAATTACAGCCCTACATCAGATTAGCCTTCTAATTTGAGGTACTCTATTCTCATATCTCGATACACCGCCGTTTCCCTACCGAATATGTACCTGATGTTCCACGGATATTCAGAGGGTACTATGTCACTCAATTTCATGTATCCCAGCAATTTGTTCGGAAAATTTTGTCTTGAGTTTCTGTAGGGTACAAACTACGTTTGGCCGAATAATTTTACACATAGATTCGACCTTTTTCAAACTCCGAAGAGTGCGAGACCGTTGAAACGATAGTCCACCAATAAAGCCATACTACCTCGCGCCTGCTACAATCAATGCACATACTAAATCAACGTAATTTCAAGACTTTTTCGCTGAAAGTTAATCGTTAATTTTTCAAAAAAAAGAAACCGCAGAGACCAGTTAATGCATCAACACGTTGGCGTTAAAACGCACAACCCTGGTGGGCGCCATGTCGGGCGCAAGAGCTTCACCGTCAGTGAAAAATCCGAAATGCGAAATAAATGGTGTAATTAGCTATAAATGTGCATAGTACGTCTCTTTCAGTCATTTAGCGGTTAACTGGATCGAAATCATCAGATCAATAGTCATTGTTACTCCACACATGCCAAGATCTTTGCGTAGCTACTTCTCGGCTTGCCTCAACTTCGTTTTTTTTAAGATTACCAGTAATGGTAGCCCTCTACTTAGGAGGTCATCTGTGCTTTGTTCTCTACTGTTATTTGAGCTAAATGCGATTCCCCCTGGTATTACAGTTAGATACCTAACGCAGAGACCAGGAATAGAGAACTAAAACTCTATTCCTTGGAATCTCGCCGACAGCTCGATGCCTGCACAGTTTTCAATATGCTGGCTGGCATTATGAAAACGAGCATTTCAAAATTCTTTAAGGTAAATCCCGCTAGGATCAGGGAAAGCACACTGAAAATCTCATATGCAGCTCCGAAAGGCAACACGAGAGCCTATTCATTCACTTGCTGGGCAGGATTTCTCCTAACCTTGATATCACACAGCTGCCTATTCCATCTAGTCTGTCCAAATTCAAACGCTTTGCTGGAAAGAAACTCTTGAGCTTTTAAATGTGCGATGCCAATATGTACTCTATTTTCCATGTATTCCAACTCACCTCTTAGGCATCCCTATCCTTCTATTTCGTGTGCCTCTAGCAACGTATTTAATAAATGAATGAAGATGCAAAGCTACGTCCACTATGAGAATGAACCAGCGAATTATCAGCTGATTGCCAGAAATGAGAGTTCTAAACAGATTATGCAACTATGGGGGATATCTTAACACCGTAAGCCTCAGAAGTTGAGATCAGAATACAAAAATATGTTGCAACATCTAACAAAAATCTGCTATTTCAATGAGGTTTATCTGAGTATCTAGGCAATTCATATTAATTGAATAGCAAATGTGATTCAAAAAAGTATCTAAAAACTTGCAAGTCTGAGTTTCTGATTCATTGCAACTCTAGTTACTCTGCTAAGTTTCTTGAAATTACCTTGCAGAGGTATACTGTCTTACAGTTGTGACCAGCCGATCCAGGCGGCATCCTATGTAGACAAACCGGTAGATCGAGAGCAGTAAGGCTATTTTTTCTATACTTGCGGCCACAACAAATCTGTTGAATTTTCTCGCGTTGAAAATTTTAGGCGACAGCGGCGCTGATGACCGCTTCCTGAAAGACAGTGGTCACGATGAAAAACATTATCGAAAATACAAAAATCAGTTCAGATCAAAAACAGCTAAAAAACTATGAAGGTAGCGCGGTGAAAAGCGGGCTAGAATTAGAGTTTCTAGGGCCCAAAGAAGCCAATTCGTGCACACGTGCACAGCGCCGACCAAAAAGATCGCTGTCTCATATCGAGCATTCAAAAATCATCGACATTCAGAGGAAGAAATAAGTGCTTATTCACCTGATAAAAACAGTTTGAGAAAAGAAAGAAAGCACCCCAGTCAATGTTTTTGACTAGATGTGTGCATAAATCTGAAGGTTCATTGATTGAAATTCAATTTCAAGCCAGCTGATGTTCTTGATCCATATAAGAGGTCATCGATGCCGAAGATGTGGTCCTCGCAATCATGCCTCGCACGCCCGTATTTTCACACCACTTCGAGTAACAGAATAAACATTTAAACTTGAGAAAACATGTGATTATTGAGAGTGATAGCAATATCAAATGGCAGTGCGCAAGAGAAATAGCTTGGTTCACTTGATTTTCAGATTCAGATTTTCTGTCGGATCAGCACACAGGAAAAACTCTGCGGTAAAAACCTACAATTACTTCTTCTTAGAGGTAAAACTCTCGTAATTCGGAAGTTCACTTGCATACCGAGTAACTCTCGTTCACTTTCAGGAATGCCGCTCAGCTCGGCTGACTCCGTTTTGAAATGGAGAGCTTCATCGGTATGCAAACATGTTTTATTCAAGTAAATCAAGCTGTATCTCTCATGCACTCCCATTTGATAGTGTCATCATTCCAAGCTATCACATGTTCTCTCAAGTATCAATCCTCCTTCTGTTCCTCTAACTAAGGACTGCTTTGAGCTTTCCGTGGAGATTTGGAAACCCATGTTGTCATTGCTGTAGGTCTGTGACAGTACATAAATAATCCGTGCTTGAAATTCCCTAAATTGCTGAGGGGATTCCAAAAAAAGGAATTATCATTGTTTCAAAACAAAGGGACTTTCAGGGTGTTGAGAGAATTTTTTTTCGGATTCGGCTCAACACTTGCATCTTTGGGGTACTTTTTGCGCTGAACACGAATCTGGAGTCTATTCCTCCCCTAACTTAAAAGTACGGTAGGTTACGATAGGCAAAATGCCTTTGTAGTTCGCAGTAGGCTACGGTAGACAAAATGCCTTTTAACTGGGGTTACTTACCTTCAAATTTCGAAAATCGAAAAATGAACCCCGAATTCGTGTTCAGCGTTCCAAATAACACCCATAGTGAAATTTTGAGTCAAATCTAAGACTTTGGCGGAGCTACCGTATACCCACCGTAATCGACCGTTTTCTGTCAAAAATCGATGAATTTTCATTGCATATTCATGTTAGGCAGGCCGAATATCCTCTGTGTACGACTTTTGAGGCGATTTGATGAAGCATTCTCGAAATCGTCGAAAGTGGCTTTTTTCAAGCAAAATTTTCCCATTTTGATGCTTCGGACCAAATCGGATGGAATTTCTCGGATATTGCCAATTGAACCTGAAATTCGTGAGCAGCACCCAAAACAAGCCCTAGAAACAAGTTTTCGGCCCAATCCGAGACAAATTTTCTAGAACATCCTGAAAATTGCCATTCGTGTACCCCTTTTATCTAAGGAAAGCTATGGAAATTCCCACTTTTGGGAATCTCCTGAAAATCTCTGAGGTATTTAGGGGATACGGAAAACGGATTATCAATTCTGTGTCCTATATTTCACATTTCAACACATGGTTAATGAAAGCCCACCGCAAATGTATGGCAAACCCTAGGAAGGGGGTGTACGGGCGTGCGAGGCATGAATGCTCGAATATCGTCAAATATTGCCATCCTGGATGGGTTTCAAGGCTTCAAACGTCGTTGACGACATGTAAGGGGCCTTGTGGGCCTGCTTGTGCTGTTATCTCGACCATGTTTGTGTGTAGGAGAAATGAGTTAGCCCGATTCCAGTTATTCGTACAGAACTCGAGCTGTTCGCTCAGTATCAAGTGTTTTGCAGTGGATTGTCTCTTGTAGTCAAGTCGTTGGCATTCTGTAAGCGTTCTGTAAGAATAATTATGAGACAGAGTGCTGATATTCATAATTCATGGGTGATAGTACTAGAGGAGAAATCGCAGGAAAGCAGAGGCTAGGGCCTATGGCGACCTAATGAGGTTGGGGGTTCAAACGTTTGTTCCACGCAATAACTTCTGCTTGCACTTCTTCTGCACTCCAGTACCTTCTGGCTGATTTGTGGTAACCGTTCGTCACATTTTTTGCATATGATGATGAACTTTCGGCATGTTTGACTTACTTGACTTAATCGGTTGGCTTTCGCCTGACGCCGTCATTCCGCATCTTCACCGAGGTGTGCCGTCCTAGTAATCAGCCGCGTCCATTTTTCACGGTCTTCAGCCACAATTTGAACACATTCCATCTAGCTGTTACTATTCCAATTCCTGCAGAACCAAACATCGCGCCTGAACTGTCTTTCGATGCCGAGTGACTTCAAATCCTCTTTAACCACATCCGTCCAGAACTTTCGCCTACGCCCAGGTGGCTGTTTCAAGACAGGATTTGGAAGCATTCCTAAAGCGTGTTGTACGAGACGTTCCGGCGTTCTTCTTAGTATATGCCCGATCAGTCGTAGTCGACTTTCCATTGCTGCTTGAGATGGCGTTAGGAGATGCTGGCACCTCCCTCGTGTCAAGCGTTGATGAACTGCGTCGATTTCCTTGTAAAGATCTACGTTATAGCATACCCGCGGCCAGAAATATCCAAGCAAACGCCTTAAAAGCTTCCTCTCCGTACAATCCAACCTTTCCATCTGCGTCTTTGGTGCTGCCCACGTCTCCGATCCGTACATCATGATAGGGCGAATAGCGGATAAGTAGACGCGCAACTTGACTTCCTTCGCGATGGTGGTAGACCACAAACGCTTGGTTAGAGAAATGAATGCAGACGTAGCTTTCGCACATCGTTGTCGAATATCCTCTGCATAACTACCATTGTTCTTCAGCAAACAGCCCAAATAACAGAAATCGTCCACCAGTTCGATACGTTGTCCGTCCACACAAACTCCCGTTGAAGGCCTCTGAGAGACCCACATCTGCTTGCATTTGTCCAAAGGAAGACGAAGTTCATAGGCTGCGACATACTTCGAAACGAGGTTCACAATCCTTTGCAGTACTCCAGGTCGACAAGAGAGCGTCCTGATGATGTTAGGATCACATCCGCAGGAAACTGTTCTGCAACTCTACGCATGATGTCATCAACGGCGAAGTTGAAAAAAAAGGTCATGCTACAGCTCCTTGCCTTACTCCTGTTTTCACTTAGAAAGCTGACATAAATCCGACAGGTGTACGAACTGCTGCTGTATCGAACATACTTTTCCGGGACTCCATCTGCTCGCAGAGCGTTGAGCAATCGATCACGATGAGGAGAGTCGAACGCGGCTTCAAAGTCCAAAAAAGCAAGCTGTAATGGCTTCGAATACCTTTGACCCGATTCAATTACACTTCTCACGACGAACACTTGGTCGATGGTTGATCTTCCAGGTCGAAAACCGGCTTGCTCATCTCTGGTAGTTCACGATGTTTGATAAGTCGCTCGAGAATGATATGTTCTAAAACCTTGTACATGACACGAAGTAGAGAGATTCTTCTGTAGTTCTTAGAATCCCTGACGGATAGCTTTTTGTGAAGAGGTACGATGATCGCTTCTTCTGTAGTTCTTAGGATCCGTGACGGATAGCTTCTTGTGAAGTGGTACGATGATCGCATGTCTCCACGAATCGGGTATCCTTTTGCTCATCCATATGGCACGGATGGTGTTGGTCATTACCCGAATCCCAGACGGAGGAAGAGCTTTCAGCATTTCAGCAGTGATGTTGTCATCTCCACCAGCCTTTCCATTCTTCGTTTTCCAGACACAATCCAAAACTTCAGACTCAATCAGCGGTACCTCACTGACATCGCAATGTGCTCTCTGAACATGCGGGAGCTCAGGTACTGATGGCGCTGGACGATTCAGTAGTGAACTGAAGTAATCCTTTCATATTGGCAGCGTCGCATCACCAACTGCAACTCCATTGGTAGTGTTCAGGACAGAAGAACATCTCTTCATCTTCCCGCTATACTGTCGCAGCAACGTGTAGGCTTTCCTCGGATTCTTCTCCTCCCAAGCCTTCTCGAACTCCTTAGCTCTACACGTCCACTCTCGTTCGCGGTCACTTTGAAGCTGCCGACGCAACTTTCTCCTCAGACGCTTCTCCTCCACGAAGTTTCCTGCAGTCCGGAGAGCACATACTCTGTCGTAGGTAGATGTTGTTCCCCCTGAGAAGTAGGCGAACTTCTTCTTAGGCTGAACAACCGGGAGTGCCTCTTTCGAAGCGTCCTTGATTCATTTGACAGAAGAATCCGCGTCGCAAAGTTTCTTCTTAGTCCGTACTCCGATGTGAATAGAAACGCGTTGTCGAAAATTCCTTCTGCACTCTTCATCTCTGAGACTTGTCATGTCAATCTTCTGGAGAGGTGAGCCCCTCGCTTCCTCTTATGGATCCTCGCAGTGAAGTTCAACAGAACAGGACGGTGATCCGAATCGAATGCGACATCCCACACAGCTCTAGATCTTCGAATGTCCGATACTGGAATATTCCTCGTCAGGACATAGTCAAGCTGTAGTTTCAAAGTTGTCATCTTCCGCTTCCGCTGCTCTTCTGGAGATAGCTGGGTTGGTCCCTGCCACGTAAGCTGATGGCGGCGATGATTCCTCTTGAATGTCGATGCAATAATCAGACCACTGCGTTCACGGAAGTCGACAAGGCGGTAGCCATTGCCCGATGTTTGCTCCACTGGGTAGAACCATTTACCGAGTACTTCGGATTCCTGATCAAGTCCCATCTTCGCATTTGCGTCAATCCCCACGACAACAACATGTTGTCAAGGTATCCTGGCCAGCAACGTATTGAGTTCCTCATAAAACGCATCCTTCGAATTGTCTTCGGCGGTTTCAGTGGGCGCATGAGCACTCACTATCCACAGATTGAGTCCTCTGTGATCCCGCAGTCGTACGAATGCATTCCGGCACGACGTTGAGCCAAACTCCTTGACCTTACTATTGAAATCCTTTTTTACAGCTATTGCACAGCCTCCCACTCTCCTATCGTCAGCGTTACCGCAGTAGATGGTGTACTCTCCGACGATGATGACGGGTCTATCCTTGAGGCGGGTTTCCTGCAAAGCAGCAAACGGTGCATGGAAATAGCTCAGAAGTCTGGATAGCGCAGTTTTTTGGATATCGCTCGACAGCGATCGACAGTTCAGGGTGGCGAAATTGTGGCTTGTTGCCAAAGACTCCATGAACTCCTTAGGTACGGATCCTAAGGTGTTATGGACCAGAGGCCCTAGTGTGCCGGACGGCGACACCTTTATGCAATATATGGGATACTTTCGCGATATAGTTGTTCACGCTATATCGCTTGAACGTTCCCTTCGTTCGACATGCTAAGCCTGATAAGCCCTATTTCGACCGTCTCATGGACAGCACCATGTTCCAGATGCCGACGGCAGCTGAGATAATTTCCCTTCATCTGGATAGAAATGCATCCCCCTGGACAGAAACTTAGTGGATTCTCGACTGCTAGTTTTACCTGAGCGAACAAATGATCAACAGTAATAATAACAGAAGCTCCCTGGAATAAAGCTCATTCAAAGGTTGGGTTCGCGCTGGAACGATTGTTTTGTTTTCCTCATGATGACGTAGATCTGGCTATCGTAGAAGTGAAAATAAATGAAAAGTCGGAGAAAAAAGTGGCTGGAACAATATAGGACGGCATATTACTTCCAATCAGTACCCGCCCGCCCCAAATCAAGGTAATTTCGATAATTGCTTGCATTGTCACCTTTTATTCTGCTCTCAAATTAGTCAGCAACTACCTTAAAATCAGAACAAAGAGCGGCAACACAAGCATTTTCAGATTTTTTCAACTGTGGGCAGACGCTGAACAACGAGCCATTGTAACTTTTTTTTTTAATTTTTTCGCTTAATTTCACTTTTGTAATGACCAGATCTCTTGAGGATAGCACAACAACCGTTCTCCTGTCAAATTCTCGACAAATTTTCGTCATTTCTTATAACTGTAAACGGATTCTGGCAATTTCTAATCAAAGGAATGCGTCCCTACTCATATCCGCCATAGAGAGGTTAACCCAGCTAACCGGCATCTCTGCTATAGCCCTCTCTACGGTCTCCGATGCAAGACCACACCCCCCCCCCCCCCCGACCCCGAGCTGGAAAGTTGATTAACGCAGCCGCCAAAAAAAGTCTTTCGGATTCTGGGTGACCTTTTCACAAACTCTTACAAGTTCTGCCTGAGCTGATATGTATACTGGAACAGCATCTGTGTCCTGGTCACAGGCGGGAGATGCACAGGGTTGCGCTCACCCTTAGCAGTAATCCTGTGAGGTCAGAGTTCACCGCTTCACAGGGGAACGCTATATCTAGAGAAGAACGGCCCCATATATAAAACCAAACACCAGTTCCGACAAAATTTTCCACAATCCTTCTAGAATCTTGGCCATCTTCTTACAGAGGCCCTACTCTATTTATGACGCCATGTGCAGCACTACTGAAGCCTTGCACACGAACCACTGCGTTCCGCATGCTACCACTAGAGCCCCTTTAACACGACGATCTGCACACCCCTTCTATAGTTCCAAAATTTACAGAATATCCCTTTTCGAACCTTGCACAGTTTCCTTGTGTTGCGATTACTCCTTTTGATAATCCAAGATTTATTGTACAGCCCATAATAAGCTGTGCTTACACTCGGGACGTTTAAAAATTGAGGAAAATTCACCGAGGAATGAATGGGTAAATTAAATTTGTCGAGACTTAGACAGAATAGGAGAATAGTTAATCTATTTTCTGGGCAAGCCGTTCACAATTTCTTTGAAAATTATTGACGGAATTACAACGAATTCTGCAGCAGAGGAGAAACGTTCTGCAGTATTTCTAGACAGAAACACGATTTTCCTCAAATCTCGACACTACTTCCGAATGCAGACTATTTTCCCGATCTGTTCTCGAAAAGTTTTGAACAGATTCGGAGACACTACGTTTTCCTTAGCATGATAAACTTTACTCATTAACGAGAGATATGGTTTCCGTTCTCGAATTAGTCTGAAGCCTAGTTTTGACTGCATCGCTGCTGTTTTTCATCGCAGCGATTTCACACCCACTGCTGCAGCGATGTAGCAGCGGCAGCGATTCTGTTTATAGTGCATAGGCCCACGGATGATAGAAGAAATTCAATCATTCACAGAAATTAATGGCTGGTATTCATCAATAACGCGTTTCGACTCGAAAACACTGATCTTGTCATGTGAAAGGGTCAACGTTCACTAGACGAAACGTGTCATTCGCTGGCAATCGCTGCATCGCTGCCATTTAGGCCGCGATGGAGCGATGGTCAGCGATCATTGAGAATCGCTCTTAAAGCAGCGATGCAATAAAACATAGGATTTCGTCGCCGCGACCCAACGATGTAGGACGTTTGCCACGAAGCGATCACAACTGGAGCGGCTTTCCATTACGCGCGATGAAAAACGAACAGTTGTCCTTTTTTTTTTGTTTTTCCGAGCGATTTTCGAAAGACTACCTTTTTGCGTCGAATAATGTTTTGAATTTGAGAAAAATACGTTTCCAATCTCTCAGCCGATTTGGTTTTATGAAAAAAGGTTCCTTTCACCAAAAGTAATCAGTTTTTCGTCCATAACTTTTTTAGGGACAGGGGCTCTCTACACACCGAGGAAGGATTTGTCCCGCTTTTTGCGGCTCTAAATCCACTCGAGACAACTCCGCTCGCGTTGAGTGGCGTTACGTTTCGAACTGCAAAAACGGGACAGCTCCTCCCTCGGTGTGTGGACAGCCCCTGTCCCACTTTTTTACCCTGGAAGATAATTCTTTGGTAAAGGTTGTTTTCGGAATCCCCATAAAATTCTGCATCGAATGTCGAATCGAGTTTTCAGTTTCAAAACATACGTTATCGCCCTTCCAGCCGATTTCAGTTTGTAAAGTGCATTTTTTTACCTGAAATTATCGCTTTGCCGTCCATGACTTTGTTGTGCTCAAAGAGAGACCAGTGGTGAAGGTTGTTTCCGAAATCTGGATGGAATTCCGCGTCGGCTAGTGTTTCCAATCTGAAAAAAATATTTTCTCGATCCTTCAGTCTAACTCGTTTAATGAAACACCGGTGTTTCGCCTATAACTCCTTAACCGTTGAAGATAGGGTTGCGTTGAAGATTGTTTTTGAAATCTACGTAAAATTCAGCATCAATTGGTATATCGGGTTCCTAACTTTGCTTGCTCCATAAGCCAGCCATGTCGGTGGAGCCAAGCTCCGTAGGGTGCTCTCGCCTATATGGTTTAAAGGCACAGACCAACCTCGAAATCGGTTTTCCGTTTTCCTGCCTATCTTAATAAAGGTCCCACGCTGATTCGAATAATGTCTCTGGAAGCGTACAAGACCTTCTGGGAACGGAGTTATGGTCACTCAAAAATTCAGCTAGATAAGCTTGGTGGACGAGTTGTCCGAGGCTTGTAACTTCCTTCATTTGCGACCGATGTATGCGAGCCAAACTGAGCAAAGAGAGAGGTAGAGAATGAAGGGAAGAACGGGGCAATTGATCAAAAACAATAGCTCATCTCGCCACTGTGGAGCTCGAAATATCGTAAAAGGGGCGTGCCAAAGTGGCTTCTTTAAGTGGGCGCCCCAGGGTGGCTTCCTCCTATATCTCGCTTATTCGGAGGAATTGTGAGCTCTTTCTTGGCAGGTGCTATATGGGGTGGGTCTACTCCACAATTATGTGGAAATCTCAGATTTCGCTGCTGAGCTTGGACTGTGCCTTTAAATGAGAGACGCTGGGTTCTGCTGGAGCCAACAACGGGGCTCGGCTCAACTGACCTGGCTGGCTTATGGGGCAAGCAAAGTTAGGAACCCGATATATCAGTCGATGCTGAATTTTACGTAGATTTCGAAAACAACTTTCGCAGCAACCCTATCTTCAACGGTTAAGGAGTTAAAGGCGAAAAACCGGTGTTTTGTATAACGAATTAGGCTGAAGGATCGAGAAAATATTTTTCCATACCTGAAACACTAGTCGACACAGAATTCCATCGAGATTCCGAAAACAACCTTCACCGAAGGTCTATCTCCAAGCACAAAA
Organism: Aplectana chamaeleonis; assembly: GCA_029168955.1. Taxonomy (NCBI): domain Eukaryota; kingdom Metazoa; phylum Nematoda; class Chromadorea; order Rhabditida; family Cosmocercidae; genus Aplectana; species Aplectana chamaeleonis. Next base: position 659,786 of record JAPDOI010000246.1, on the reverse strand, counting down.
AACTTATTGAAGGAAAACTGGCAGTGACACCCACCCAATCTTGAAAATGACTCGCAAGAGTGTTGAGTCACATTCATTCTCACTAGGAGCGTTTCCTCTTCACCTACCCAGGGGCCGGATGCATCAAATCACACGGCGGGGCAAGGACAGGGGCAGGGTCTGGCTCCCCCAGGGCAGGTGCCCCGAGAGTCTGTGCCCTACCCGGTTTGCACATGCGCTTAATGGCTTCGGGGCAGCTACCCCAGAGGAGTGTATGCAATGAAGTACGGTGCGCGCCCTTTTACGGCTGAAACCTGTGATCGATCAGCCGAAACAGCTGAGAAATTTTACTCCGTCTACTCTGAGCCTTCTGTTTTTCCGTTCCTTTCGTTTTTCGTGCGGTTGAACACCTTGAATTCACTTTCTTTCATAATGTAGCATGTTGATAAAACATAAATGTCTTGATTGTTTTGAGGTCGCTCGCTATTTGTGCTTCACAGCGTGTGCAGAACTACAAATGCTGCGAACTTCGTGTGAGTATCAACTTTTGAAAAAATCGTTTGATGTTTTCAGAAAACCATGAGTGAGAGTCTGGCTCTAAATCCCATTTCGCCCACCGTTTTTGTTCTACTTTCAGGCAAGGTTCGCGATAAAAATGGTTGTTGTGACTGCAAGATGTTCACCTGTTGTGAAAATGTAAGAAGGAGAGCACAAAACAACGGAAGGTGAAGAAGGATACAAGCCGCTGCAGGCCGATTAATACAGTAATTGAGCTCAGTTCTTTACTAAAAATCATGCCGAGTGACCTTTCCCACGACGTGCGAGGAAATTTTTTAAGCATGCTTTTGACTTTGTGATTTTATCCAACAAATATTCGAAATAGCATTGATGAGAAAAAATTAAGTCGATTCCAACAGAAAACGTAGCTTAATCTCTAAGCTTAAGTCGAATACTATGAACGAAGTTATAAGTACGACGGTAAGCTAAAAATTTTATACTCGTCTCGAAAATTTTTTTTGTACATGTATCGAAATCAAATTCTTCAAAAAATTTGGACTGATTTCCAAAAGAAATTTTGTGAAACTTCAATCTTTCAAAAGTTTTTCAGTGCTGTGAAAACGTGGTTCATCGAACCAAAGTTCAAGGAACGCGGAAGGAATCAGTATCCTGGAAATGAAAAAACCCGAGGTAATACCAAAAGGGAGGAGTAGTGAAGAAAATCAATTGAGAATGAAATAGTTTCCTTCTAGATGTGAAAATTTTAGGCTAAAAATGTTTACAAGAAGCTAAATAAAATATTATGTCGAGTAAAGTAACAGCAGTCTTAAAAATGTTCGTTGCTACATCATCGTAACATATTTTTGCAACGTTTCATCACTCTTGCCTCAGCCGTAGCAGCCGTTGCCCCAGCTTCCGAGCTGGGGCAGGTGGAGGCACTGCCCTTGCCCTAGCCCCGGCGGCTAAGCATACCGATTCCGCTGCCCTGTGTGCCCCGCGCCTGCCCAAACAGATTCGCGTTGATGCATCCGGCACCAGAGGTGAAGGTTGATGAAGTACATGGCTCCACCCAACGAAGCTATGCTGGAGAATGGGGTTTCGATTCGCACGGTGTGATCTACCGCCGTAGCCCCGTCCATTCATCAGACTACCATTATTACGCGAACTCTATGTGAACCGAAACGTTAAACTAGGGAAATTAGGAATCCATGGGCTCCCTGTGAAAATTATTCGTGATCAATATCTGCGGGTATTGCAATTGATATATCCGAGTAAATGTAAAAAGTATTCATAAAATGTCAACGAATATGTCGCCTCAGAGATCTGTTGAAGTACCACCTTCACAATTGAATTCTTGAGATCTGAAATTCAAAACGAGTCGTTTTTATATTCACTGCATTCAATGCTCGCCTAATTGCAACCGTCACCTGAGGCGCGCACAACAAATTATCACTAGTTTGGTTTGACTTAGGAATAACAAGGGTAGCAAGAATTAGCAGGTAGCAGGGAAAAAAGTAGCAGGAATTTCAGAAAAAAAAACCTCCTGAGCCCGCGAAAAATTTCGACCATATTTTCTCAACGTTCTCGCCATGATATTTTTGAGTTATTTTGCACAGGGGCCCTTTCTGGGAAGCCAAAATTAAAGGCTCCGAATGATGGACGGAAGGATCACTGGCTTTTGACCGACGGACAGCTGGCAGATAGCAGGAGGATCACCGGCCACTAATGGATGGATCGCATACTACTGGCTACCAGATCGCTGACTACTGTCTGGCGGATGGCAAAAGCAGAGTTCGGAGAGCATCTTTTGTCTGAGTAGGCTCAGAGCACTGCTTTTATTGTATGAATACATCCGCGCCGATCCAGTTTTATAATGATGAGACTGTGTTATTCGGCCAACGTTTCGAGCAAAACTTCTTTATCAAGGCCAGAAACGGCTCGAAACACTGAAACACATTTTACCCTGTCAAACGCCCTCTCACCCTCCCTAGTTACTTAATTCTCCCGCGAATTCACCACCGCTGTAATCACGACAGTAACATAAATATCCCCTACCCCCACAGTCCCACCAGCGCCGAGCTCCACTCGATGGCAAGGATAACCAGGAGCAGGCGATACAACAGTTGCACTGAGAATATCTCACAGACCACCCAGTGGTATAAGTGGCAGGAAATCAAACGTTGGCAATCGCGATGAACTCATTCCTGTTATTTAGCTTCGATTAAAGGAAGCTTCAAAAGCCTTTCTGGAAACGATGTCGTATTTGTAGGCCAGAGTTTTACTCCTGATACTGAAATGCGTTCCTTGATGCTGTTCGACTCTGTGTTCACCAAGAAGGTTCGGTAAAACTTTCCGTCGTTTGTTTGCCGAATGTTCCTCTACACAGACACTGAGGACTCTTCCCATTTTACCGATTTATCCTCTGGTTTCGAGTCAAATGCACTCTGTTCCCTCGCGAGGGTAGAGACAACGAGAATGTGTGGGGAGAAGAAGACGCAGCATACGCGCGCCGACGCATGCGATGAACGGAAACATATTTCACTCGGAAACAGAGGATACGTTTACCCACAAGTCCAGCTCTACTGCCCTGACACCATAATTGAGCTAACGACTTCTTGCACTGTTTGCTTCTTTTTTTGTTTTTTTTTCTTAATTTTCTTCCCAGAAGATTTATGGAAAAGGAACGTCGACCCATATTATCAACGCTAAAGTTCTTTGCATGGCGAGCCGCATTTTCTAGTTAATTGTCTAAATCCACGCGCGGTCGCGATTTGCATTAAAGGCAGCATACACGCTCGTAAACGTGGTTGGGATAACAACGTGAATCGAGCCGTATGGTCTACAACATAATGCCTACGCATTTTGAGGCGTCAAAAACTACCCACAATGCCGCTATATGAATTAGAAGTTGGCCCCGCCCTGTATTTTCACGCCCCCTGTATTTGCACTTTTCCTCCAATGCAGGGTTTTTGGGGCATCTACGCTGTCAGTGACGTGTGTGGTTCACTTTTTAGGCAATCTAACAACAGTAGAGACGGTGAATATGACCCAGCAACGTTGCGTTGCAGGAAAAGGGCAAATACAGGGGGCGTGAAAATACAGGGCGGGGCCAACTTCTAACTCATGTAGCGGCATTGTGGGTCGTTTTTGACACTTCAAAATGCGTAGGCGTTGTAATCTGGGTCATGCCATTCTATTTCCGTAGTTATCTCAATCACGTTTACGAGCGTGTATGGTGCCTTTAAAGGCACAGTACACCCTCAGATATGAATTTTGTAATTTTATTTGATTGTGCAGCAGGCCCCTTCTATATAACACGTATCCAGTGCTAGATCTCAATTCCTCTAAATAAGCAAGATATAGGCAACCACCACAAGCCCGGCCTTCTTCGCTTACCACCACGGGCCACACCCTCTACCAGATTTCCGAATTCTATAGCGGCTATATGGATGAATGAATTTTTAGCAAGTCGTCGTTCTTCGGTCCAGTGCCGGACTGTCTTCTTATCCTGGCTCGCTCTCGCGCTACGATTGCGAATGAAGATAAATACAGACCTGATACAACTTAACCACCGATTTTTCACCCTCAAAATATAGGCATCGTTAAAGGCAGTGTTCACGAAAATCCTCAATTTCAAGATTTTTTCGCTATATTGATTATCGATCAAGTGGCCCCCGGTAGAACCAAAATGACGTAGAAATTGAGAAAAACGCACCGGAAGTACGCGGAAATCTCTAAATATCACCCCCCCCCTCTCTCTCTTAGGGAATCACAGCAAGTGTTTGTTGTGACAATGAAATATTTTGTGGACCCGTCCTTTGCAATTCTCTACTCTCTACTGCTCCGTTCTTCCCTTAGAGCCCTAACTAATCCTGTTTTCCATTAAATATTCTTCTATTTACGGTTGATCCAATTTTTCACCGGTGACAACCACCATGAACATGTTCATCCAACCGGACATCTAGTCCATGTTATAGAATAATGTCACTGAAATACGACATTTTAATGCGTTTCTCGTCGTTTCTTCGTAATTTTTGTAACACTTGGTGGCCAAAGCTTTGTTTTATGTGGAAATTTCGGGGGCGAAAATCATCGTGAACACTGCCTCTAAGGAGCCATAACTCTGCTCATAGGGGGTCTTGGACGATTCCAGAGATACTACTGTGATCAGCGTGTGACTCTCTCCAAAACCAGCATAAAATCTAGAGAAGATATTTCTGGGTGTTCCGTGCCTTTGAGCCGATTCCGTCATCCCAGCGGAATAGGCCTCAACACCCCGACTTGGCTGGTGAACGTGAAGGACCAATGGAGTTTAGGAGTTCTGGGTTGTCATGACTTTACACAACGAAAATTGATCTACAATGAGTGATCTTATAGTAGACCCCATGTTTGGTCTTCTTGGAATCTGGGCAATGTTTTCAATCTTGTTTTTGCTTCTGTGCCTCACATTTTGTTAGAATGGAATATTGATTGGCCGACGTTTCGACGATTTCGTCGTTCTCAAGGCCTAAAATGGTTCGATGTCAAATTTCAAATGAAGCCCATCCCATCATTATCAAAAAGGGGAGCAAACCACACATGGAGTCTCAAGGGGAGGGGGGGTTATGTTTGACGATCTATGTGAGGTGGCAATTTTTTACACCAGTGGGAACGTGCCTGTTAATCGTGGTTGTCAGAACTATGCCTGTGCAGCTCAACCAAAGCCAGCATCAACGGACACTAAGGAGCTCGATGAAGCCACCTCACATAGATCGTCAAACATGCTCCCTCCCCACTTGTCAGACTCCGGGTGTGGTTTGCTCCACTTTTTGATAATGATTGGATGAGTTTAATTTCAAATTCGGCTCCGAACCATTTTAGGCCTTGAGAACGACGAAATCGTCGAAACGTCGGCCAATAAATATTCTACCCTAACAACCTGTTAGGCACAGAATCAAAAACAAGAGTGATCATACAATTACGAGACGGTGTGTAATTCGATAAAATGTTGTTGTGAGACTACGATTTGAGTTATCAAAGCACAAGCAAGTACTCCGACATTGTTTCAGACGTAGAATCCGACAATATTAACCACAATTAGATCGAAGTTCTCCTCTGCACAAAAGTAGTGTTTTAGGTGTGATCTCGTGGTCATGAAACGCTTTGTACTACTATTTTGAGATTCACTCTTCTCACTTCCCACATCGAGTGAATGAAATATTCAAGGCGTTCTTTCAGGACGCTACGTTGGATGACAGATTTCGTTAGCGTGTCGAGCTGGAACAGATCCTAAACAGATGGTAGGTGAGAAGTTCAAAAACTCTAATCCGGGAATTTTCGCCACTACTACCCGCAACTGCCTTGCGACTTTAGCTTTAAACCGGGAGGAGACGCGGAGCAGTCGCTGGAGAGACGTGCGCGGTGCAGGTAGTCGCGGTGAGATGCGGAAAAGACGCGGAAAAAATCGCAGATGTCGCAGGAAACGCTGGTCAGTCGCAAGGGGATACAGAGAGGCGCAGCGAAGATTTGGGGCAGGCGCGAGAAAAGACGTGGAGCAAATGAGGGGCTGTCGCGGAGTCTAGGGTTCAAGAAGCGGCTCTCATTTGAACCTCTTATTGGGGGTAGATTTGCCGCCCACTTTTATGCAGTTGACGTATCCCGCCAGAATTTGCTGCGCCTGTGCTAGGTCAACCGCAATAATGTGGACGGCCAATCCACTTCCAACAGGCCTAAATGAGAGCCCCTCCTTAGGCCCTAGACTCTGCCGCATTTAACCCGCTATGATTCCGCCTCTGGGTCCGCAGGCATCGAGCCGCGCTGTGTCGTGGTACGACAGCGGTAAGGTTGTGGCTTACGACTCGCGCTCGGTGCTTCAATTTTGCACCAATTTTCCCTAATTTTTAATCCGGATGAGCTCATGAAGGAGCCACGCATGACTGCAATCCCTACCTCGGTTGACAGAAGTGAGGAAATATTATGCCATTCCTGCTCCATAACATCGTGACACCTGAAAGCAGTGTAGTTCATTACCAATCCTTTTATTGTTCGGGAGTATAAACACCATCAAACAGAGATAACTCTGGCAAAAGCTCCCTTGTAGCCCCGGAGGGTGTGGCCGATTCTGATAACGTTTTCGTCTGCGCGTCAATTTCCGCATTTGCGCGACCCTCGAAGACCAATCCACACAATGAGCACTTCCTCGCGCCGGCGGGGCGTTTATGAGCACTTCCTCGCGCCGGCGGGGCGTTTATGAGCACTTCCTCGCGCCGGCGGGGCGTTTATGAGCACTTCCTCGCGCCGGCGGGGCGTTTATGTGCATTTCCTCGCGCCACTTCAAGTCAAGTGTGACGTCATCATTCAGCATCCTCGTCATTGATTCATTACCACTTTCGCCGTTGGTAAGGGAGCTTTCAGATCTATCACTATTAACAGATCTTATCGGTGAAAACACAAAACTAAACATACGAATAGCCCCTAAATGGATCGAGTAGTATGTTTTGTATGATGTTACTAAAGATAAGAGCTGCGAGTGCGTTTTGAGTCTGAAAACTCCCTGATACTTCATTGGATTACTTCATATTCGTTTTGTTTCGTCGTCTTCGTTTGCGTATTCTTGATTACCACCGTTTTCCTTAAAGGCAGTGTTCACGATAAAAAATGTGTTCCAGTTTCCACTAGGAATGGGTAGTGGAGGGGCACAATGTAACGTTGACGTCGAAAGAACGCATGAAAACGAGCCAGGAAAAGCTCCAAAAGAGCCTGAAGTTGCCATTTCGAGCGCAAGGCAAACCTCAAAAGCGCATCACACGCCCACCGACGTAAACAAATGAATGCTCAAGATCGTGAGATGAGCGATGATTTCCAGTCATTCGACCCGTTCTTTCCTTCACTCTCAGCTTCTCTCTTTACTCAGGTCAGCTCGCATACATCGGCTGCAAAAGACGGAAGTTACAAGCCTCGGACAACTCGTCCACCATGTTTCCATAGCTCAATTTTTGAGGGACCATAACTCCGTTCCCAGAAGGTCTTGTACGATTTCAGAGACATCATTGGAATCAGCATGCGGCCGTTTTCAAGATAGGCGGGAAAACAGAAAAACAGTTTTCATCGTGAACACTGCCTTTAAATAAACTATCTGCACATAACTTACAGTAACTATTGAGTGTTTTTAGCACCAAATCTTGCAAAGCGCCGAGATAGCCAGTTCAAAGGACTGCTCATTACGAAACGTGATAAAACATGATCGCATTCACGAAAAAACAGGTTAAGTTCTAGTTCAATCCTTCTTTTCAGATTGTTTTCGTATCACTTCAGTTTGTTATGCTTATATGCAGGGCTGTGCGGAACTGCTCCGTTTCCGATTGCGTTCCCGTATTTCCAGGGTTTTTTCGGGCAGTTCCATTCCGCTTCCGTTTCCGAGTTTTTCGTCCCGGAAAAGGAATAAAATAGTGTCACACAAATTATTGTAGTGGGCCTAGGCAAAGGTTTTCGAAGGTACCATGGGACACTGAAGATCACGACATTTTTCGTTCAAAGGCAGCGTTGACGATGACCAACCTCGGTGACTTTCCACAGAAATGGCAGGTCAGAGGGATGTAGGCCCCCGGGGTCGAAGGAACGGCAGAAAACTAGCCAGGAATGGCGAAATTACGGCTGTAAACAGGCGTTCTGAAGTCACCAAAACGCCTCATGCCCCCTTTCCGCCCCCTTCGACCTGAGCAAATGAACACTCGAGATTGCGTTAACAGGAATTAACCAAGTCAAGGAAGTACATACTGATAAATGAGCTAAATGGCTTGATTACGTTGATAGGTAACATCCTTGATAGTGGTCAATTCCTTCACGCTCAAAAGTCAACGAAAGCAAGGAAGGGCCTATTTTACTACAAAAAACGCAGCTTTCTTTCTAAGCAGCCCTTGCTGTTTCAGGAACCAGACCTTCCGTAAACCGTGGAGATATCGAGAATCAGGTATACCGCAAACACTGGGTTTAACCTGCGTTTATAAATTGTATTGTAAGATTATTATTGTTCCATGCATAATATATATTAGCGACGTTGTCTTGTTGTTTACAAATAAAAGTTGTTGTGCTTTATGGTCCTTTTATCAATCAAGGTGAATTAACTGATTCTATAATTTGTGCTATTGACCTCGGACAGGCATCGAACTCGGGCAAGAACAATGATAATAATACTTCTAACACTTCTAACACACTAGACGCGCTCTGTTGATATACTCTTCCAGATCGAGTCAGCAAATGAGTCTGAAGAAGCGACGCAGGCAAATCACGTATGCGACGCAATATATACCTTACCGTAATCCAGAAAATTCATGGATTTTTCATGCACCTAAACTTTGCACTATTTTCGCTAAAAAATATTCGTGATACCCCCTAGATTTGGATAACAACTCGGAGGACACGGTTTGATACAAACGAGGTGTTCCACAAAGTCTCTCAAAAAGTAATGTATCACAAATGAGTATGAAGAGCATTCTGAGCTTAGATAATGCAAAAGAATCATGACAAATGCGCAAAGCAAAAAAGAAATAGGTCCGCAAAAAAAAATCCAAGAAGCCTGTTTTACAGATAACTGTAAGGCAGATACTGCGCCGCGTACATGATTTGCGTACGCGCGTCAGAGACGCAGAGGGAGCGCTGCTTCTTTGTACCCTTCGTAAACTGACTTGATCCGGAGAGAGTGTAAAGGGGGCGATTTCTGGGGTTAGGAAGGATTTGTGGGGGGCGATTGTGGGGCGAAACTAGCATAGCGAAAGGATGGCGAGACGGACGGCGCGTGAATCGCCCCGCTTAATCCATACTGTGCTCCACAATAGAGCACAATCGCCCTACAAAATACACTTGGAGCGCACTTGTTGTTGGGCTCCAAGTCTCTATGTGGCGGGCTACACGCGAACTTTTGCCAGAGAAGAAGCAAAAAACGTTCCATTTCGATGTTTATCAGAACATAGATATCTCAAGGACATGAAATGTTTCCCTTACAGAAATGCGACAGGCATGGAATACTTATCTTAATCAGCAATGTTACAGAACAACATGTAGCAAATATTACCTTCAAACTGACCTACATGTGTATATGTCATTACTGTGCTTCTCTGGGCCAGATTCCGGTCCGCAATTGCGTCTCGGCACGCTTTGCGGCCGCACGCACCCGAGTCAGTCTAGCTTTCAGCGCCAAAGCCTACTCGACATAGTTTTTTATACAGTATTCTTCGATTTCGCTTAGTTTCCAGTTTCTAAAACCCACTTAGACTCAACAGATCCGCGGCTGCGGCTCTAGAAACTCTTCTGACTCGAAAGCGCGTGGCCGCAAAGCGTGTCGAGACGCAATTGCGGACCGGAATTCGGCCCAGAGAAGCACAGCATTCGTATCTGTAATTGTTCATTTACATCTCTCTTCTCGAGATTCTTCAGAAAACAACAGAATTAGCAACAACAGTTCTTCTTCTTCTCTGACCCTTTTTTTAACAACAATAAGAACATTCCTATTGTCTCACTCAAAAATCTTTCTTTTTCGTAATGTTCGAACAACGTATGGTTTCCGTTTTCATTCTAGTCTGAAGCATATACCAGGCGGCGGGCCGTGCAGGGTTGGCGGCCTCACTAGGGAAAGGGGTTTCGATTTTTGCAGGGTGATCTACCGTCGCAGCCCCGTCCATTCATCAGACAAAAACTATTGTGTGAACTCTACATCTGGGCTGGGATTCATGAAAGGCAAACCACGTTTACGGCTAGGCTAGCGAGGAAACCGGCATCCACAAAAAATCCTGTCTGGTTACGGCTGGGCTACGATTGGGCTACGCGTAACCGCACCTCGGAGCTGCGGTTAGCCGCGGTTAGCAGTGATTTTGCGGCTTAGTCGTCGAATTAATAGTGTGTTGTATTAGTGCACAACAGTGAGGCTCGAGGAAATCCCGATCTGGTTAATAGTAAACGAGGGCTTTCTCTGGTTATCTGCATGAAATAAAGTTCCATTTTTTGGATATGGACAATGAGCACAATTTATTCCAAAACCTTTTGCGAATACGCATAAAAACTTGATATCTTCGAGGCAAACTGAAAATGCAGGGATGCCGCTCGTTATTGACTGCCGCATTATAGGCCCGCTAGCCATAATGATAACAATGGAAATCCTCAGAGTCATCAACTTCATCTGCAAGTTTTATGTATGTTGCCCATGGCTAACTAAAATCTCTATTCCTGTACCTTATTTTATCGCACATCGTTGTTCTTTTTGCCTTCACTTTTTGTTTCTAATTCTTGTCTTCCGTGCGCTGAACATTTACCGATCAGCCACAGGCTCTTCGTTGGGGCTTCTCCATTTCGGCTCAAAATTCCCTCATCTTCAGAATTTTTCTCAGCACTTTTCCTACACGTTTTCGTTATTTTTCTTTCAGAAAACCCTAACTTGGTTTGGTACTGTGATGCCACACCCTTTTTGTCAGCCTGGGGTTTCGTGGTGCATTTTCAGAACCCCATTCGCCCTATCCGCATGATTTTATTTTTTCGCATTTACAACTTTTCTTCTTACTTTTTTCCGAAGCGCCCACTTGGATTTTTAATGTTGATTTTTTTTCATGATTCTGTGATCAGCCTGAATCTTCTCGATGTTTTTAGTTCAAACTTCTGTTTTTTCCCTTGCATTTCGAGATTTTTCCATATGATTTTCCTAAGTAATCGTTTTAGTTTTCTCCTGTTGTGAGCGACGTTAAGCTTGTGTGAGAACGACAAAGAAAAAAAAAACAAAAAAGGGACTTTTAGAAAAAAAAACGAAATGGAAAAAACTCGGAACTCAAACGACAAACGGAGAACTTGAAGTCAAAAACTCATCAAGAGGACGAAGATGATCCCTGCAGCAACACCTAAGCCATGTGAAACACACAAAAAAATTAGAGGGGCGTTTCGAAAAAAAAACAAGTTGAAAAGGCTAGTAACGCGAGAAAAAAAGCTAAATTGGGGGTGAAAATTTCACCAGCAGGTTTGCGGCACCACTTTATGTATTTTTAAAGAACCAAGAAGGATCTGTTGAAAAGAAAGGAAAAAATGCAAATCTCAAAAAAATGAAAAAAAACATCTCCAAGTTCAGGAAAATCCCTTTGAACGCCTGCGATCCATTGAAGAAGGTAAAGCACAAGGGAGACAAAAATTAGAATTCAAAAAGCAAGCAAAAATAACAATCATGTGCAATAAAAACAGTGACGGGTTAGGGAAATTTCGACCCGAGTGCCAATACTGATTTTCTCCATTCGAGATTCTCGGCGTCAATTGAGTGGCAAGTACGTGGCCGCGGAATGGTTAGCCACCCAACCGCGATGGGGCGGTTGTGAATGCCGGTTCGCGGTTTGGCTACCGCTGGGGTTGCTGCCCTAACCAAACCCAAACCTAGCCGGCTGCGTTCATGAATCCCAGCCCTGATGTATTTCGGGTTTCCCTCTTTCCGGATGCAAGAAGTGAAGTTTGCCGAGGCCGCAAACTTCCCACCATTCAACGCACAAGAAGTAGAATGTTACTAGAAATGAGCGTCGTTAAGCTGTATTCGGAAGACGATTTAACAAAATAGTGTATTGAATATAGTTTTTTTTTCTTCCTATAATAGGTTTCCGAATCCTCTGGCAAACTGCACCGTTAAGTTTCCAGCCAAAAGAAACGAAACCTGAACATTGCTAGAGAAGCTGTCGTTGGTGTCTCACAGAGAGATAGCCGCGCTCAGCAGTTGGGCGCGAAATCGCTCGATCAATAGCCATTCTCCCTTCGTTTTCCCGCGCGCAATTTTTCCCGCCAAGCAGCGTTGCGGCGATCCCTCATCCAGTGATGGACGATACATCAGTCTTTTGAGTGATTTCAAATGCAATGTTCACAATAAGTATTACACTCGAGTTCGATGCAAAATTGGGATTGTTCGGTCCTGAGGTAACTAATAGTGAAGAAACAGCGAAGAAAAACGTCCAGAATAAGCTAAAATACGGTTTATAATGTTCAGGGCGTGGACGAGAATCATGGGCCCAGCTGATTTCCGCAAGCGCGCGCGAATCGCGAAATCTGCTCGAATCGCGCAGGATGGACGCGGCAGAGTTGCTTGGCAATTCGCCATCGAAATGTGTGCGGCGCCACAAGCTCGTCCGATGGGGGCGGAAAGGGATAGGTAGGCGCACCGAGATATCCTTTAAAGCCATATTTATTGATTTCTGGCCCTTTGTCGTTGCTTTCTTCGACCCTATCCTCTCCAGCATCTGCCAACTTAGTGTTTCACACTGAAACCTCGAGAACGAGAATTATCGTGAACACTGCCTTCAAGAAGTAAAGCAATGAGTGGCTACAGAGAGTTACAATTACAAACATTCCATCAATCGAGTCGACCACGTAAGCCGTTATAGTTTTCTTGAGCGTGAAGTGCCAACTTAGCTTCGTAGCCTTCATCAGAACGTTCTCAAAAGCACCTTTCCACGGCATCTTCTCATTGGTGACGTGGATCTGGAATAGGAAGGAATGTTAATGGTGAAGGGGAAGATAAATTTTTCCGATTTTGTAGAAACTTGCTCACAGCTCACACTAAATTCCCTCAAAAATGAGATATATCCAACCGGTTGCTGGTATCTCTTGAGCTGGATCAACTCCAATGAATGTGGCATCTCTTCGATATAAAAGGTGGATCTACAGACACATCCTGAGAAATGCTTTTGTTCATCTACACCTGAGCGAAAATATTTTTTTGCCGTAACGGCTTTGTTACTTTACGCAGTAGCATTAACCAATGCATGGGTGTCACGAAGACGGCAGATTGCAAGGTACTTCTCGTTCGTGCATGTGACAAGCGGATCAGTGGCTGGAGCACCAAGTGCTTCCAGGCCTCTGCCTCTCAGGAATTTTGTGATGATACTCTCCACTGCCTCGTGTTGGACACATCTTCCAGGTATTTCTGCATATCCATTCAAGGTCTGATTGCCCTGACCACGCTGTAGAAGAAATTTAGCGACCCAGGCGAGGTTCTTATGGAGGGTGTTCCTGGCAGCTCCTAGATCACGGTTATACACATAATACTCGTTGTCGCCAACAGTTTCCATGGCCAGCTTAATAGCAGAGGCTTCCAACCCTTCATGGCAACTTTGAAAAGAGCTTGTCCCAAGGGAATTTAAGGAATCCTGAAATAGCTTGAAGACCAAGCTGAAGAGCGGTAAAACCGCTATTTAGGGTGTGGTCCGAGGTTTTCCTTAGACGAAGCACGGAGATGGCAGTTGTCTTTGCCAACGGGTGTAGAGCTCTCTCGCGACCTCGCTATTCAACAATCCACCATCCACCCCCGGGACACTGAAGCACCACAGTCAGTTCTTATCCCCGCAGTGATTTTGCTGATGAGAGCATCACTCACGGTACCTCGCTTAGCCACAACGACAAATATGTGAGTTAATATAACTAGAGCGGTAGGTCTCGCGGTGGTGTTCAAGGCACAGTACACCCTCAGATATGAATTTTGAGATTCTCATGTAATTGTGTAGAAGACCCCTCCAGTATAACACGTGCCAAATGCGAGATCTCAATTCCTTCAGATAAGCGAGATATAAGCGACCACCACAGGCCCGAACCCCTTCGTTTACCACCACAGGCCCGACCCCCTAACAGATTTTCGGACTCGATAGCGGCTCGATGGATGGATGAATTCCAATAAGTCATCGTTCTTCAGTCCATTACTGAGCTATCTCCTTATCCTGGCTCGCACTCGCGCGACGATTGCGAGTGAAGAGAAATACAGGCCTGAGACAACTCGTCCACCATTTTTTCACCCTCAGAATATAGGCATTTTGAAGAGCCATAACTCTGTTCAAAGGGGGTCTTGGACGACTTCAGGTATACCACTGTGATCAGCGTGTGACTCTCTCCAAGATAAGCATGAAATCTGAAATTTAATTATCTGGGTGTCCTGTGCCTTTCAGGCGTTTGGTTTAAAATTCCAATAACACGGCGGCATTCGTGATGGTCGTAGCTGCTGTAATCTCTCTTCAAAGATGCTGATCGGCTGTCCATCTGGCAAGATTACCCTCAGAAAACTCATCAAATTGGAGCCTTCACGAAGAAACTTGACCAGCTCAATGAGCTCGACCTGCGCTTCTTCTCGCGACGTGATGAAGCATGTCGCAGTAAACGGTGTCAGGGTTTCTCCGATGAGCAAGAATCTGGCGATCTTCAGACCGGCAGCATTTAAACTAGCTGAACCTTGAGATCTAGCAGAGCGCAGCGGGCACAAAAACCACCCCTGGTTCAGTACCGCCTCCTGATCGAATGGATCGACGAAAGGGCCAACGTTCACGGTATGAAGCATGAGCTTGTTGAAGATCGACGCCCGCTCACACCACTAGTGGAAGTTTTCGATAGAGCCTAGAACACCACGCACGTAACCTTTGCCTTCTCTGGGCACTCCACGAACCATGACAAGTTCACCGAGGGGTTCCATTTAGGAGCACCGGCAGCAGGAGCCGCATCATTCAGAGCACCAGCACCGTTATTGGGATTAGCTATTCCGATGAAGGATTTGGAGTCAGAAACCGTGCGATTTGTATGGTATACTTGGACCAAATGAATTTTTTTCGAATGATCGACTTTTCGGATAAGTCGAAATTAAGACTTTTTCGAATGATCGACTTTTCGGATGAGTCGAAAATTGGACTTTTTCGAATGATCGACTTTTCGAATAATAAGTCGACTTTTTCAATCAACTTAAAAAAGTCGTCGACTCTTTCGCTCAGCATTTCAAACAGCACACGAAGACGTGACAATCCAACAAAGTCTTCCGTTTCAGCAAAAACCCTGTTAGTTTCGCGCTTTTTACGAAATAGGAATGCAAAATAGAGTAGCTCATGCAGGGTAGGGATGAGCACTACGTAACTCAGGCAATTCACTTAAATTTACCGAGCTGCGGGGTAACGATCTGCGTGACACTGACTGGTCTCGAGATTGAGGGGACGGGTCGGAGGCAAATATTCCACGCACGCGGGAATTTCGTTCACCCAAAAGTTCCAACTCTTTGAAGCTTGAATAAGGGTTGAATAAAATATTGGCGAAAGACAATATTCGGTTGATATACGGAAGAACAGAGCACGATCAAAATGCTTGGACGGGATACGTCTTCATTAATGAAGAATATACAAAAAATAACAAGACTGCAACACTGCAAAAAAAACTGCTCAACACAGGAATTATGCAACAAAATTATAATTCCAACAAATATGCTCAAGGCACATGAAAAAATCACAAATAAGACCGGTATGCTTCAAGCACACTAAGCATCTTCTTCGGACAATTCCGACTCGTCCTCTACGTCCTCGTCTTCGATCTCGCTCGTATCCTCTGTGTCACTGAGTGTGACCTGCCCGTACGTCCGGTGCTCCTTTGCACTCCATCATCTGGTTTCTCTGAAAAAAAAAGATTAGATCTTCTGTAAAATCACGAGAACTGGTGAGCCAACCTGCTAATATTGTTCCGTGCGTTAGCGTTTATTAGCAATAGAAGACGGGAAGTCGCTGAACTCAAACGTCCGCGGCGCCTATTACCACAAAGGATCACGGCACTACTGAAAATATAAAATTATGTTCTACGAACTTCCAGCGATAGAAGAAAATTAGCTACCTGAAAAGTCTTTCGCAGTCTACGGCTGTTGGGGGTGCGGCCAGGTACTGTCGAACCAAAGAGGCTAAGACTGTGAACTCTCCGGTGTGCGCCTTCCACCAAACAAGGGGATCCGAATCGAAATCCGGCCTGGCTTCTTCTCTCCGGAGCAGTATTGAGTACTGCTGTAGTTCGATGTGCAAAAGTTGGTTATATAATTTTATCGAAGATCTCAAGGTACTGGGGAATGAATTTGGAAAAAAATGGACGTTAGTCAGTGTTGACCAACAAAGGTTCAGACTACGGCGCGAGGTGTATTACAAAAATTACCCTGGTACGACCCTCTTCAGATCCCGTGATTTCTCAGACCCCTGTTGTTTCGGGTACCAAAACCACATTTAGAAAATGACTGTCGGTATACAAAAACGTAATCGAAATTTCATGCACTCAGCTTCAAGCTTAAGAGCGCTCCACCAAATGGCCGGAGCTTTTTTTGATGCCCTGAGGGCACACGCCCGGAAAGTAAAGCTTTTCGGAAAACATTAGTTCGGAGCAGTTGCTCTATTCTAAAGTACGCGGAACGGCGAGAGCATATTCTGTACTTTAGAGTGAAACGGCGCCCTTTGCTCAGAGATCAAGAAAAGGTCCGATTCGAGGAAATTGCAAGCCACCTCTGATACTATCACCTTCTTTAAATATACAGTGAATACAAAACTTCATACGATCTTAAATATTCCAACTCACGAGTAATTTGTATCCCTTGCGTGTGGTCGGCGAAAGCTGGAGAGCTGCTTTTTTTCTCGTCTTCAATGTTCCCCAGAACTTGTGTGGAGCTTGAGCCTCCGCAGGTTCTTCAGCTGACTCTTCGCAGTCACTACATTCCACAGCTGAAACGACAACATTTGCAGACCAAGTGATACGAAATATCAGCGTAGAAACGAACTGTGAAACGCTACAAAGTCGTCCTTAATCTGCCTCCATTCGTGTTTGCTGAACACGGTCTCATAGAATGCAAATCTGGGATCGCATAGCGTGGCAAATCGCAGGGAGCTCGATCGAAACCATGGCTCAAAGTATTGATTGGCGGCTTGCAACAGGTTTTCTCCGAAAACGGTCGCCTCCCGACGCGCTCCTACCAGATTCCTGAACGATGCTATTCGATAATGCAGGCAACGAAAGAAAGGCATTCTATAATATATAGGATCCTTTCAACCCACTCTTCGGCCTTCTCCAGCAACAGCTTTCCAACGGGTTTGTAGATGGAAACAGAGGCAGACTTGTAGCAAACCTGCAACATGGATTAGCAGATAGAGAAAAAACCGACAAAAAAAGCAGTTACCTGACTGACTGCGTTTTGGAACGGTTGTAGAAAGAATCTGATCGCCTTTAGAATACGGATCTCATCATCTTCAAATGGAGGGACGCGGCAGAATAGCATGAGTTTTTCAACTGCAGGGAGCTGAAAAATAGCTATGATAACAGAAAAACAGTAGCAAGCTTGAAGCTCATCTTGAATTGAGTGGCCAATCAACTCACTCACCGACTCTAAAAGCTCGCACACCATGAAAAATGTTGAGCTCCACCTTGTTGAGGAGTCCTTCGATGGGATCATGGTTGGCAGAGAGTCCTCCGATTGGAACCTAAGAATCAGGACCGTGGATCAAAATCGGAGGAAGCAGTCAAACGTATGAAAAATATCACCTCTTAAACTTTCACTCCAACTTGAAACTGTGATTGAGTTTCCCAACAATTGTTTTGACCTTCTTCAGGGTACGAGCAATATCATCTTCTTCTAGTGGTCTGCGCACCGCAAGATGTATTACATGAGCAGCGCAATAGACTCTGAAGTAGAAAGCTACTTGAAGTGAATTAAAACACCTAAAAAAGAACTCACTGTTTGATATCTAGATTGTATGCAGCTTCTATCATGTTACTGGCTCCGTCAGCAACAAAAAAATCAACTTTCTCGCCTGCGACTGCAAATCTTGACAACTATTCTCGGATCTTCTCAGCAATGACCGTGGCGTCCTCCCTATAAATGATCTAGCTGAAACTTCAAAAACTTGAAAACTTTTCCTATTCAACCAACTTCTCAACATTAAGCGGAATGACGTCTAGAGTGTTGTTGATCCTTTCACTGAAATCGTTCTTGAGGATATGTCCTGTCAGAGCAAGAAGAGAACAGTTCCCGTTAGTCGACTTCCAACCATCTGCAGTGATAGAGACGTGGACTCCCTGGGCAGACAGAAGCTCCTTGTTCATCCTATCAATTAACTCCACTTCACTCTTCATTACCGAAAGGAGTTGTTCACGACTCGGCACTGGATAGGATGAATTCAAAGCCTGCAGGAAGCTCTTGAAGCTCTCGTTCGATGTGACGTTGAGCGAGAGGGAGGCGGAATCGAAAAGGAACGCTAGCTTTTTGTCTAGTGCACTTCTTGTGACCACACCCATTTTCCGCTTGAAGAAAGTTTCATCGAGTCGCCTCTCATTATTATTTCCATCTTTTTTTGCAGGTGGGTTGCTCGAGCTGGGCTGCTTCAGCATCTTCTCAGCTTCCTTTTCATGCTTCCTCCTAATATGCTTGCGAAGATTTGTCGTCGATCTAGAGGGTGGTACGGTATACGAATTCGAGCAAAACATGCAGATCGCCTTTCTGCTCCCATCGCCTTCAGCAATAGTCTTCGTAAAAAAAGTTCCACACAGAACTCATGCTTTCTAAAAGAAAGTTTTCAGATCACCAAATCAAATGTGTAATATATAACAGCGAAGAGGGCGATAGCCATAGACGAAGAGTCGGTGACATACTGGAGGAGGCTGGGGTCACTCACGAATTGAGGCAGAAATAGAATGAGCGATGGGTGTATAGTGATAGCGATCTAAGGCGGCGTTCAGAGTTTTAGCGGGGCGACGCGATGGTACATGTCAGTGTCGCGTCGCGCAGGTATTCAGGTGTGAGCGCCGCGCGAGCGCGTGGCGACTAATCGCAATTGCGTGCGTACGCGATTTGTCGTAAACAAGCAACGGCAATTTTTCGTAGCAATACCAACGGTAGTTTTGTGTTCGTTGAAATGCAAGTGATCATAAATATGCTCATTTTTTTGTTTTTATTGTTACATTTGGTTGTGTTAATGAAAAAACTCCTAAGAAAAGCAGCAACGGGTTTTTCATCGCGCGACGTCTATCGCATCGCGTTGCACTGCAAGGCGACGCGATGGACGTCGCGCGAAAGCAATTTGCTCATCATTTCGAATATATCGCACCTCTTCAATTTTTTACGAACACCCAGTTATGACGCGACGCGACGTCGCTTGATCGATACGTAGGCTTATTATAATATCGCGTCGCGCCGCGAATGATTTCTGAATGCCGCCTATATCTTCCACGAAGTCTTCGAAGCCCTAGTCCTAATTGGTTGATTGGCTGTGGCCAGCCCGGTCGGTAAACATGAAAGGCATAAATAATAAAGGAAGAAAAAACCCCGGGGAGAAAACTCTCAATCAACCCGTCGAGAAGTTTGAAGCAATTCCAATCCGTCATTGATGTAGGACGGGATTGATACCACGTCTTGATTGATGAGATAACAGCAATCGACTGATATCGAATACAGGCTGGAATTGCTTCAAAAAACGTTTGGGCCGAAAGCGTCAGCCACACCGGGCGCTTTTTCAGCCACACCGGGTGCTTTTTCGACTTCCCTCTTCGATTTTTTCATGCCTATCAAACGAGAAGAAAAACTACAAAGTAGAGGCAGAAATGACCTTCTCAACACAACTTTAACGCATTTGCACTTCCAGCCAGGGCCCAGCGGTGGCAATGACAGATCGCAGTGGAACCACGACCCCCCCCCCTTGGCGACCAAAACTTTCGAAATGTGTCCGAAACTGATGAGAACCTCCCCTACTTGCCGGAAATTTCGCCACGTACATTTTTCTGCGCCGCGTCTACTCCTGGCGTTGGGGAAGGGAGGAAAATCCCGAGTTGGTGATCAAATCGCCTGATGGCGCGGAAAAAAATGAGAGTGGCGAAGTGTGGAACTTTTTCTCCAGAAAGATATTTGGTTTCGGTGATATAATGAACCTTAGAAATAAATAAAGAGGGAATTTTTTAAGATATCCTATAGAAGGGATGCAAACAAGCAATATCGCATTTGTATATGTATAGTAGGAAAGGAGAATACCAAGAAATCTGGGGATAGGGATGTGGGATCGATCGCAGTAGGATGGATATGTTAGCTAGTGAAAGCATAGCACAACAAAAAGGCTTTTGGTGTGCTTGCGGAGACCAGGTACCGTAAGCCCCGCGGTGAAATTCAATGCTTCGTCGCATTTCATTGCAGACAACACAACTGGATCGACGTCAACAAAAGATTTTTCGCCCTCAAATGCTCGAGGTACCTCTTCACGAAGATGAATAAAGCGACCATAATTTCCCATAGAAATGAAACTAGTATAGCGTCTGGAACCCAGTTCTAGAACTCAGCATCGAACTTCCATCATAATGGAATGGCCGAATACAGCACAGAAAAAGTTGCAGAGTTGTCTAATATCTCATGTCTAAACGCATTTCTAGAAGCTTGATGTTCATTATCGTGTTCTTGTTATCACTCTCCCTTCCAAGCCGATTATGATTGAATACACTCGTCAGGATACAACGGTTTGTTGGCTTAATCCTCGCAGACGCCTCGGTCATCGAGACTCACGCGTAAAATAAAATGCGGACGGTGTAGGTGCATACAACACACGCGCCTTTATTTATTTATTGAGTACGCCACATAAGGTCAGCGCAATAAACATACATAAAGATAACCTACAGAGATCCTGAACCGGATCAGAGCGAAAACAAATGATATTCTTTCAACGCGGACCTAGAAGCACAAAAGCCTTTTCCTTGCATCGCGTTTGAAGCACCAAAAAACAGAAGGTACAGGCACCGGCGTAACATCGAGGTTAAGAGAAATGAAAGCCGACCACAATTACGGAGCATCGAAAGAAAAAAATTGTTCAACGTGTGGAGAAGCTTTCCTACTGTCCATTTGAGATCAGTGCAGGTTTCGCTGCGAAAGCCGCGATTTTCACTTCCATAGTGAATGTTTTCTAGGGAAATGGTATAACATTGAATCGAAAATAACATCGCACTTGGATAAAGGTATGGATCTCAGGTCTGCGCGAAATTCTAGCATACGTTGTGAATTTCACTCCTTGGGGTTCCAGCTCTTGGCCCGAAATTGAGAAAATCTCTGCCCAAATTCGAATTCAATACAGAATCCAGCGCTTCACAAACAATGCCGACGACACTCAACAGCTCATTTTGTTGTCGAATATGTTTTACTCTTCCATGTTATCCTTCAAACCGTTATACTTTTTATAATTGTGCCACGAAATTAGGTAAGCAGGAGCTTCGGAAGAATGTTCGATGCTGTTTATGCTGCACTTCGAAGAGCAAAAATGACCAAATCCTCGGTTCGAATTAACATTAGGTGGGTGGGGCGGGGGTGTTGTAGAAGAAATCCGCACACACGTCAAAATTTCGAAATTACTGGGAATTCTATAAAGCCTAATATTGGTGCAAAACTAAGTAGGTAAAGTTTCAAACGCAGCAAGAATTTTACCTACTCAGAGTTTTATTCCTTTGTCCGAAATGAAAAAGTATTGTGTGAAAATTCTAGGACCTGCCCTAATTCTGGAAAAAAAAACATTTACATGGCGCGTGTTTATCGCGACTGGCCCAGCAAAACCTACTCCGATACTGAGGAGAAGGAACGGAAACGCGCTCCAGCGCCCAAATATTTTTCGCACCCGGTGCTTCGTAACGGTAGTCCGCAGAGATCGGCCGCAAGAGCAAGACATCGACGTTTGCGGCGCGGGATCATTCAATCACTAGTCTAAAAACTCCTTCACGCGCGCCACGAACGCGATCCCGAGATCCAATCAATGCAATGAACATCACCAAAAATGAACCGTCGTACAACCCGAGATGTTGAAATCACGCGCGAAATGAACGATCGATGGATACACGTCAAAAGCAGGGGGCTTGACACGTTTAAATTTGAATTTCCCGCGATCGTGAGATTCCGTGTATCTTCCGTGGCTACACAAGATACCGCAAAGATTACGCTCAAGGCCAAAAATGAGTTCAGACTAAGTAACTGCAGTTCCCGTCATCTTTCTCACTGAAGGAAATGCTCTTGAGATCGGCCAAATTTTCGAATTAGTCGGATATTACTTTTTTCGAATGATCGACTTCTCGACTTATCCGAAAATCGCCCTTTTTCGAATGATCGACTTTTCGGATAAGTCAAAAATTAGACTTTTTCGAATGATCGACTTTACGGATAAGTCGGAAATTAGACTTTTTCGAATGATCGACTTTTCGATTTAGCCGGAATTTCCTTTTTTTGAATAGTCGACTAAGTCGATTTAATCGAAGTCGACTTTTTCAATCGGATGATGATTCGACCATTGGATTCGGTCCAACTATACTGTATGGCAAGATGTTTCGCCAGCTAATTCCAAAGCCAGATGATCTCGTTTTAGATGGTGCTTGCCTTTGGCAGCGATTCTTTCGCCTTTCTTCGAAATACCCGTGGTTGTATGCAAACTTGTCTTAATCACACGGCAAGTCGTTGAAGAACAGCAGCTTCACGGCCCCAAGTGAGGTCCTTCAAGATCGGAAGCGTCCGGAAAAAGAAATTCACAGAGAAATAAAAAAAATTCTCTTGATAGTGTTTTGCCGTACCTGTCACGTATTGTTTAACGACTCTCTCACAATGTCGTTAACGCCACATTTACAATACCAGCATAGAATGTTGTGAACTTCCATCCAGCTTGCTCTGGCGCTCGCCAACCGAATATTCGGAATCGCCACCATTATACACCTCAAGCACAACGACTGTTTTCGTCTTCTACATGGGCTCGTTGAGGAATGGCCATGAAAATTTTCCCCTTACATCACGTGCGGGATGAGCGGAAAGCAACTATGAGATCTCCGGCTGCACCGCCATGGCGGTACGGCTAAAGCTTGGCCTCAACTGTAAAATGCACAGACATTCCTGGCCTGCATTCGGCAATATAGAAGCGTAGGATAATCCCACAACTATTTATGCCGGGCTGGACTTGAACTGAGAAGAGAGCAGTGATTCAAATAGTAAAAGCGCCATTGCGGTTTAGGCATCGCCGCTATGGCAGTGCTGGATGGGCGGCACACGCGTCCCGCGCGGAGAAAACTTTCATAATGCACCGCTCGTCCCGCGCGTGCAGCGCTTGCGGTGAGGGCTATTAAAGATGCCTACGACCCGGAGATTCCCTTTGAAATTCGGAAGAGTAATGAGTTTAGCGGCTTCATATTCTACTCAAAGTCGGAATTCGAAGTAGGCTTATTTGGCTGAGATCGGATCACCTGAAATCGCCGAGGATACAAGTTTCTAATAGAGTCCTGATAAACACTGATTTATATGAAGGTGGAGTTCAAATTAGATCAGTAGCAAGTGAGAATCTTCGTTCCGAAGTGCCCAAATCCCGGATGTTGTGAGTCTCATGGCTGCAGCCGGTTGCGTGCTTAATTGGGTTTCTTACGGTTTTACGGACCCAAAAGACCCTTCTTACCTAGGCACAAACCTGAAGGAAACCAGTTGAAAAGGCAAGAACACTACTGCCATGCCTCTATTTAGAAAACAAACACAAATTTACACACAACAATACAGAAGAACCAGGTGATAACAAGGTCAAAATGACGTTGCTTACACTAAAATAAATTAACGCGCGGGAAGGAAGGGAGATGGGAAGAAGACGAGCGCAGAAGCGGAGTTGAGCGGAAAATGCGGCGAACACCTCTAAGCGCAACGGCTCGATTGGCCAAAACTCTCCTATTATTCTCCTCGTTGCGTCATTTCTCGCGCCTTTGTTCCGTTACAGACCTCACGTCCTACCGTATCCGTGTTATATAATTTACGCCCAAAACCCGATGAACATTACTGTTTTTTTTTTGCATTCCAGTAACTCATTTGCACGCATTCCCTTACAGCCTGTCCTCATGATCCTTTCTGGATTCAGCTATCTCTAGCTCTATCCGCCCTAGTTCTCGTCAAATTATTTTATTTCGATCATCGCGAAGGTACCACCGCAATGGCTAACAGGCAACTCCACGGTAATAAAAAAACCCAAACTTGGAAAACTAAACCGCCGATGGACGGGAAAATCACAAATTATGTAATCATCGATTGAGCTGAATTGTGGCAAAGAATATTTCCACGAAATTACTGGAGTTCAATGGTGGTGACTCAAAGCACACCAACTGCTATCCTTATCTGGAGTGAACCGTGAAAAAGCGGAGGAAAAAGAAAACATTCTCAAAAATTAGACGGGCTCCACGAACGAAGATGCGGGAGAATCAAAAGAAGTTTCTCCCACCAAGTCCGACAAAAATCTCCTCCTGTTACCGTCTCCATTTTTTCCACTCTATTACATACAAAAATAGAAAAGGACAAGTATAACAAAGAAAACGAGTAAAAACATCAACAGATCGGCGGCTGCGTCGTGGTAAACTCTTCCAATTTGAGACGCGAGCAGCCGCAAAGCGTCAAACATGCAATCACGGACCGGATTTCGGTCCAAAGGACCACAGAGCATACTTTTCTCGCACACGGACTTTCAGATAACTTTTTCCTTCTTCTCGACGATGTGGGGTGTTTCCAAATAGACACCCCTGCAGAAACGTACAACCGTCAACTAGGAAGCACAGTCTGCAGGCAACAACGAGACGCGCCATTCACGCGCAAAAACTTTTAATTGAGGCCGAGTGATGATCGCCAGTTTTTCTCATTTTTTTGTGTTTTCCTCGTTTTTTCCTGCTTTCTCTTCTATTGTTTTTTGTTTCTTCTGCGTGGTTACGAAGGAAAGTAGTGTTTTAGGAGGTTTCAGTGCTGATTAGGGTGACGAAATCCTGATTCGATGCCAGGGAATAATCGAAATATCATTTATGATAATTTTTCATGGAGTCACTATTTCTTACCCTTATCATTTACATCAAGCAGAAGATACAAGACTATAGAAGAGTGGAAGAAACGGTGAAACATCAAAGATATGACATCGATCATGCCTTGAAGGCTGGAAGAATAGAGAAGCTGGAGGGACGTTTTTTTATTCAGTGTTTATAACCGTTATTAAGTACAAAGCTGCACCGTCCAATCTGTATTTCTCTTGATTCGCACCTCCCGGAATCGCTAGTGTAAAAAATTAGCCCAGACCCGGGGTTTTCCTCCCCTGCCGGACGGTGCAGCCGAAGGCTGCATCGTTCAATCCAGATTTTTCCTCATTCGCACCTCCCGGAATCGCTAGGGTAAAAAATTAACCCAGACCCGGGGTTTTCCTCCCCTGCAAGACGGTGCCACCGTCCAATCTAGATTTCTCCTGATTCGCACCTCCCGGAACTGCTAGGGTAAAAAATTAGCCCACACCCGGGGTTTTCCTCCCCTGCCGGACGGTGCAGCCGAAGGCTGCACCGTCCAATCTGGATTTCTCCTGATTCGCAGTCCAATTCGGGTTTCTACGATCGGCCCTCATTGAAGATTGGTACTTGAATATATAAGACATTTCACCCTAACATTTTCAAGGTCTGAAAAATGGGTTACATTGTTTGGCTCTGCGCCTCAAATTTCTGTATTGAACGCTTCAGGATAAAAAAAGGTCACTTTGCTGACTAAAAGGTTAGATGTGTCATAATCTGAGCATTTCTTCCCTAAAACGTTGACACAAGAGTAATATATAGTGATCCGTTGTGAAAAAAACTTTTCTGCGCTAGAAATCCTTGAGAACAACTTCCTATCCAGTGACTTCGTATTTTGAAAAATGCGCGTATGGTATGGTGCACGTGGGCTGTAGCTGCGGACACATCGGACTTGACGGTTGTACATTTCTGCAGGGGTGTCCAGCTGCCGACAGCCGACGATGTGTGCTACTCCTTATCTCGGTTACTGTTTGTTCAGAAGCGAACGATTTTTGCTAGAGTGGTTCATTCATTCTGCTGGGAACACCACAAATAGACCCAGAATAGGTGAGCAAGGCGTGAGTGGTATGCTCCAACAATCTCCTTGAAAGCTGACGGGATGATTCGAGCAATACAACCCTGATTTCTCGAGAGTTCCTCTGTAGATGTGTATACCATTTCTTGTTACAGAATGGACTTGTATGAGCCGTTGGGTGACGAGAAGAACATTGTCGATGCACCGAAATCTGGAAAACCTCCACCAATGATGCCTCAAATGCAGAAGAAGAAAGGTGCAAATAACAAAGGGCCAATGACACCATTGCGGTAAGCGCACAAGCACAATAGCTCATGGAGATTAAAGCTCCATCCGACAGTTACCAGAGCTGTCGAACCTCGGGGCCATAATAATAATAATTTATTAGTCAATCACAAATGATAATCCCCGTATTAGAAATCTAACAAGTCTGTAAGAGTTTTGGTGCGCCTGCCACTCTTTGCATCCATCAATAAGTGACGGAGAGGGGGTCTACTCCTATCCATGAACCACCCCCCACCTCCCACAAGGTTATATTTTGCCACCGGCACAAAATTCTCACGGAAGTGAAGTAGTTTTTCTTACCAGAGTTTTCCGTGAGTAGGCCCCAATATAGTGTTATCTCTATCACCGGTGAGGCTGTTTCCCTAATCCCTAATGTGTTCAGCTTCAGCTGCTCACCTCCGGAGAAAGATGGTGTGTGAATGAAAACACACTGCTCTCAATTTCTTTTATACCCTACACTTTATCGACTGATTATCATCAATTTTGTTTACCGTGAGAATTTCGTGCCGGTGGCAATTTATAATCGTCTCCACCTCCCTCCCAGCCGTGAGGGAAAGCCCTTTACTCTTTCGGATCATTCGACCCTCTCTGGTGGAAAAGGTTTTTGCATGCAGCTACAGGATCAGTTTGTCATGTTTTTGCTTCTAAACATGTATAAGCATAGAGCGGCATGTAAATATTGTGCAAAGAGCATATATAAAACGCCACAGAAATCCAATTCTTCCATGTGGGTCGTCCATTCCGAAAGAGTACCGAAATTCCTAAGCAGTGAAAATCGTCCTCCAAATGGGGCCTACCCTAGACGGGGGAGGGTAATAAACATTTTCCAATAGAGTGAAAGAAAACTCTGATCTCATCTCAGGCATGGGAGCGGTTATTCCGCGGGGTATGTCGGTTGCCCCTCCCTGGTCATCCAGCGTGTAACCGATATTGTTCCTCCGTACAACCGCACAGACTCATGGGCGGTTACTCGGCGGGGGAACGTCGGTTGATCGGCTGGGGCATCTGCTGGACAACCGATCTTCCACCGCCATTCAACCGATATCACACCGCGGTACAACCGAACCAGATTTCCGGTCACGCGCTTTCCAATACATCCTGGGTATTCCTGGTCCGCAGAGGGGACCCAGGGAAATCCTCATTGGCGTCCCCACAAAAGAGGTGATCCCACGGTCCACGGTGGGGTGCACCCTACTGCGGACCATGAGGAGATGACCCTACAGTTGGGTACCACCCCCCCGAGCTCCCGGGGAGCCCTCCCTCGGCGACAAAAAATTATCCTCCGGTATCCGGTGGATCTTCCGGAAGGTGACTCGAGGTCACCTTCCAGGTCCAGCCCGAAAAAGCTGACTGAGGCTCACGGTGAGATGAGGAGCCTTTTGTACCCCTATCAATGTTAATACTTTTGTCTAAACACGTTGATGCCGGCGCACCCATCTTTTTTGGTCCGAGTTGCGGAACGTGACACATATTTGACGGTAGAGCACGTCCCCGCCGTTGCACCGTCAACCCCTTTTTCACCGCCAAATAACCGTCTCCGTGAATTGAATTTCTCTCTATATGCGGTACAACCGGCAATTCGACTCCTCCCCATTTTGGCTCCCGCCGTCGCACCGACAAGCCTTTTAACCCCGCTGAACAACCGTCAGCGTGTTTGAGATTGCCAGGTGCTTGATACCACACTTTATTATAAGTTCAAAAGGGTTATCAACTTGCCACCGCGGAAAACTAGCTGAATTTTAGCAAATTCACTGTTTCTTGCATGTTTTCACATCTCCGTCAAGTTTTCACGGCAGAAAACCAATTTTAAATTTTGCATAAGCGTGCCACAACAGGCAGTTTGGTGTGAACGTGTTAAAACACCAATGTATAGTTTTCCGCGGTGGCAATCTGGTAACCCTTTCATACCTGATATATACATTGAGTACCGTGGCTATGATTTCCCTCCCTATCCGCTATTGTGGATGACACTCAAACGCTAACGTCGGATAGGGAACGAGATTCTCATGCCGTAAAATAGCCTGTTTTGTTGTGTCGATTGCGTCCAACACTACTCATTGTACGATATCATGGAAATTTTTGCTACCTTGGAGAGATCATTTCTGGACTTCCTTGTTTTATTTCAGAAGAGAACTTCAGTTTAATGATGATTCACGTATAAGGAAAGTGAAACGACAAAGCATTTCCAATTTAGGCTGAATTTCGGTGTGTACAGGCAAATTGAAAGAACTTTGTTGTAATTTTTTTCCATGATGTCGTAGAATGAGTAGTGTTGGACGTAATCGACACACCGAAACACGCTATTTTACGATATGAGAATATCAATCCCTGTCCGTCGATAGCGTTCGAGTGTGGATGACTGATAGGGTTATCCACCATGGCGAAGCGGTTGAGAAATCATGGCCACGGTACTCAAGTTTTCTGTGAAGTTTTGAAGAAAACTATGACTATTAACACTATCAAATATCTGGGTACTCTTTCGGAATAGACGACCCTTCTAAAATAATTGGATTTTCGTGGTGTTTTATATATGTTCTTTGTAAAAATTTGGCATGTTGCTCTATGATTCTACATGTTTAGAAGCAAAAACATGAGAAAATGATCCTGTCCCAGCATGAGAACACCTTTTTTAGTAGAGTGGGTCGTCTATTCCGAAAGAGTGCCAATATCTGAAATCGGAAAAGATTTCTATTTTTTATGGATGATTCTTGAGTGGAGAATGAATGTTGAGCTGCACCGATGTGGCGGGGCGGTAACTACGTCTGCGCTGGAGAGCTGAGAACTATGAACAGCCCCTCAGTGACATCCTTTCAGCGCTGGTGACGATGTTGACCTCCACTCCGACGATGGAAAAAAAGGTTGGAAATGTTAATTCCTTGTAAAATTCGATGATTCTGTAGCCCTGCTCACTCAGCGTAGAGTATAGGGCATAGACCAGTATGCAGGACTCAAACGGCCACGTGCTGATGGCGCACCTACAAATTGGCTATCGCAACAAAAACTTTTCTCGCAAGATTTTTCATTGAGCTGTACCGTATGCAGGTATAATCTGTCCGAATTGAACTGTTCGCTCACGCCATCGGCGAGCGTGTGGAGCGACGGTCGCGGAGGCATTATTCTGATCGAGCTTTCCCGTGGCTGCGATGGGCTGATTGGAATATCAGTCATACCAGGTCAATTATCTCTGCTAGTCGATTTCCAAGTCGGAAAAATACCTTCGCGATAGCCGCTCGACATGCACGCCGAGTAGGCGGACAGTCTCTTCCGGACGGGCTTTACAGTATGCAGCTGTGCAGTGCTACGCGTACGGTAGAGAGCGATCTAAAACACACATTACTTTGGGACTAATTAGTAGCTAGCGCTTCACTACTGTTAGTTAGCATTTTGCACTTGGATCCTAAATAATACTACAAACCTTACAAAAGGTTATTACAAAAGAGCGAAGACATGGCGAGAAATTGTAGTCGGTGCATTGCGACCAAAAATCATGGAAGCTGTTTTAATTGATATAAGATTGCTTTCACAGATGGTAGGACAGCAACAACAACTACAACAACCAAGTCCTCGAAACCGAAGAGGAGACCTGTCAGTTGGTTAAATATTAATCTGTTACTAAGGAATGAGCCTTTTCAACTATTTACAGATTACTTTGATTGCACCAATATCGATCATTTTTCTCCTCTGTATAATCTTCACGGCTATGACTGCTGTCAGCGCTTTGCACCTTTTCGACAAGATGGACGCCATCTCTTCATTCACTGCCAAGTGTCCGTGAAAATGGGTCATTCACAACATTGGCAACATTCGAAATAGCTAGATATCAACTTTATGCTTTGTGTTTTCATTCCTGGTGGTCTTATTGATTAAATTATCTGCTTTGAATGATAAATATGTGTTCCCAGTTGCTGTTGTTTCGGATTACAGAAGCACCCACAGGCTCAGACTGATTAGGGACATGGAAACCTGCAGCTATTCAACAGATAATAACATATAGTAGTTGAAGATTAGCAACACAGTAATTACCAGATGTTAAAACACTTTCCCTCTGCGAATCATACAGTCCGTTCGTAAATTCCGGTCTAGTGAATGGACGGTACGGGCGCGATTATTTGCGGCCGTCCGTGCGGATTTCGCAAAACTGCTAACAAGCGGTGCTTCGTTCGCGAAAGAAGATCGGCCATCCCTGCCACTCTCATTCAATAGACCCGAATCTGCTTTGAAATGTGGTGTCAACGGGTTAGCATATATAATCTGCAAGCTCTGAAACATTTTAATTTGACGTAGGTGGCTATTATCAAACCACAAGATACACTTCTGACGCGGACAGCCCCTATAGTTGTGAATATATAGGGGGCTGCAGAGTTCAAATCGCGGCGTTGCTCGCAGCGACGAACAGCGCTGGGTTATACAATATCGATTACATTTGAGGACGGGAACGACGACGCTGCGTGAAGGGAGACGAGGGGCACCGCAGAGTGTTTAGGCGCCGCGACGGCCCTGCATCACTGCCAGCGAACGGCAATCGAAGCCGCAACAATAATGTTCAAGAACATTTTTGTCGCCGCGTCAAGATCGACGCTCGGCGACCACTCGCCGGTCACTGCAACTCTGCAGACCCCTTAAGTCTGCAGAGTTTAAGTCGCGGCGTTGCTCGCAGCGAAGAAGTGATGCAATATCGATTACCTTTCGCAGGAGGGAAGGGGGGCGACCGACCGGCGTGAATAGCGACGAGTGGGCGCCACAGAGTGTTTTGAAGCCGCCACGGCACTGCGTCACTATTAGCGAGGCTCGACCGATGCCGCGACAATAGTGTTCGAAAACATTTTCTCGCTGCATCAAGACTCGGCGAACTCTCGCCGTTCGTTGGTGGTTTGGAGTCGGTGACATGTCAACCTTCTTCGAATAGAGCGCAGGCCTTTTGGCCCTAGATGACTATTTGAGGTTTTCATGACTTACGGTCAAAAGTGCGCCCCAAACACGGTATTCCCGAAGCGCGCGAGAGAAGATTTAGGCCGATTATTTGGGGATCAATGTAATCCAGCCCGCCTGAAGGTTGGTATCATTTCATAACAGTTTTGCTCAGCCATTTAAAGGAAGTGTTCACGATAATCTTCATTGCTGATATTATTCGCTGTATTGATTAGGTGGCCCCGGGTAGAACTAAAATGACGTAGAAATTGAGAAAAGCGCTCCACAAGTATACGAAATCCTTAAGTATCACTCCGTCTCTTAAGTATCACAGGAAGTGTTTGTTGTGACACTGAAATCTTTTGTGGACCCGTCCTTGGCAATTCCCTACTCTCTATTGCTCCGTTCTTTCCTTAGGGCTCTATCTAATCCTGCTTTGTACGAAATTTTCTTCTATTTTCGATTGACCAAATTTTCCACCGTCGACAACCACCATGAACATGTTCATCCAACCGGACAACTAGTCCATGTTATAGGATAGAGTCACTGAAATACGACGTTTTAATGCGTTTCTCGACGTTTCTTCGCAATTTTTCTAACACTTGGAGGCCAACGTATTGTTTTATGGGAAAAACTCGGGGACGAAGATCATCGTGAACACTGTCTTTGAAAGATCCGCGAGATACACACGTATACACACACATCTGGACATATAGTCCACAGCAATGGAAGTAGGCCCTGGTGAGGTTGCGGACTTTTCCTTACATACTGTAGCCTTATTGTGTTATCACTCATTTTTTCGAAATATCAGAGATTTGTCGGTGAGTTTTTGTTTCCACTCTCACATTTTCACCTGTTTTCATTGCTTCCACAGATGTAGTTGTATCGGTGAAAACAAAGACTCACCGATCTATCAGAGATGTTTCGGAAAAATGAGTTATACCACTAACAAACTACCGTATGTTAGGACGAGTTCGCAACCTCACCAGGTCCTAGTTCAATTGCTGTAGACTATAGCTATTCTAAGTATGCGGATTGAGGGAATACTGACTAAGGCCCCGGTCATAGTTGGTGCTATTTGCATCTGTATCCCCCCCGCACCCCCCAACACCCCCCCGCACCCCCCCCCCCCGCACCCCCAACATCACCCCGGTCGATACGTATGTTTAAAATGATGGAGTGAGGTTGAGAAAATCACTCGGTGCATCCAACTAGATATGACGATGATTACGTGGCCAACAGGATTGCACCTGTTCAGAGAAATAGTGAAGGAGAGTATGGTGAAGTAAAGGAGGTAGCAGTAAGGTTAGCTTTCAGTGATACGCAATGTTTTATTTTCGACCCGCCCACCCGGTGATTTTCCTTTCTATCCACGTATTGCATGGATATCGACCGCGTCGGATACATTGAGTGATTTTCTCAACCTCACTCCATCATTTTAAACATACGTATCGACCGGGGTTGCGGGGTGTTGGGGGTGCGGGGGATACACCGAGTGATTTTCTCAGCTTCACCTCACCATGTTGTTCATAATCCAATGTATATTGTTCATACGTATCGACCGGGTGGGTGTTGGGGGGTGCGGGGGGGGGGTGCGGGGGGGATACACCGAGTGATTTTTGCATCCCATTTCCAATGCATTCTGTGTGTATCGACCGGGCTGGAGGCGTCGGCTCATCCAACTATGACCGGGGCCTAAGTAGGAGTTTAGAAAGAAATCAGAAAGATGGATTACTTTCTAGGGAACAATCGATTGCGGTAGGGGAACACACTCACGAGCGACCAAAGGCATGGGGCGTACTCCTGTCCAAGCGATACTAGCGCTGCTGGCCACCCTTTATACGAAGGGCAAGGATCATACTTCTCGCGATCATCGACAGCTACAGTGCATAGTGAGTATAACGGTTTTTCGATCTTGCTGGTAAAAATTGCGCCGCTTTGCTCGCTGCTTCAAGTATTATCCCGGCTAAACACAGAGCTGGCACGGGAATGCCGTCAGCGTTCCTGACATAGCTTTGTACCTGTACTTTCTTCCGTTTCAAAGCTTGAAAAGCCGGTAATGAAAACGGAACGCCACGAATCAAAACGCCATGGAAATACGGAACCGGAAAACTAAAACTTTCGCGCAGCCCTGCTCTGATGCCTTTCAACTTCAAAAGTATCTGAGTACGCATGCGGATTCCATTCGTTCTTCATTCTAAAATCTCAACTTGGCAGATCACTTGGTTGTTGACACTCCAAAGGGCAATCAACACTCGGGTAACTTCAGTTAATTGGTAACAGCAGTAGAAGGCGGCGAAGGCAGGGTAAGAAATTTTATAGAGGATATCCTGCCTGAATCAATACTCACTACTTCAGAATGGATCTGTACGAGCCACTTGGGGACCAGAAAAATGTGATCGACGCACCGAAGACAAAGCAGGAGCCCATGATGCCACCAATGGACAAAGCTAAACCTAGAGAGAAAACTAGCGTGAAGCCGTTGCGGTTCGTTCCAACCCTTGTTATATAGCTGGCACACGAGGTCGCCATTTTTAGAGATGGAGATGATGTCGACCTCATATCAGATTCAGGATTTGGACCTTCTGCCCGTAAGACATTCAGGCTCTATCCTAGACGGGAGGGGGGGGGGGGTGTGCACCGAAGATTTCTTGATAGAAATAAACAAAAACTATGAAATATACTTGACACTGCTATCATTCATTGTTGTTTTGGGAAGAATCCTGGTTGACCCCCCCCCGTTTAGGATAGTACCCGGAAATCGAAGTATTTCTATGACGTTTCCATGAACTATGACTGATAACGCTATCAGGCATTTGCTATCAGCACAATTTTCTTGTTTTACGGATGAACCATTTCATTTTCTCGAGTGCCCCCCCCGACTAGTTTTGCACCAAGATTTTTTCAATTTCTTCTAGAGAAAAAACCATCAAAAGCGTCGATGCTGAGGAAAAAGAACAAGGGTGATAGAAAACCAGGAGCAGGAGAAAGATCGAAAATCAGCAAGCTTGTGAGTTTGCTTCTTCCTGATGAGAACTGGTTTAGGACACCCACAACTTGACCTGCTGTGTCTACATGTAGACAAGTTTATAAGTTGCCACCGGCACGAAATTCTCACGGAAGTGTGGAAGGTTTTTCTACCAAGGGTTTTCCATGTTTACTGCCTGATGCCGTGACATTTTGAAAATCGGTCTTGCTGTTTTCCTACATTATAGTCCGTGTAGAGCCTCAACTAATGGCCCCTGAAGGAATGAAGACACACCGCTCCCCATCTCTTTTATACCCTACCCTTAATCAATTTGGTATCAAAAGTTTTGTTTTCCGTGAGAATTTTGTGATGGTGGCAATTTATAATCGTCTTACATGTAGGCTAGGTTTTAGGGACTATCCTAGACAAGGGGGGGGAGCACCTCAGGATTCAAGTCAGAAACGAAACGAACCACTGACAAATCGAAGTATTTCTAAAGAATCTCACTAATAACAATGGTTGATAGCAGTATCAAGCATTTTTTATCACGTTTTTGCTTTATTTCCATGAATAAATCTTGAGTGCCCCCCCCCGTCTAGGATAGAGCCAGGTTTTAGTGATGGGAAAACTTAAGATCCTCTTGTTCACAGCTTCACTTGCGTTAAAGAGCTTTCATCTTTTTGTTTCAGCAAATCTGTTTGATCGGCCTTATTGTGATTGCAATTCTGCTCTCCCTGATGTTCTTCGCTTTCGCTCTTCTTGGAATTTTGCACATAGCCGGAGCTGTGAAGGCTATTAAGTCGTTCAGGCCTCTAGAGTGCTGAAGTCACAAAACGCCTTACGGTGTTGACATATCACCAATCAAAACACTAACGTTGATCTTAACAGTATAATGGCAAATGATAAAGCAATTATAGTTTCTTTGAAGGTTACTCATCTCATGTCAGTATATTTGCGCCTAGTAGTGCATAAGAAAACTATGTTCGGCTTTTTAAGGTTGCGGATTTATTTCTGACAGGTGTGGTACCACTCAAGGCTAATTCATAGCTGGTCGCTTCGACTTGAAGTCGAAGCGACCAACAATACTGTCGCGATCTGAGATCGCTCCGTGCCGCGACTTGAAATCGTTTAGTCCAGCGATTTCAAAACGCTTAGGCGGCCGTAATTTCGCGTGAAATAGACATACAATTGCGGACCTAGCCACGGGAATGAAAAACTACGACTAAAGTTACTACTTGCTAGAAGTTCTGCATGAAATGTGATTTCTCGGTATCCTTATTATATTTTCTCATCTTTATCATCGTAAATGTGTCATAAATACCTACACGTTTTTCCATCCATTTCATATGCAGTCTTTTATGTTGATGAGCTGTGACGTCTGCAATTTCGCGCCACATACGCAAGGTTGTGACGGAAGATTGCGGACTTGTCGCTTCAACGAGACGAATCGCTTTCATCATGGAAGCGACGCGATTAGTCGGAGCGACCTAACAAAATCAAGCAGGTCGCTTCGACCAGCTATGAAATACCCCAGTCGCTCAGCGATGGCGACTGAAAGTGCAAACTGTTCCAAACCGTCACGGCTTAGTACAAGATCTGTTGGCGCGGTGGGTTTTGTAACTGTTGGCAGGGCCGCGACTA
The DNA here is from genome assembly GCA_029168955.1 of Aplectana chamaeleonis. Classification (NCBI taxonomy): domain Eukaryota; kingdom Metazoa; phylum Nematoda; class Chromadorea; order Rhabditida; family Cosmocercidae; genus Aplectana; species Aplectana chamaeleonis. Next base: position 623,895 of record JAPDOI010000246.1, on the reverse strand, counting down.
GTCGAAGCGACCTTCACAAAAGTCATCCTTCTCCTTATAGTGGACAGGGCACAACAATTGTGAGCTAACTCGCTGAACAATGATTATCAGTGATACCGTAAAAACGTGCGTGATATTTGAAGACCTCATTGTTCAACGGTTAACAATCGGGCTCACAACAAAAAAGTACTCGATTACACACAACAAAGTGCAATTTATCAGGAGTGGTGGTGAACTCGAGCTCACCACGCACTCTTGGCTGTTGGTTGACAACGAATTAGCCACAGCCATACCACGAACTAACTACCTCATTGACAAGGATCAGCGGCTCTATCCTAGGTGGGGGGGGGGGGAGAAGGCTTGCCAGATTTCGTCATCGATCCGCGCCACTGCTGATATTTACGTGAGCAGAGAGACGACGGCTGGCGCCGATCGATGACGAAATCTGGCAAAGTGCCAGATTCTACCGTACTTTTAGTGCGAGTCCGCGACCGCACCATGTCCTTTTAACATTGCGGTCAACTGTAGAAATACGTAGATAGGTAGCGTTACCGATCAGTGGATCACTTCATTTCTGACTTGAATCCTGAGTGCCCCCCCCCCGTCTAGGATGGACAATTTGATAATTTGCCATCGGCACAAAATTCTCACTCAGGAATTATCCTGCTGAAGTTGCGCTTTAGCCTATTGTGGCGAGTGCAAACTGTTTGACATTTACCATGATAAGACGCGTGTGAACCGGAAGCTTCTCCGAACGATTTGATTTGATCTGTCACACGGTAGAACCATGTGAAAGACAAACAACAAAAGTCAACACCTAAACGGCAAGTTAAGGAGACTAAATATAGTAGGACAACAATAAAACGAATGGATAAACTAAGAAATGGATAATGATAGGTCCACTTATGGCTGCCTTTTTTATTGGCTATGTATAGCACTCTATTCGCTTTACTATACGATAGACAGAATTCGCCGGCCTCTCTCCATCAACAATGTGTAGCATCCGCTTGGCTTGGCAGAACGATACACCGGCTTACCCGCCGGCCTACTACATTAAGCATGTGTAGACGATTATAAATTGCCATCGGCGCAAAATCCTCACGGTAAACAGTAAACAAAATTGATGATAACCAATTGATAAAGGGTAGGGCATAAAAGAAATTGAGAGAGGTGTGTTTCCATTCACACGCCGTCTCTCTCTGGAGGTGAGCGGCTGAAGCTGAACAGACTAGGGATTAGGGAAGCAACCTCACCGATGATAAAGATATCACTATATCTGGGCCTAAACATGGAAAACTGGCGAGAAAAGCGGTGCTCTTCCGGAATAGACAACCCACTGATAAATACAATGAAATTAGCAATCGTTTGGGCTTGATCGACAGATCGGTTGGTCACATTAGACAGTTCACACTCCGACAGACCGGTGCAATCCAATTTTCCATATTCTTTATTTCGAGAGATCCTCGCGTTCAATAGTGTATAGTGAAGGCCTGTTGATTTTTTTATTTTTGGAGAATTCTTGTCAATATAAAAGACAAAAGGAACAATCAGCTTAAAAAGTTGAGGGGCTAAACCAATCGAGCCGTTCAAATTTCCGACAATTGTGAAATACACAAGCCACACACAGACGTGTTGAAAAGGAAGCTGAATACTCCAGGATTTTGAAAAGGGTTTTTCTCCGAAATTTGAGTGTTTTGGGTGGTCTTTTTGCGATATATCACACCTGGTAGGCCTGCCTGCCCAAAATAGTGAAAAAATTGAACATACTTTTTTGTGCGAACGCTGCATTCAACTAAACAATAGGTTGGCTTTGCCGACTTCATTCCAATAACCACTAACCATAGCGTTCTACGTGGGTACCACTATGATCCGTCACAGTGGATGTTTGTAGGACGCGATTTGCAGCCATGTCGTGGGTGCACCAACCATATCCGCTCAAAGTCGTCCCTTTTCCGTCACGTTTCACGCGATGAACCTGACGCCCGCCCACTGTCATAAAGTTCTCCTTGGTTGTCCCTTAGCCCCGCACACGTCTCACGCGACAATTGCCAAACCTCGCGCAGTGCTGTGTCGTTTCACGCTTCAAAGCCGGAGTCCCGCCCACTTTCGCAAAGTACTGCTTGTTTGTACCTGATTGTGAGTACCGCACACGTTGTGCGCGTTGATTTACCAGCTGCTATAGACGTAACCAAGACGATTCTCTGAGAGTTTTGGTGAAGATATAGCCGCGAAATAGCCCAGCAGGCTCCACAGCGGCTCCTGGTGGGCTATTTCTCGGCTATTTCGCGGCTAATTCTTGGTTATTCCTCGGATATTTCGTGGCCCATGCTCGGCTGCGACCACGCTTTCCGCGAATTAGCCACGAAATAACCGAGAAATAGCCCACCAGGAGCCGCTGCGGAGCCTGGTGGGCTATTCCTCGGCTATTTCTCAGCTACTTCCCGGCAACTGGTGCTCTCTACTAAGCCACCAATCTGGAAATGAGGCGGCGAACTTCTATTGCCAGTCTTACCTTCATTCACAGTTACAGACAACGATACCGTCAATCATAACTGTTGTCATGTGTTCCGTAAGAAGACTTCCAAAGACAATATTGAGGTCTCTTTGCGTTCTGTTTGTTGAACCGCAACACAGGGCTCTCATCCATCAAGGCTAGGGCTGTGCAAAATTTTTTTTTAATTTTTGGAAAAGTAACAAAAATGGTCAAAGCGAACAAAAATGGTCAAAACGGCAATCGGAAACGGAAAAGACCAGGCCGTGGATTTTCTCATTTCCACGTTTCGTCGATGTTCATGGTCTGCAGATCTCATTCAGTAGCCTTCGGTTTTAATCAGATGTAAACAAATGTGAACATGATAAAGTGTAGGAAGTGAGGTGCAAAACTAGTTGGTGGGGGGAGGATCAGGGTTCAATTAAAACATGAAGGATACCACTTTCAGAAATCGCAGCAATTCATGAAAACTTTACATGGGAGTTTCCATAAAAACACCTACTTATAACGCTATCAGGCATCTGGTATCAGCAGAAATTTTCATTTTCATGCATGAATCATTTCATTTTTTCGAGTGGCCCCCCTCAACTAGTTTTGCACCGAAAGTAATCGTAGGGTCCGTACCTTGTCTGGGAACTGCATGTGAAACCATCGATATGGACAATGGCTTGAATCTTCCCTACATGCATGCCGAATTCGACAGATAACTCCATGCTCCACTGAGAAGAAACATTCTGGTAGTCAGAGGAGAGAATAAGAGAAATATGAGGCGTCCATACAATAAAATATGCCGATATCCTGCTATCATCCGAGCTTATGAGTGTTCCATTGTGAATAGATTCATGATGCTTGAAACCCCAACAAATTATGTATCGAAGAGTTATTTCGTCTGACTCATTACGTCGTATGTGGCTATAAAGCACCTTTCTGCAGTGGTTGATCTTCGACCGGTATGCCTACAAGAATACGCCCATGTAAAGGGATGCAGTAATAATGGGTGATCAAGAAACTCGGTTTTACCCGTAGTATTCCGGAGTAGGGCATGGCTCAGCAGCATTAGGAAGTTCGCCATCGTATAGACCGCACATAAATCAACTAAGCTAAACTGAACTGGATTCAAGCACACCACATATTCGGCGGCTATTTCACGGCTATTTCGCGGCGAGAACTATTTGACGGCTACTTGGCGGCCAGCATTATTTTAGCGGCTATTTCGCGGCTATTACGCGGCCAGCAGGCCAGCAGGCAACTCTCAGAGTTTGGAGGACCTAATAAACAACAGCAAGGGTGACCCACGACCTGCAACGACGATAGATTAAAGAGCCCAATTCGCAACAGCTAGGACGGTCCCGCCACGTTCCGTAATCATCAAAGTTCGAAGGTCCCAACTTACATCAGCTATGACGATCCCACCACGATCAGTAAAAATATGGAATTATGGAAAACAAAAATATGGAATTTCGGAAATCGATTTTCGGGTTTCGGAACAAAAAATTTTTTCTCGGGTTCCGGAAATCGGGCGCGAAACGCCTGAAAATGCGCGGAAATGCGGTTTTCGGAACGCGAAACGCGGAAAAATTCAGAAATCATCTGTTTACTACCTCTCAGCCCCCCCCCGATATTTTCGCATTCCGCCGCGTTTTTTGCGCTTCCCGGAATGCGGAACGCGGAATGTTAAAAATGCACGAAACTGCGGGTTTCGGAACGCGAATCGCGGAACTCCGCTCATCCCTGTTACGACAAAGGTTTAAAGGGCTCAAATTGCAGCAGCTAGGATGGTCACACCACAATTCGTACGCGCAGAAAACCATATTTGGGTTCTTCTTCTCGACCCAACGTTCGAACCAAGTGGAGATAGTTGGCGAAGCTTGAAACCTCAATGTTGCGTATTCATAATGCTATAGGCTCGTGAAAACTGCTCCTTTATCTGAAAAGGCGTTTTTCCGGTCGATCATCTTACAAGAGGAGCAGAAGCGCCACGACAGGTTTAGACGGGCCGCGGAAATCCAAAAATTTCTAAATTCTTTATTCCGAGAGATCCTCGAGTTCAGACACATGCATTGAAAGCTTCTCGTTTTCAGAGGATTATGGACAGCAGAAAGGCGACAAGAAATGTGGAACCTAAAAAGTTCTCAGATACAAAGTGATTAACAGCACCCCCGCTGTATCAGCAGGAGCTGCTGCCAATTAGAAGCAGATCTTGCTTGTTGTCGGATTCAACCCCTTTGTCTACCCTGGCGGCAGCCCTTTCTCCTAGTGTCTGCTGACAAATTCCTCTAATGATTTGTCTGATACGAATGACCGTGGCGGAGATGTTGTCCTTGTTTCAGACCGCGGAGTTGTTGGCCTCCCTGCTGCGCGCCGCGACGGATCTAACCCAACACCGCTAAAGAGGGTGGTTGTCCAAATTAATTCTCTGTTTGCTGATTGAACTTTCAATGGCTTGGAACTGGTTGGAGGGACACTCCGAATTTCTTCAGAGAAATGGAGATTTTATTCACACCTACACGTGTTCGAAACGTGTCAAACGTAATAAAAACGTCTTAAGCGCCTTTCACAGTCTGCCGGACGACGCCGTCAGGTACGTTATACGATAGGGCTGCGGCGTGGGTGCGGCCCGCACTGCGATGTCGGCCGACCGACGTCGCACTGCGCTGAAATCATTGACACGACGTCTGAGCAAGTTATGATGGGCCAAAAGGTGTTGGTTTCGCCTCATATTTTGTACTGAAGTGTCGGAACTGACGGTTGTTCACCACAGCTTCCCTCGCACTGCGGCACTCTCATAACGTGTCGGACGGCAACGTCCGGCAGACTGTGAAAGGCGCTTTATTAAAAGTGTCGTATCACGTGTTCAAAACATGTAAAAAAAGGTTTCATATCGATACTCTCATCATGAATCTTAAGTGCCCCCCCCCAACTACTTTCATACACTGCCGATAACGAGAAGTTGAACTTCAGCATAAGTTGGCAGCCGCTCTCGGGCGAGTGTTCGAACGATTGCCCCTCGGCTGCGGAGTTGATCGATTGCGTGCTGACAGCCGCTGCCGGCTCCGCTCCTAGTGAATGGCTGCAGGGGAAAACTCGCTGTCGTTTCGCATCCAAACCAAGAGCCGCGCACGCGACAGCCGCCTGCCACGTAAGACGGCTGCATGGTCGGCCAATCTCATTCGGACACACCTTACATTTCTCGCCTTCTGTCGGAGAATCTTTCACCCGTGGTTTCACATGTTTGCCGCAGAATCAAACTGCGCTCGAGACCTGCTCAGTGACCAGGCAGTTTCCATTTCAAAGCAGGAGCAGCAGTTTCTAAGCCGGATTTTTCGTCTTCCCTCACTGCTCATCTCAAGAATAAGCCATTGCTGCTAGTAATGTTGAAAAATACTCGAGCTGAATGCGTATTCGACATGCACTGTATGCGGCCACTGTTTAAACGAGAAATGAGATTCCGCAATTGAGGCAGGAAGCAGCGATTTTGTACTTGTTGTCGTGCCTATATGTTTTTTCACGAGTGAGTAGCGTACCACGTCAAAAAAATCTGTCAATGCAGAATCCGAGATGAATCTCTTCAGATCTCTCAGCGGACCACTCTGAAGAGTTTTTTTGAGTTCACACGAGATGATTTTCTTTTTTGTACAAAACGCAGACGATATACCTTGAATTGTAGTGCTGCAGTGTTTTATCCTATTAGTGCGCTCTTTGTGACGACCAAGGGGAGCAAAATGCAAAGAATTGCAAGAGAGTCCGTGATTTCCGTACAGTAGATGAAGTTTCAAAGCATATGAAATACATTTATTTAATAGTGGATGGATGGCGCGATTCAATTATTAAGCATTGTGTACTAACTGATTGTGTGTAACTATACTATTATTATGTGAAGAAACCACTCGTTAAACTGCAGGAGTTCTCGAAAGAAACAATAATACACGTAAAAGCAAAACACATACATATCTCAGGAGCGACTGGTTTACGCATTGCTATTCTTGCGCTACGGTAGCCTATTATTTAAGAACAAGTTATGATCTAAGTGATACTACTCTGGTACATTGTGGCAGTAGCATGCCATTGTTCTCCTGCAGTACTTAAACGGAACGAAAGAAAGTAGGTTGCTTAAGGCGACAAACCTATTTTCTAGCTTTCAAACTGAGCAATATTGTGGATTGAAATCTATAGCCTAGATTTTGATACGGGCGAAGTAAGGATTGTCGGGCTTATTATGTCAAAATATCCTTATCACTGTTATATTTTGCGACGATCGACCACTTCGCTGCTTTCTAAACCCGGACTCATACGAGCAAGCTAGGCTTTACATGTTGTCCGTGTCATTCGATTGAGAAGCCGCGCCCAGCTATTGTATACGAAATCATCCGATCGATAATCACCATTCTGTCGTCCTTAGGCCAAGCAGAGTCGCGGCTTCCTAACTGAATGGCACAGATAATGCACATCACACATATTCCATACATTTAAGGGGAACAAAAGATTCGATGGAATCGAAAACTTCAAATACGTGCAGGATACCGGTGATTGTGATCATCAAAAAGACTGCGAAAACATGGATCAGGAGCATAAGAGCCACGACGAGGATCCAGTACTGAAAACTCAAAATTATTGGTGAACTTAAAGGCAGCGTTCGCGATAAAAACGACTTCTGAGCTCTCTTTATGAGAATGTAGATTTGGTCATCACAAAAGTAAAAATAAGTAAAAAAAAACCAGGAAATTCGCGGGTAAAACGCTTATAAACAAAGTATAACGGCTAACTACCGATGTTGGCTCGCCCCTCATTAACGAGATTTTCATTTATGCTTCCTCATTTATCGACATTCTATTTTGCTGTTAAAGTAGTCAGTAGATTCCAGTAATGCTCAGAAATTACTTTAGAATCAAAATAAAAGTTGACAAAACAGGCTTGTACACAAATCTCGATAATCGGGGGCGGTAGGACACCAAGCCATGACTTGCTCCAGAGCGTTTTTTTTTCTCCAATTTTTTACGTATTTTCACTTCTGTGATGGTCAGATCTGCCAACAGCCGATTTTATCGAGAACCCTGCCTTTAACAAGGCTTTTGTTGCGTCCAGCTCCACGTTGTAGATTTACCGTACTTGGTGTCGCTGCGCAATATTTATTTAATTACTTATTTATTTATTTATTTATTTATTTATTTATTCATTCATTTATTTGTTTATTTATTTATTTATTTATTTATTTATTTATTTATTTATCTATTTATTTATTTATTTCTTTATTTATTATTGCGTGGAGCCCCACGCGTAACTCACAAAACACAAGGAATAAGGTGAACATTAGCCAAGAACAAAATGAGAATGTCGGGAAAAACAGATAGAACAATATCAGACAATGACTTTATCTGTGGTAAAACTAAGCAGCCTCTAATTCGTGTAAGTACTCTTCAATGAGCTTTTTATATTGAGGAAAGGACGCTGGTATAGCGTACTTCTTGGAAAGTTTTAAATATTCAGAGCCTACTCTCTGTAAGAAGAACGAAGCTCTCAAGCAACTTTTTGCCCTCGAAAAATTAAATTTGAACTGACCCCCTCTGGTGTTGGACGGGGAAAATGTATAAAATTTGTTTACACAATTAGGTATTTTACCGGAGGTCATTTTGTAGATCATTATGAGATCATATTTCCTTCTGCGGTATTGCAAAGTCGACAGCTTAAATATTATGGTACGGACAGAAGCCGAAGGAGTAGTCGTGTAATCATATCCATGTAAACGCATCCAGAGCTTTCAAGTAAAACTATTTTGAACTGACTCCAGTCTCCGAATGCTGCGCTCAGAATTTGGGTTGAACACTGAAGTACCATATTCCAGTAGAGGACGAATATATGATTTGTAAGCTAATATGAGGTCTTGTGATGAATTTGTGAATAAAGCCTTGAATAGATTGTACATAGCCCTATCTGCTCTATTTACAATTGTTTCACAATGCTCATTGAAAGTAAGATGCTTGTCCAGTATGAAGCCTAAATCTCTCAATGTGTCTGTACTGTGCTTCTCGGGGCCAAATTCCGGTCCGCAATTGCGTCTCGACACGTTTTGCGGCCGAACGCTCCTGAGCCTGACGAGTTTCCAGCGCCGTAACCGCCGATCTGTTGACTATAGGTGGGTTTTAAAAACTGAAAACTAAAAAAGTTGGAGAAAACTGTATAAAAAAGCCACCCAGAGCCGCCTTGAGCGCTGGAAACTCGAGCGCGTGCGGCTGTAAGAGTTCCGAGACGCAATGGCGGACCGGAATTTGGCCTCGAGAAGCACAGTACTATCAAGCTCAATCTCTCCAAGATTGTAAATGCATCTATCAACGGAATCTCCAAGATGGAGCACCTTTGTCTTGTTAGCTGACAGTGGGAGCTTCCACCTGGCTGACCAATCAGCAATTGAATCAATTACCAATTGAAGAGCAAGACAGTCGCCACTGCTTTCGATATTTTTATATACCTTGATATCATCAGCAAACATTTTACAGAAAACATTACATTGATTAGTTAGGTTGGGGATGCCAGAAGTGTACAAATTAAAAAGAATAGGTGAAAGGTTTTACTTGGAATGACCTTCCACTTATAAAGTTGTGTATCCATTTCATTATTCTAGGATGTATGCCAAATGATAAAAGTTTGAAAATTAGCTCCTCAAAAGGGACTTTGTCAAACGCCTTCGTAAAATCAAACTAAATAATGTCAACATTGATTTTCCGATCAAGGGCTTTCGTCCAATCTTCCATTGCCGTTAATATTTGTGTTTCAGTGGACCTATGAGCTCTAAATCCATATTATCAGGTATCAGCGAGCTAGTCTCGATAAAGGTAACTAGTGTCGATTTTAGGATCTTTTCGGAAATTCTAGCGAATACGGATGTAATGCTGATTGGACGATAGTTAGAAGCAAGATTATGAAGCGGTTTTTTTTGGTATAGGTGTAATGAAAGATTGTTTCCATCGAGCGGGAATCTCACAATACATAAAGCTACAGTTGAATATGTGTTCCAGAGGGTAAGATATAGCAATCGCGATCTTATTAATGAAGTACGGTGGTACCTCATCAGGAGTTGTAGAAAAAGAAAGCGGCAATGTACACAAGATTTTGTAGATAAGTTCTTTATGGAACCACACAGAACTATCCGCTGGTGAGTTAGAAGAATTCGTATGGGACCAGTCAACTGAGAAAGCCGAATCTTCGGAGATAGAAGCTTATATATGTTTGGCAAGCATAGACGCTTTGGCTGCATCAGAGAAAGCTGAAACGCCAGCGTCGTCTTTAAGTGTAGGGAGTCCTCAGATTTTCTTCATTCTAGAGTTGATTAGCTTGTAAAATGGAGCTTTGTTGGGACACTGGAGTATTTTCCGTTCAACGTAGAAGTTATACTTCTTGAGCAGACGCTCAAATTTGTCCCTAATGAACTTGGAATCATTGATTGTTTCTGTGTTACGATGAGATTGCACCTCCATCCAAGCTTTCTCCCGTTGAGCGAAAAGTCTAGAGAGGTGCGGTGGGAGGTTTTGATATTTGATAAGTTGCTTTTCTAGAACAAATATGGAAATACAGTGATGCAAATTAGATATAGTCTACAGCAATGGAAGTAGGACCTGGTGAGGTTGCGGACTCGTCCTAACATACGGTAGTTTGTTAGTGGTATCACTAATTTTTTCGAAGCAGCTGTGACAGATCGGTGAGTCTGTGTTTTCACCGATATGACTACATCTGTGGATGCAATGAAAACAGGTGAAAATGTGAGAGTAGAAATGGAAACTCACCGACCAATTTCAGTTATTTCGGGAAAATGAGTGATAACACAACCAGACTACAGTATGTTAGGGAAGAGACCGCAACCTCACCAGGTCCTACTTCCATTGCTGTAGACTATAGAAATATTTCGTACTTATCATTAACAAGTAAGTGTTCTTCAAGAAGCAAACGCCAGTCTAGAGAGAGTGAGTATTAACATATAAGTTCGTAGTTGGCTTTCTTAAAAGATCTACGTAAACAGTACCTCGGTGAATCAGCGTTCGTAGGAATATTGAACGATATCGATAGTGATCATTTGAGCCTATAGGCGAACTGACTGTAATGTTTTTCACTAGGTTTGGGTGGCTGCTAAGAAGGATATCCAGAACGTGGGTGCCACGAGTTGGAACACGGATGAGCTGTTGAAGTTTGCACGCTTTGCACATTTCTACAAAAACTTTCGAAATGGTGGATGAAAATGGGAAGGAGTTTGTTGACCAATTTATATCAGGCAAACTAAAATCTCTACTGATGATATATTGACCATCGCAAGTTGAAAGGTCATTTAAAACCTTGGTGAGCTGGATTGTATTGTAGGTGTTACAGCTAGGTGTTCTGCAAACACAGACAAGCCTGATAGTACACTGTATTTGTTTTATATCGCAACAGAGAATCTCGTAAGCATCGGGAATAGACTCGACCCAAATAATATCAAAAGCAATGGATCGTTTAACTAATATGAGTACACCGCCACCCCTTTTGGTGTTTCTGTCGAAACGTAGGTAATCGAAGTCGTTACCCAAATCTCTCAGATTAGGTGCTAAGTCGAAAGAGTTGTTCAACCAAGTTTCTGTAATCATGACAATATCGTAATTAGATTTTTTGATTGCAAAATCAAGAGAACACATATTTTCTGAATAGAACGAAGATTGCAGTAAAGAAAATTCAACCTATTGACAAGTACCCGAGGAACACTCATTAGTTTCCCACAGATGAAATCGATTTAATAGTGATGCTACGGAGGAACTGGCTTGTTCAAATTCTTATACTCGCCGTGATGCCGCGAAATTCTCATGGTTTCTACGCGTACTGGTGCGGAGCGGAGGTTAGAGACAGCGGGAGAGCGCATGACAGACGGAGGCGGCAGCATCGCGAGTGCTGCTCGCGCGATGAATAGTGAGAATTGAAGGCAGTGTTCACGATAACAAATGTATTCCAGTTTCCACTAGGAATGGGTAGTGGAGGGGCCCACTGTAAAGTTGACGTCGAAAGAGCGCATGAAAACGAGCCAGGAAGAACTCCAAAAGAGCTCGAAGTCGCCACTTTGAGCGCAAGGCAAACCCCAAAAGCGCAACACACGCCCACCGACGTGAACAAATGAATGCTCGAGATCAAGAGATGAGCGATGGTTTCCGACCAAGAGCCCCGTTCTTCCCTTCATCCTCAACTTCTCTCTTTATTCAGGTCAGCATGCATACATCGGCTGCAAGTAACTGAAGTTACAAGCCTCGGACAACTCGTCCACCATGCTTCCACTGCTCAATTTTCGAGGGGCCATAACTCCGTTCCCAGGGGGTCTTGTACAATTACAGAGACATCGTTGGAATCAGCGTGGAACCGTTTACAAGATAGACGGAGAAACAGAAAGACGATTTCCATCGTGAACACTGCCTTTAAGATTTTTTACAGAGGATACCCGCGCTGGCCTAACTCGATGATAACTTACTAGAATATGGCCGGGGTAAAACCATCGTCTTGGTGATGCTTGAGAGAAAGTGGTATCGATCAATCGCCGCGATACTGCACGGTGGAGGAAATCGATTGTTTTGGTTAGCAGAACGGCTGTTCCAGGAGTGAAGTGGGATGAAATAATCGTTCTAAAACGGTTGATACCTGAGCTTTTCAGCTTCTGGATGAATTTTCGAGGAAATATGAATACCGATTTTATGGCCTGGTTGTCGATATCATCGCGGGAATGTGCATAATTTCCTCAAATCTCGAAACTGTGGTTGGAAACGGAGATGACAACCATTTTCGGACGATTATTTCATCCAACGCCACTCCGCGAACAGCCGTTCTGCTCATCAAAACATTCGAATCCTTCCAAAGCGCAATATTGCGGCGATTGATCGATACTGCTTTATCTCACCCACACCATACTGAAAAATTCGATCTTTTGCTCTCTTCAGATCAGAAGAGCATTGAAAAAATTCAGTTTCTCATTATATTTCTCCCAGTTAATCTCTAACAATGATAGTCCCATTGGAGTGGTTAGTGGCTATTTATACTTCCAACCTCTCGCTCTGCCAGAGCGGCCCGCGCGGAAGAAGAGGTGAGTATGAATGAAGTTTCGACCTCCCGCGCCTTCCGCCTCTCTCGCGCCAATTGCCCCGCCACAGCGGTGTCTCTGGAGCATTCATACTCCCCTCTAGCGCCGCCGAGGTATTTGTTGGTAGCATTACTTGTCCCACTAAATTACATCATACAAGTGTAGCGGAGCACTGAAAGCGCGCAATACGCCACATGAAGTGCGCAGGACCTGAGCGAGAGTGCACAAGACGCAGTAGAAAGCATGTGGGACCCATGTGGAAGTGCGCCGGAAGCCGCGAAAAGTATTTACCCCGCAGTGGGAGTGCGCAGGGCGCCAGTAAAAGTTTGTGACACCCACGTGGGGGTGAGCGGGACGCCGCAGAAAGTAGGTGGGACCCAGGTGGAAGTGCGTCGGGCACCGCAAAAAGCTTTTGGGACCCAAGTGGGAGTGCGCACCACGCCGTAGAAAGGATACGGTAGACCAGTGGGAGGAGGAACGGTATACAGCTCTGGGGATTCTAACGACTCATTCCTGTTTGAACACGATGACAAGATTTAACACTGTGATAAGCATCGCAGCAGAGCTTGATATGGTGGTTATCAACACGTGATCACGTTGTGACGCGCTTATCACGTGCACAGCCCGTATAAAAAGCGCCTCTTTTTACTCGAGTCCTCATTCGGCATTCTGATGCCGGCCCTGGGAGGTGACTCCGAGTCACTCTCCGGAGGCCAGCATATTTTTGACCGCTGGGGGATAGGGGTATCCTTTCGGCTGGGGGGGGGGGTTCGCGGCGATCCGTGGGGAGGGTGGTTCCTCACCGCAGACCGCGGCGAAGATTACGTTCTTGTCGTGGACCCGGGCGGGGTCCTTCTCCGCCGAGGGACCGCGACAACCCGGGGCGACATGCTTGTGGTGAGTATAAAAATGAATAACCTGTAAAGTCAATGACGTCATCGTTGGGCTGCTCGTTGGCTCTCGATAGGCATTTGGGTGAGTAGTTCCCAACCGTGATTGTTGACGTCATCACGAGCGTCGCGATGCTGTACTCCCGCTGCCATTTATCGTAAGACTCCGCGTAGATCTGTGTTTTTTCTCCCATCGGGAGTCTTACGCGGAGTGTGGGTAAAACGGAGCGTTGCGTAATTTGTCGAAATCGGAGCGGTCCCCCGTCACATTTCTTTTAAATCCAAAATTTTTGCGATCCCCCCCTTCCCGAGGGCAGTTCATAGTTGATTACTAAAAGTGTCAGACGCCGAAAATTCGTTCAGTAGTCGAGCCCAAGCGTCTAAAACCGAATGCTACGATCCTTCCCTTGGTTACCAAAAGTAATCGAGAATTTATGAGATATCACTGAAATTCTCATTTTCGGACCGATATTTTTGCGATCCCCATAACATTCATTTTCGGACCCAAATTTTTGCGACCCCTTGTTGCCAAATTTCGCAACCCCACTTGATCTTGCGCGGAGTGTCCCCCGATTTCCCTGAGAAGCGCTACTCACTTCCCAAGACTGAGCACGCTCCAATCAAAGCGCTTCTCACTTTCGCTACTCATTCGCGCAGTACTTTTCCTGTTGAGAGCTATGCCCCCTCCAACAATGCGCTATCTCGGATCTTCAATGACGCGGCCAGCACGCTTCCAAAGTTATGCTAATCACCTTCAAAGTCTGCGCACATTCTGAAAGGAACGGTACTTCCCAAAAAGCGCACATCGCATTCTGACGGAGCATTGCTTATTTTCCACGGACGCTGCCCTCGTTGATCGCTTCCCACTTCTTATAATGCATGCTTCCTGTGAAACGTGCTATAGTGCATGCTTCCTGTGAAACGCCGCCGTCATGATATGAAACAATATCACGAGGCACTACACACTTGACGACGCGATGAATTTCAATTTTGGCGACGCGAAAATGAGTCAAATTTCGCCGATTTCTTCAACGAAAATATCATGATTGGTACACATTTCGATCATACAAATTCGACTCGAGTCAACATCGACACACTCAGAATTATTGAATATGAATAAGTATGAGGAGTATCAATAGCTGCTTGGGCACCATTCATAATCCTCAACGCCAGCGCGTTATGCGCAGGAGTGGCGTTGGAGCATGAATGGCGGGACGACACGCCCACGCGGCACGCATCTGACGCCTGCTCCGCAGTAGCTTATTAATACACCACCAATTTCATTGCGTTTCATAATATTTCATCCCAGTATTATTCTTTGCTACCATGGTGATGAACTCGTGCACTGAAGTCGCGTGTTTGGAAAAGTTAAGGTCCACTTTTTTCCGCTCCGCCATGGCGTCCCCGCTGGCGTTTTCATAGTCTCCGCAAGCGCGTGACGCGCGTAGTGCGCTGGCGCTGACGAGTATGAATCGCACCTTACAACGACTCGTCGGAACATTGTTATCTACTATTGCTGCAGAGCTCGTGCAGACACTGAGCTGACCAAACTGGTTAATGATTTCATGTTTGAAGAAGAATGAGCCGTTAAAATCCCCAAAGCTCTGTACCGAACGCCCCAGTGGGAGTGCGCAGGACGTCGCACAAAGTAGACGAAAATAAATGAGGATTGCGCGATGCTCGGGAAAGTTGAAATTAAGTTTGAATGTTCAACACAAGGTTCACAATGCATACCTTCACGCGGAAGGTACGTAAGAAACCGACAAGGCGATTATGAATCTTGGCTCAAATCTAGTCGGAGAGGGCATTCCAAGATTCAATCCTAAAAATGAAAGTTGGCTCTGATATGGGTTTTCCGATAGCGTAATCAGTCATTGTCTATTCAGAAAATCTGTAGAATCCACCCCTGGATGTTGCAGAAATCTGTAGAATCACCCTGGATATTTAGAAATCTGTAGAATCCAATTCTGATATTAGAAAATCTGTAGAATCCACCCCTGGATAGCTTTTACATACAACAAAACCAACATATCTTATCAAATTTATCAAAGACCACCCGCATCGTTTCATTTCCAAAAACAAACCCACCGAATTTCCGCCCCTCCCGCTCTGCCATGGCAATGTCTCTATATCATTCATACTTCACTGGCGGAGCGGGAGGCGTGGAAGGTCGAAATTGTGGTGAGCGCGAAGCGCTCACCAGGATTTGGTTTTGATCTCTTCCCGCGCGGATGCCCTACAATGAGATCACCTATTCATACCGTCAACAGAGGTATGAGCTGTACACTATTCGACGCGCTGCAAGAAATTACATATGTGTGCAACTTTTCATCCCAACTGGTCCCCGCTTTCTGAAGTTATAACCTCTCAAAGTACGCAAAAACGTTCCCCACCACCGCCTCCGCCTCCACCTCCACCTCCGCCTCCGCCACCGCCTCCGCCTCCGCACCTTTGCCACTCACCTCCGTCCGTCGAAAACCATTTTTTGGAAGGCGTGGACCAGAATCGCTCGAAAATTTGTGACTAGATGTAATAGACCCACGTGGGAATGACGAAAATAATTGTCAGAACTCACCATAAAGACTTCTGGGTCCCTTAACGGGCGTTTGAAACTCGGAAACCGGCCTCTCAAGATTTAGTTTATAAAAATGACGGGCTTTTCGTTATCAGTCATTACGTTTTCTTAGAGACTCCATATAAATACTCTTGCTCTCTAGGGTGGTGTACTCTAAACGTCCGGCTTGGAAACAGGACGCTATGCGGAAGGGTTGTTTTTTGAGCGTGGCGCGTGTTTGTACCATGCGCACCAAAGATAAGAAGTCGTCGCAGGGTGTGCTGAAGTGTCGGCTGACTATGCGAGACCGCAGTAGGAGTATGCAGGACGTCGTGGAATCTACAGCAACCCTCAGTAGGGTGTGCAGGACGCCAGAATGTGTGTGCAGGACCTCAGTAGGAGTGTGCAGGACCTCAGTAGGAGCTGTGCAGGACATCAGTGGGGACCTGTGCAGGACCCCAGTAGGGAGTGTGCAGGACGTGTCGTAGAGATGTGTGCAGGACCTCAGTAGGAGTGTGCAGGACCTTAGTAGGAGTGTGCAGGACATCATGGGACCTGTGCAGGACCCCAGTGAGAGGTGTGCAGGACCCTGCAGAGTGTGCAGGACATCCCAGTAGGAGTGTGCGGTTTTGGGACCTGTGCAGGACCCCAGTAAGGGTGTGCAGGACGTGCGTAGAATGTGTGCAGGGACCTCCCAGGAGTGTGCAGGACCTAGTAGGAGTGTGCAGGACAGTGGGAGTGTGAAGGACATCATGGGACCTGTGCAGGACCCCAGTAGGAGTGTGCAGGACCTCAGTAGAATGGGAGTGTGCATGACATTATGGGACCTGTGCCAGGACCCAGTAGGAAGTGTGTAGGACATGCTCAGTGGGACCTGTGCAGGACCCCAGTAGGAGTGTGCAGGACATCATGGAACCTGTGCTTAGGACCCCAGCAGGGGTGTGCAGGATATCGTAAGAATGTGTGCAGAACATCAGTAGGAGTGTGCAGGGACATCATGGGACCTGTGCAGGACCCCAGTAGGGGTGTGCAGGACGATCGTAGAGATGTAAAAGGACCTTAGTAGGAGTGTGCAGGACACTCATGAAACAGCTGTGTGCAAGACCCTGTAAGGATGAGGCAGGACTTCATGGAATGTGTGCAGGACATCAGTAGGAGTGTGCAGGACATCATGAAGCGTGTGCAGGACCCCAGTAGGAAGGGTTGAGCAGGACGTCATGGAGATGTGTGTGGGACCTTAGTAAAATTACACAGGACATCATGGAACGTGTGCAGGACCCCAATAGAAGTGTGCAGGACATCATGGAATGTGTGCAGGACCTTAGTAGGAGTGTGCAGGACATCATGGAAACGTGTGCAAGGACCCTGTAAGGATGATCAGAGCTTCGTGGAATGTGTGCAGGACATCAGTAGGAGTGTGCAGGACATCATGAAACGTGTGCAAGACCCTGTAAGGATTAGGCAGGACTTCATGGAATGTGTGCTGGATCTCAGTAGGAGTGTGCAGGACATCATGAAACGTGTGCAAGACCCTGTAAGGATGATCAGGACTTCATGGAATGTGTGCTGGATCTCATGTAGGGTGTGCAGGACGCCGTAGAATGTGTGCAGGACACTCGGTAGGAATGTGTGCGGGACCTTAGTAGGAGTGTGCAGGACATCGCTGAGACCTGTGGGACCCTGATAGGGGTGTGCAGGACGTCGTGGGATATTTTGGGACCTCCCGGTAGGGTGTGCAGGACCTTAGTAGGAGTGTGCCGGGACATCATGAAACGTGTGCAAGACCCTGTAAGGATGAGCAGGACTTCATGGAATGTGTGCTGGATCTCAATAGGGGTGTGCAGGACCTCAGTTCAATGTTCAGGACACCGTATGCAAGCCAGGCCTCCGAATCTACAAGAACGATAGTTAAGTCCGCCAGAACAGGGCTACCGTAATCTCACTCGAGTTGGCTCTAAAATTTTCTAAGTTCTGACTCCGAATTCGCTTCATCTTCCCTACAGGTGGTGATGTTTTCCTGCTTTTTAGTCCAGGCAGATCCTCAACTGCTTGACTCCTAGAGAAGGACGGTGTGTGAATCAAGACACACCGCTCTTTCACTTCTTTTATACTTTATCATTGATCAATTGGGTATCATCAAATTTGTTTACGAGAGCCGAATAACATCATTCCTAAGATTACGGTACTCCTCTTCTGGCGCACTTAACTATCGTTCGCGCTGGAAATCAATTTCATTTTTCAGGCTCAATTTCATGATTGAGCCCGGTAGACCACACTGGTAAACTTTGGCGCGTCAAAACGTTGGACGATGAGGTTAATATCCGCCACCAATTCTCACCAGTCATCTAGCCCTTTTTCCTAGAATGTTGGTGCGACAGTAAGATAACAGGAAAATTGGTTACGGCACGAACTCCACATGCAGAAAAACTCCGAAAATGATTTTGGCGCAAAATTCAAATTCGTATTTACAATGTGTTCCGATTGACTTTTCTTTACAAATGAAGGTTTTTCAAGGGCCCCTTCAACATTTTCTTTCACTAGAGGGGCCAAGCTACGCAAAAACTCATAGAAATGATGAAAAACTCTGATAAAAGAGGCCTGATACTGCGCTATCAATCATTGTTTTTATTAGAGCTCTACGGAAATACTTCGACTGGTAGCCTCACCAATGGGCCGTTCATTTCATTTCTGTCTTGAATGGTGCGTGCCCCCCCCCCGTCCAGAAGAGTGCCTAGAACCTGTACAATTGGGTCATTTTGAAACTCATTTCTTCATTTTTCGACTTTTAAATTCAAAAAGTATATGCCTTGCATCTATTTGTAGGAAGCCGCGTTGCAACAATTATCTTGCAGTCTTAGCAGCGGAGCGGTTGTTTCTTCATTTCTACCCCTATGTTTTCGAAAAAAAAACAACTTCACTTTCAGAGCTTGACGATATTGAAGAAGGGAAACCCTTGTAAAAAGTTGTGAAATTTCTGAAAGTTGGGCTCCGCAGAAAAGGTCAAGGATTTGGCATTGTTCTTAAATGTCGTGAAATTGTTTTATTGGATTGGGCTCTCAACTTGATTTTTCAGATGTAGTGAAATTGTTGAATTGATTTGGCTGTGATGATACTATATGCAGATAACATAATCATTAAGTGTAGTGAAATTGTTGCAAACGAATTTGGCAGGAGCTCTATGAATTATCACAGTCAAATCACGCGTCAGAAGGGGTTTCTCTTGGAGCGCATATTGAATCAAATGAGAACAAGAATAACTCTAGCAGAAAACCTTCTCATACAATGTGATCCGTGAAAGCGTTGAGGACAGGAAGACATAGCATTAGTAGGTAATAAATTGCGTTAGGTTTCGTTTTCATGATTTTTATCTAATCGGTGAAGGAAGGTCTGGTACCTTAGTAGGAGCTACACTGAAAAGGCAGAATAACATTCGAAAACCTTATTTCTAGTCGATAAGGCCAGGTTTCGGTCATTGGTGGGTGTTTTCTTTTGTCTTTATTTTCTCGCCAGAGGACCTTCTGACGCGTGATTTGACTGTGATACTTCATCGAGCTCCTGCCAAATCCGTTTGCAACAATTTCACTACATTTAATGATTATGTTATCTGCATATAGTATCATCACAGCCAAATCAATTCAACAATTTCACTACATTTGAAAATCAAGTTGAGAGCCCAATCCAATAAAACAATTTCACGACATTTAAGAGCAATGCTTTACCGGCTGACTTTTTCTTGCGGAGCCCAATCTTTCGTGACATGAAAATGTGGGGTTTTTTCGTTATCAGTCATTGTTTTCTTAGACCTATATCGGGCAAACACCTTGCTCTACCAGGGTGGTGTACTTGACGTCCGCTCGGAAGAGGACGCTGTGCGGGTTGATGTACCTGGGACCGCAGGCAGACACTAAAGCACCATCGATAAGAAGCTCATGTTCGCACGGAGCGGGCGAAATGGACTTCGGAGCTCTGTCTGGGTGTGCAGGACATTCGAATGTGGGCATGGTCCTCAGTAGGATATGCAGGACATCAATTTGGGAACATGTGCAGGACCTTAGTAGGAGTGTGCACGGACATCATGGAACGTGAGACCCCAGTAGGTGCAGGACGCCACGTAGAATGTGTGCAGGACCTCAGTAGACAGCGGCAGTCAATTCATGATCCTTTGCAAGACCTCAGTAGGAGTGCAGCCCAACTGCTTCATGGAAATCGAGTTTATAGACGATGGAAATGGATTTGTGCCAAAATATGCATCCAGGGTCGTATTCGCCAACACTGCCGGGGTAGTCGAAGGAAGGATAGGGAGATACCGCGCTCGGACAGAGGAGCTTCATCATAGTCTGTGCAGATCGATATCATGGTAACGTGTGCAATGCAAACTGTGTTACGTATCGTTATCACTGCAAAAGATAAAGCAGGACCAGAGCGAAGCGGCCATTTTTCAGCTGTGCTGTTCGAAAAATTCCGGCGGTAGAGGTGCAGGACATCATGGAACGTGCGAGAGGGGTGGCTGTAGGGGCGCGTTTTGTACTGCCAATTTCACCATTTACCCTTCGGACTACCCGGCTGGGTTATTGGCGCAGACCCCAGTGAATGCAACCCAGAGGGGGCAAACTGCATTTATACTTCTTGGGGCCTCAGTAGGAAGGGGTGCAGGGACATCATGGAACGTGCAAGACCTAGTTGGTCAGTGTGCAGTCTACTGAATCTCAAACAGCGGCTCATGGGGACAGTGGATGTGGTGAGCGCGAAGCGCTCAGTAGGATTTGGCTTGATCTTCCCGCGCGGATTGCCTTACAATGAGATCACCTATTCATACCGTCAACAGGAGGTATGATGCCACACTGAGGAGGACAGGACATCATGGACGTGTAAGAAATACATGTGTGCAACTTTTCATCCCAACGGGTCTCACAAAGTTATGACCTTCAAAAATGGCAAACGTTCTCCACCACCGCCGGTAGAATGTGCCTCCGCCTCAGCCACCGCCTTCCGCCTGCAGCCTCCATCTCCACCTCCGTCCATCGAAACCATTTTTGGAAGGCGTGGACCAAGGGACCTGTGCAGGGACCTCAGTAGGAAAATCATGGAACGTGTGACTAGGAGGTAATCGGCCACGGAATGACGAAAATAATTGTCGCCGAACTCACCATAATGACTCTCTGGCCCTAAACGGGCGTTTGAAACGTTAGTAGGAGTGCAACCGGCCTCTCAAGAATAGTTTATGCAGGACATCATGGAATGGTGCAGGTTTTTCGTTATCAGTCATTGTTTTCTTAGACCTATCATAAACACCTTGTGGAGGACTTTCCAGGGTGGTACTTTCTTGAAACGTCCGGCTCCGGAAGAGGACGCTGTGCGGGTTGATGTACTTGACCGCGGCGCGTATTCGTTCAAAGCGCACCATCGATAAGAAGGCGTCGCAGGATGCTGAAGGTGTCGAGGACATCATGGACGTGTGCAAGACCTAGTAGGAGTGTGTGTGTGCACATCATGGGACCTGTGCAGGACCAGTAGGAGGATGCAGGACATCATCGAACGTGCAGGACCCTCAGTAGGAGTGTGCAGGACATCATGGATCGTGCAAGACCTTAGCAGGGAGTGTGCAGGGACACCATGGACCTGTGCAGGACCTCAGTAGGGAGTGTGCAGGACATCATTGTACGTGTGCAGGACCGTAGTAGACGTGTGCAGGACATCATGGGACGGTGTGCAGACCCCAGAATGGGGTGTGCAGGACCTCCTCAGTAGGGAGTGTGCAGGACATCATGCGGAACGTGTGCAAGGACCATAGTAGGAGGTGCAGGACATCATGGGACCTGTGCAGGACATCATGGAACGTGTGCAAGACCTTAGTACCGCAGACGTGTGCAGGACATCATGGGACCTGTGCAGGACCTCAGAGAGTGTGCAGGACATCATGGGATCGTGCAGGACCGTAGGGGGTGTGCAGGACATCATGGAACGTGTGCAAGACCATAGTAGGAGTGTGTGCAGGACACCATCGTAGGACCTGTGCAGGACCTCAGTAGGAGTGTGCAGGACATCATGGAACGTGTGCAGGACTGCAGTAGTAGGGACGTGGGCAGGACATCATGGACGTGTGCAGACCCCAGTAGGGGTGTGCAGGACACGCAGTAGAATGTGCAGGACCTTAGTAGGAGGTGCAGGACATCATGGAACGTGTGCAGGACCTAAGTAGGAGTGTGCAGGACATCATGGGACCTGGGCGGACCCCAGTAGGCGTCTGCAGGACATCATGGAACGTGCAAGACCTTAGTAGGAGTGGACAGGACATCATGGGACCTGTGCAGGACCCCAGTAGGAGTGTGTGCAGGACATCATGGGACCTGTGCAGGACCTCAGTAGGAGTGTGCAGGACATCATGGAACGTGTGCAAAAAGACGTTAGTAGGAGTGTGCAGGACATCATGGGACCTGTGCAGGACCTCAGTAGGAGGTGCAGGACATCATGGAACGTGCACGTGAGACCTTTAGTAGGAGTGGACAGGACATCATGGGACGTGTGCAGGACCCCAGTAGGAGTGTGCAGGACAGCATGGGACCTGGGCAGGAGCTCAGTAGGAGGGTGCAGGACATCATTGATCGTGGGCAAGACGTTAGTAGGAGTGTGCAGGACGTCATGGGACCTGTGCAGGACCTCAGTAGGAGTGTGCAGGACATCATGGAACGTGTGCAGGACCGTTAGTAGGAGTGGACAGGACATCATGGGACGTGTGCAGACCCCCCAGTAGGGGTGTGTGCAGGACGTCGTAGAATGTGCAGGACCTCAGTAGGAGTGTGCAGGACATCATGGATCGTGTGCAAGACCTTAGTAGGAGGTGCAGGGACATCATGTGGACCTGTGCAAGGACCTCAGTAGGAGTGTGCAGGACATCATGGGAACGTGTGCAGGACCTGTAGTAGGGAGGAGACAGGACATCATGCGGGACGTGTGCAGGACCCCAGTAGGGGTGTGTGCAGGACGTCGTAGAATGTGCGCAGGACCTCAGTAGGAGTGTGCAGGACATCATGGAACGTGTGCAAGACCTTAGTAGGAGGTGTGCAGGACATCATGGACCTAGCAGGACCTCAGTAGGAGTGTGCAGGACATCATGGAACGTGTGCAGGACCGTAGTAGGAGTGAGGCAGGACATCATGGGACGTGTGCAGTGACCCCCAGTAGGGGTGTGCAGGACATCATGTAGACCTGTGCAGGACCTCAGTAGGAGTGTGTGCAGGACATCATGGATCGTGGGGCAAGGACCTTAGTAGGAGTGTGACAGGACATCATGGACGTGCAGGACCTCAGAAGGGGTGTGCAGGACATCATGGGACGTGTGGTGTGCAGGACATCATGGACCTGTGCAGGACCTCAGTAGGAGTGTGCAGGACATCATGGACCTGTGCAGGACCTCAGTAGGAGTGCAGGACATCATTGTACGTGTGCAGGACCGTAGTAGACCCAGAACGTGTGCAGGACCAGAAGGGGTGTGCAGGACATCATGGAACGTGCAGGAGAGTGCAGGACATCATGGAACGTGTGCAGGACCTCAGTAGGAGTGTGCAGGACATCATCGAATGTCCAGGACACCGTATGCAAGTCATGCCCGAATCAACAAGAGCGATAGGCAATTGCGCCAGAACAAGGCTATTGTAAGTCTGCCTCCGAATCAACAAGAGCGATAGGCTGCGCCAGAACAAGGCTAAAATTTTCTAAGTTCTGAGAGTTGGCTCTAAAATTTTCTAAGTTCTACATCTTCACTACCGCTGGTGTTGTTTTTCTGCTTGTAGTCCAGGCAGATCCTCAACTGCTGACCTCTGGAGAAGGACGGTGTGTGAATGAAGACACACCGCTCCTCACTTCTTTTATCTTTATCATTGATCAATTGGGTATCATCAAATTTGTTTAAGAGAGCCGAATAACATCATTCCTAAGGTTACGGTAGTCCTCTTCTAGCGCACTTAACTATCGTTCGTGCAAAGTGGAAATCAATTTCCATTTTCAGGCTCAATTTTATGATTGAGCCCGGTAGACCACACTGGTAGCACTTTGGCGGTAAAAAATGTTGGACGATGAGGTTGGAAGGCGTCAAAAGATTAATATCCGCCACTCAATTCTCGCCAGTCATCTAGCACTTTCTCCTAGAATGTTGGTGCGACCGTAAGACAACAGGAAAAATAGTTACGGCACGAACTCCACTATGCAAAAAAACTCTGAAAATGATTTGGCGCAGAAATTCAAATTCGTGTTTACAATGTGTTCCGATTGACTTTTCTTTAATGAAGAAGGGAGTTGAAGAAGAAGAATGGTAAGGTTTCTTCATGGGCCCCTTCCAACATTTTCAAGTTAACTACGCGAGGGGCCAAGCTACGCAAAAACATGAAAAAATAATATACGGTTTTCTCTGCGCGTACGATGTATTCTAACTATCGTTCTTGTTCCGAATCAGACATATGATGGCGCGGCCGTAAGTGCAGACGAGCATTACGTCAGCAAAGAACCGGTGAAGTTTGGCCAGAGCGACTGATCGATTGGGTCTATCCTAGACGGGGTAGGAGGCCACCCAAGACTCATAGAAATGATGGAAAATTCTGATAAAAAAGATGTCTGATTTTGCTATCAATCATTGTTTTTATAGAAATTTCATGAAAAATACTCCGATCTGGTAGCCCTTACCAATGGGTGGTTCTATTCTCACTTCTGTCTTGAATTTGGAATGGTGGGTGCCCCCTCTCCCCTGTCTAGGATTGTGCCCCAACTCCTGTACAATTGGGTCATTTTAAAACTCATTTCTTTCATTTTCTCGACTTTTAAATTCTAAAAAGTATATGCCTTGTATCTTGTCTGTAGGAAGCCGCGTTGCAAACTATTATCTTGCAATCCTAGCAGCTGTTTTTCCATTTCTACCACTATGTTTCAAAGAGTAAACAACTTGCCTTTTTAGAGCTTGACGATACTGTAGAAGGGAAACCCTTGTAAAAAGTTGTGAAATTTCTGGAAAGTTGGGCTCCGCAGAAAAGGTCAAGTATGATTTGGCATTGCTCCTAAATGTCGTGAGGAAATTGTCTTATTGGATTTGGCTCTCAACTTGATTTTTCCAAATGTAGATGAAATTGTCGAATTGATTTGGATGTGATGATACTATATGCAGATAACATAATCATTAAATGTGGTGAAATTGTTTGCCAAACGGATTTGGCAGGAGCTCTATCATCAATTATCACATAGCCAAATCACCGCGTCCAGAAGGGGTTTTCCTTGGAGCGCATATTGAATCGAATGAGAACAGGAATAAACTCTTAGCAGCAAAACGTTTCTATACAATGCGAACCGTGAAAGCATTGAGGACACTGAATGACATAGTCAGTAAGCGGAGTAAATTGCGTATAGATTTTCGTTTTCATGGGAATTTTTATCTCATCGGTGAGGAAAAGGTCTGAGTACCTGAAAAAGGCCACACACTGAAAAGGCAGAATGGCATTTGGAAACCTTAATTCTAGCCCATAAAGGTCACGTTTCGTTCAGCATTGTTGACTGAGGATTATTATTTTTTTCTTTTTTGTCTTCATTCGCTCAAGCCAGGAGAGACCTTCTGACGCATGATTTGATCTGTGATAATTCATAGAGCTCCTGCCAAATCCGTTTGCAACACAATTTCACTACATTTAATGATTATGTTATCTGCATATAGTATCATCACATCCAAATCAATTCGACAATTTCACTACATTTGGAAAATCAAGTTGAGAGCCAAATCCAATAAGACAATTTCACGACATTTAGGAGCAATGCCAAATCCTTGACCTTTTCTGCGGAGCCCAACTTTCAGAAATCAGTTGCTGAGTTCTCTTCATGAGAATGCAGGTTTCACCATCACAAAAGTAAGAGAAGTGAAAAGTTGCAGGAGAAACGCACAAAAGCAGCTTAGAACAGTTAATTGGTGGGTGTGCGCACGCCCCAACTAACATGATTCATAAAAGTGCTGGTTTTTTCGTTTAGAAACCTTCATGTTTTTGCGGAAGCAGCAAGTGCCGCGTAATATCAGTAGAAAAATGAGAAATCATATGTTTGATACCGTTACCAAGCATCTGATTTCATATTTTTCTATTGATAAGCCGGGGCATTTGCCGCTTCGCAAAAGTATGAACAGAGTGTAACAGCAAGGCGGAAGACGGCAAAACAAACATACATAGAAATTCAGTTAATTGGCAAGGTGACAACCAGCCATATTTTTTTCCTAAGCGTTTTTCCTCTGAGTTTTCACCTATTTTCACTTTTGTAATGACCATGTCTACCTTATCATGAGGATACCATAACAACCGTTTCTTATGGCGAACCCGACCTTTAGCAGCAATCGCACAATTGAACACAAATAAGAGCAAAACCACATAAACGACCAAACAAGGTGCACTGTCCAACAGACCTGGTTTTCGGTGATTTTTGCTGATTTTTTTTCTGATTTTCGCAAGGTTTTCAGAAAACAAAAATCAGAGAACAGAAAAGCCAGAACGGCCAGAAACAGAAATCAGAAAACAGAATTTTCCGGGGCGGCATGCACGTACGCGGCGGGTTAGGTTGGGGTTAGGCAGGGTTTGAAGCGTCGGCGCGTTTGATGATAGCAGCGCAACGAGGGCCTAAAGGGCGGCGTTGAGGCTAGCACTGAAAAATCGTTCCCTCGCAAACCATACGTAGGAGGGAGGGGCAGCCGAAGCCCCGTTGAGATCCCAACTATTGATTATCTCCAGCACTCGCACAGCAATGATCAAACGCGCCGACGCCCCAAACCCTGCCTAACCCTAACCTAACCCGCCGCGTACGTGCATGCCGCCCCCGCACACCCCTGGTTTGAACGCAGGTGGGAGAGGGTGTCACCGGCGGTGGTTTTGCGGCCACTGCACTGCACCAGACGCGGTTCGCCATTGGAGCACGATAATTCTCGACTGCTCGCCGCAGCGGTAAGTAAAACCCCTTGCTGAGTAATGCTCTCAATTGAGGAGTTTCCTAGCGAAATCGTGGTAGTGAGTAGAAGGTGGGCCAAAGATGGAATTTCCACCTTTAGAATCTCAAAATTGCTTTTTTGAAAAAAAAATCATCGTTGTTCAATTTCGGACGAAGGCGCGGTCATGGACAACGGTTTCGGACATCGGTAAAACGTCTTTTAGGCAATTTTCTTCGTAATTTCAAGGTCTTGGGAGGGGTGTTAGGTATCAGTTTGTGGGGAATTTTATAGAGAATCTTAATTTTTTTCAGAATTTGTAAAATTTTAAATTTTGTGGGGGAACGTACAGGCCATAAAACGGCCAATGTCTCACCGTCGACTGCGTACCACGCGCTGCGCGACCGCACGCGCGTCGGAAGCAGACGGGTTTTGGCCGCCGCGCGACGGGTTTTGGCCGCCGCGCGATTTTCTCGTTTTGGCCGCCGCGCGATTTAAAGCGGTTCTGGCCGCTGCGTGACTGCCCGGCTTTCCGCCCCATGGCGGCCGAAACTCATCGCGCGGCGGCCAAAACTCGTCTGCTTCCGACGCACGTGCGGTCGCGCAGCGCGTGGTACGCAGTCGACGGTGAGACATTGGCCGTTTTGTGGCCTGTACGTTGTCCAATTTTCGAAGTGAAGAATTAAGCGGTAATAGGCCCGATTAGTGATCGTAACTCGTCTAAAAATTTGTTTTATGTGCTGAAAGTTTGAATACTGCCTAAAATGGGTCTATTACATCATTATTTAAATATCCTTTCCTCACATGTACTGTTGTGATGCTGTCCAATAGTTCTCTTTGATCTTTTTGTTGCTATTACATTATGTAAGACAACCACGTCCGAGCCCCTCGTACCAAGACCCGTTTTCTTCTTCAAATGATAAACGCGACTGAAAACACGCCCGATTTTTTTGAGTTTTGGCCCGAAGTTATTACGCCCCCCCCCCCCCGAAAAAACCCTAGATTTCGACAAATTTTACGTCCCCCTGTTGTCCAGGTGGACACAGCCCGCCTGACACTGAGCACACGTACGTAGCCCACGCACACGTCCACTCCCTCATGCCCGTTTGGGAATGAATGGGACGAATTCGGCAAGGAATAAGTGACCAGCGAAAATACGGGGGTCGTTGCTCAAGTGACGAGAATAGCGAGAAGCTACCGCTGGAGAAGAGAGGGCGCGCATAGGAGAGAGAGAGAGGATGAGGGACCAGCACAGATCCCGGCTACAGAGCGGGGATTGCTGTCTCTCCAGCCGCGAAGCGGCTGAGAGGTTTGGGTTTTGGCCTGGCACTTGTGATCACTTAGATTTTGGTAGAATAGTTAATAAAACCTGTAAAACAAATTTTCTAGAGATTTCCTTCTGGATATAAGTGAGAGTATAGAAGACACCGCCGCTGACAAAAATTTGGAGCCAAATCGATTGAAGTAATTAACAAAGTTAGATCGGCGGGGAAGCTTAGCTAAAATTCGCGTTTTTTCTTGTAACGCGTCCCTCGTGTCCTGTTCCTCGTCCCTCGTTCCTCGTTCGCGCCACTACAGCTGACGCCAGTGGTCGCAGGCTATCAGTACATAGGGCATCTGATGACGTCATCAGGGTGTCATGTAGCAAGTACATAGGGCATCTGATGACGCCGTCATCAAGATGTCATGTAAAGTACATAGGGCATCCTGATGACGTCATCAGGGTGTCATGTAAAAATTACATAGGGCATCTGATGACGTCATCAAGATGTCGCGTAAAGTACATAGGGCATCTGACTGACGTCATCAGGTGTCGCCATAAAGTACATAGGCATCTGATGACGTCATCAGGAGTGTCATGTAAAGTACATAGGTATCTGATGACGTCATCCGGCATGTCCGCGTAAAAGTACAGTAGGGGCATCTGATGACGTCACAAGGGTGTCTACGTAAAAAGCACATAGGTAGCATCTGATGACGTCATCAAGATGTCATGTAAAGTACATATAGGGCATCTGATGACGTCATCAGGGGTGTCATGTAAAGTACATAGGGGCATCCTGATGACGTCATCAAGATGTCATGTAAAGTACATAGGGCATCTGATGACGTCATCAGGGTGTCAGTGTAAAGTTACATAGGGCATCTTGATGACGTCATCAGGTGTCAGCGTAAGTTAGTATCCACGACGTCATCAAGATGTCAGCGTAAAGTACATAGGGCATCTGATGACGTCATCAAGATGTCATGTAAAGTACATAGGGGTCTGATGACAAGATGCCGTGTAGCATATAGGGCATCTGATGACGTCATCAGGTGTCATGTAAAAATTACATAGGGCATCTGATGACGTCATCAAGATGTCATGTAAAGTACATAGGGCATCTGATGACGTCATCAGGGTGTCATGTAAAGTACATAGGGCATCTGGATGACGTCATCAAGATGTCATGTAAAGTACATAGGGCATCTGATGACGTCATCAGGGTGTCATGTAGCAAGTACATAGGGCATCTGATGACGTCATCAGGGTGTCATGTAAAGTACATAGGGCATTTGATGACGTCATCAAGATGTCAGCCGTAAAGTACATAGGGCATCTGATGACGTCATCAGGGTGTCATGTAAAGTACATAGTATCTTGATGACGTCATCAAGATGCCGCGTAAAGTACATAGGGCATCTGATGACGTCATCAGGGTGTCGCGTAAAGTACATAGGGTATTTGATGACGTCATCAAGATGTCAGCGTAAAGTACATAGGGCATCTGATGACGTCATAAGGGTGTCACGTAAAGTACATAGGGCATCTGATGACGTCATCAGGTGTCAGCGTAAATGTACATGCTGAGGCATCTGATGACGTCATCAGGGTGTCGCGTAAAGTGTAGCACATAGTATCTGATGACACCAGGATGCCGCGTAGCGGCATATAGGCAATTCACGACGCCACTTGTGCGCCGCGTAGCACATAGGCATCTCGATGACGTCATCAGGATGCCGCAGCAGGCACTCATGACGCACCAGCGCCGCAAAGTACATAGGGCATCTGTGATGACGTCATCAGGGGTGTCATGTAAAGTACATAGGGCATCTGATGACGTCATCAGGGTGCTTCATGCGTAAAGTACATAGGGCATCTGATGACGTCATCAGGGTGTCATGTAAAGTACATAGGGCATCTGATGACGTCATCAGGGTGTCATGTAAAGTACATAGGCATCTGATGACGTCATCAGGAATGTCGCGTAAAGTACATAGGGCAATCTGATGACGTCATCAGGATGTCATGTAAAGTACATAGGGCATCTGATGACGTCATCAGGGTGTCATGTAAAGTACATAGGGCATCTGATGACGTCATCAGGGTGTCATGTAAAGTACATAGGGCATCTGATGACGTCATCAGGGTGTCATGTAAAGTACATAGGGCATCTGATGACGTCATCAGGGTGTCATGTAAAGTACATAGGGCATCTGATGACGTCATCAGGATGTCATGTAAAGTACATTGGGCATCTGATGACGTCATCAGGGTGTCATGTAAAGTACATAGGGCATCTGATGACGCCATCAGGATGTCATGTAAAGTACATAGGGCATCTGATGACGTCATCAGGGTGTCGCGTAAAGTACATAGGGGCATCTGATGACGTCATCAGGTGTCGCGCAGCATCTGATGACGTCATCAGGTGTCATGTAAAGTACATAGGGCAGTCTGATGACGTCATCAAGGTGTCAGCGTAAAGCATACATAGGGCATCTGATGACGTCATCAGGGTGTCGCGTAAAGAGTACATAGGGCATCTGATGACGTCATCAGGAGTGTCATGTAAAGTACATAGGGCATCTGATGACGTCATCGGGGTGTCATGTAAAGTACATAGGGCATCTGGATGACGTCATCAGGGTGTCGCGTAAAGTACATAGGGCATCTGATGACGTCATCAGGGTGTCATGTAAAGTACATAGGGCATCTGATAACGTCATCAGGATGTCATGCTAAAGTACATAGGTATTTGATGACGTCATCAGGATGCCGCGAAGGGCATCTGATGACGCGTCATCAAGGTGTCATGTAAAGTACATAGGGCATCTGATGACGTCAAAAGGATGCTCGCGTAAAGTACATAGGGCATCTGATGACCGTCATCAGGGTGTCATGTAAAGTACATAGGGCATCTGATGACGTCATCAGGATGTCATGTAAAGTACATAGTTAGGCATCTGATGACGTCATCAGGATGTCATGTAAAGTACATAGGGCATCTGATGACGTCATCAGGGTGTCATGTAGCAAGTACATAGGGCATCTGATGACGTCATCAGGATGCTCATGTAAAAAGCACATAGGGCATCTGATGACGTCATCAAGGTGTCAGTGTAAAGTACATAGGGCATCTGATGAGCGTCATCAGGGTGTCAGCGTAAAGTACATAGGGCATTTGATGACGTCATCAGGAATTGTCGCGTATAAGTACATAGGGCATCTGATGACGTCATCAGGGTGTCATGTAAAGTACATAGGGCATCTGATGACGTCATCAGGATGTCATGTAAAAGTACATAGGGCATCTTCATGACGTCATCAGGATGTCATGTAAAGTACATAGGGCATCTGATGACGTCATCAGGGTGTCATGTAAGCGACATAGGGCATCTTATGACGTCATCAGGATGTCATGTAAAGTACATAGGGCATCTGATGACGTCATCAGGTGTCATGTAAAGTACATAGGGCAATCTGATTGACGTCATCAGGGTGTCGCGTTAAAGTACATAGGGCATCTGATGACGTCATCAGGGTGTCATCTAAAGTACATAGGGCATCTGATGACGTCATCAGGATGTCATGTAAAGTACATAGGTGCATCTGATGACGTCATCAGGGTGTCATGTAAAGTACATAGGGCATCCTGATGACGTCATCAGGGTGTCATGTAAAGTACATAGGGCATCTTATGACGTCATCAGGGGATTGTCATGTAAAAGTTACATAGGGCATCTGATGATCGCCATCAGGATGTCATGTAAAAGTTACATAGGGCATCTGATGACGTCATCAGGATGTCATGTAAAGTAGATAGGGCATCTGATGACGTCATCAGGGTGTCATGTAAAAAGTACATAGGGCATCTGATGACGTCATCAGGATGTCATGTAAAAGTACATAGGCAGATCTTATGACGTCATCAGGGTGTCATGTAAAGTACATAGGGCATCTGATGACGTCATCAGGGTGTCGCATGTAAAGCATATAGGCATCTGATGACGTCATCAGGGTGTCATGTAAAGTACATAGGGCATCTGATGACGTCATCAGGATGTCATGTAAAGTATATAGGCATCTGATGACGTCATCAGGGTGTCATGTAAAGTACATAGGGGCATCTGGATGACGTCATCAGGGTGTCATGTAAAGTAGATAGGGCATCTGATGACGTCATCAGGATGTCATGTAAAGCAGTACATAGGGCATCTGATGACGTCATCAGGGTGTCGCGTTAAAGTACATGAGGGCAATCTGACTGCGAAGCGTCATCAGGGTGTCATGTAAAGTACATAGGGCATCTGATGACGTCATCAGGGTGTCATGTAAAGTAGATAGGGCATCTGATGACGTCAACAGGGTGTCATGTAAAGTACATAGGCATCTGATGACGTCATCAGGGTGTCATGTAAAGTACATAGGGCATCTGATGACGTCATCAGGAAATGTCATGTAAAGTACATAGGGCATCTGATGACGTCATCAGGGTGTCATGTAAAGTAGATAGGGCATCTGATGACGTCATCAGGATGTCATGCTCAAAGTAATATAGGGCATCTGATGACGTCATCAGGGTGTCATGTAAAGTACATAGGGCATCTGATGACGTCATCAGGTGTCATGTAAAGTACATAGGGCATCTGATGACGTCATCAGGGTGTCATGTAGCAAGTACATAGGGCATCTGATGACGTCATCAGGACTGTCATGTAAAGTACATAGGGCAATCTGATGACGTCATCAGGGTGTCATGCAAAGTACATAGGGCATCTGATGACGTCATCAAGGTGTCATCTAAAGTACACAGGGCATCTGATGACGTCATCAGGGTGTCATGCAAAGTACATAGGGCAATCTGATGACGTCATCAGGGTGTCATGCAAAAAGTACATAGGGGCTTCTGAAGACGTCATCAAGGTGTCATCTAAAGTACATAGGGCATCTGATGACGTCATTAGGATGTCATGTAAAGTACATAGGGCATCTGATGGCGTCATCAGGATGCCATGTAAAGTACATAGGGCATCTGATGACGTCATCATGGTGTCATGTAAAGTACATAGGGGCATCTGATGACTTACCAATCAGGGACGTCGTGGAAAGTGAGTAGCGCTTAATTAGAAGCGTGCGCAACAAGTTTGTTGCTTACTGATTATTATAGCAATCAATGCTATTTGAAAAATATTGAAGATTTTTTCATAAGATATTACTTCGTAATATCAATAAAAAAGTGAACAATTCTATCAAAGAAGGGTCTTCCAAGCGAAAGAGGAGTTTGGTTGGCGTCTAGAAACGTCCCAACAAAAAGAGAACAATAGAGTAAGTAGATTGAGGAGAGTCTACAAAAAGTGAACAATATTCCTCTGGAGAAGTAATTTTTCTTGGTGAACACTTCTTAACAGCGAAAACAAACCGTTGCCGGTGTTCTGCACTATGTTAAGAGAAGCTTTCTGTGGTTCCAATAATGGTCTTGATTACGCAAGGAACTGTTTAAACGTATGTGCATGTAAAACCTAACTCTTACCATCAGAATAGAAGATGACGTCGCAAAGGAACTTAGACAGACTGTTAGGGTCTTGCTGTAAGTGAGAAGCAAAACAATAAAATAGAAATACAGCATTAAGCCAAGAGTAATCCTGTAAAATCTCCTGCTAAACGAATAGAAGTGCTTTTTCCGAAAGACACTATATACCCATCATCGTAAAATGCCACAACGGTTTGTTTCCGCTGTTAAGAAGTGTTCTACCAAGAAAAATTACTTCTCAGAGAATATTGTTCACTTTTTGTAGACTCTCCTCAATCTACTTACCTATTGTTCTTCTTTTTTGTTGGGACGTTTCTGACGCCAACCAAACTCTCTTTTCGCTTGGAAGACCCCTTTTGATAGAATTTTCAATTCAATTCAATAGCTTTATATTGCAATAAGGAAACGTACAGAATGTATGTGAGAAGGATTAAACACGACAGCCTAGAAAGGCAGGCAAACAAGACTCTAAGTAAACAAAACACTCTTACGAATATCCCTTTATTCAAAGCTCTAGCAGAAAGCACGGCCATCTGTCCCATGCATTGACCTGAGATTTGAGTGGGACAGTCTGCTTCTGAAAATCAGAAAATGTCTGGCCTAAACGATCTGTGAAGGTAATTTGTTCCAAATTGGGATGACTCTGAATGAAAACGAATGCAGCACATTGGACTTCGATGTAAATCTACGTTTGAGCTGAAAAACGTGCTGGCGAGAGCGAGTACAGCGGCGGGTAAAC
The DNA here is from genome assembly GCA_029168955.1 of Aplectana chamaeleonis. Classification (NCBI taxonomy): domain Eukaryota; kingdom Metazoa; phylum Nematoda; class Chromadorea; order Rhabditida; family Cosmocercidae; genus Aplectana; species Aplectana chamaeleonis. Next base: position 589,437 of record JAPDOI010000246.1, on the reverse strand, counting down.
ACGAAAACACTCTCAAATGGGATGTGGCAAAGATCGTTAACGATGTTGTGATATAAGTGTAAATCGAACTCGGTCAAGTCTAGTCGGCTAGTACTTCATTGGAAGTGCGAATGCCGCTTTCAAATTCTTCAGTTGAAAACGAAACCCCAGCAAGCATTGAATCGATAGGTAACTTTTCTCACCAGCACTCTAAATGTGATTTCAGAATACAAAAAAAGATTAAAATTGAACGAGTAATTCGAAGGGGACAAAATAGACGCTAGAACCCATTCTCGCGGGACTCCTGAGAAAATCCTAGGAGCGGAATTGTCACTCCCCTTCAAATGGGATTTCTGTAGAAAACGCCTGTTCTCTTGAATGTAATTGTACTCGCCAATTCGCCACGCTGGACTTCTTGTCTCGACTGGCTCTTCTCGCAAAGATGGACGACTCTTCGAATAGCCTCAAACCTGGGTAAGTGAACCATTTATATATTCAACAACAAATAATACAACAACGAAGATTATACATATAGAGATATGCATTCAGAATTCTTGCAAATTCATCCTGCCAAAGTGAATTCAGAAACTCTTCCGAGTTCCTTCTAGTAAACAGAAACAGTAACTCTTTCGAGTTTCTCCAAGAAGAGAAGAAAAAAACAGAAACTCTTGCGAGTTCCTTCAGCAGGAAGGAAAAAAAGATCCCGCGTGGCTGGACTAAGTCATTGGGACAGACTTTAACTCTTCACAAGAAGTCATCCATCACGAACCCCGAAAACTACTGGGAAGTTTCTCTACTGAGTGTCTTGCACAAGGTTTTGGAAGCTATTTTCTTGAGCGACTCATCAAACATCGTGAAAGAGCGACCAGAGAGAAGGAAGCCGGTTCACCACCTAGAAGATCGACCATCGGCCAATTGTTTGTCTTGAGAAGAGCAGTTGAATTGTGGCAGCGGTTTTCAAAGCATTACGGCTTGTTCTTCTGGACATCGTAGCTGTGTCCGATTCTCCCCATTGCGATCGATTGCTGAACGCCCTACGGGCCGATGGAGTACCGGAAAAGTACGCTCGACTGATTGAGGACATGAACAAGGGAGCAACAGCAGCAGTTCGTACACCTGTCAGATTCACGTCAGCCTTTAAAGTGAAAACAGGAGTAAGGCTAGATCTTGCCTTTTATACTTTGCCGTCGATGAAATCAGATCTAGGGTAGCTAAATATAGAGCAGAAGACATGAACAACAGGGATGAGTTAACACAAACTAATTTGGACGCCCAACTACATGAATAAAAAGTTATTATAGGTCAGATGCAGTGAATATGAATTACTTGCAGTTGAAAAAGCAATTCTCAGAATGGACTAAAACCAGCACCCCAAGAGCTTTCATTCAATAGGCAAACTAGCAACCTAATATCTTATATAAAAGTTTAAGAGAATGCTAGAAAGCTTCATTTTTAGACAAAGCTAACAATAATAATGTGATTATTTGTAGAAAATTTTATACCACAGCTCTCACAAAAGAATTGGAATAAAGCACAGTAACTTGCAGTTTTGTAAGATGAGAAAACCAGAATGATACATATAAGACTACTCAAAATGCAAACAAACAAACAGCATTATTAAAACACAAGCTTGTCAATATCAAAACAGTTCTTAAATTGGACAGAGATTGTGGGTTACCCAACACCTGCGCTCTACCATAACTGCGTTAGGATGCCACACAATTCAGATTTATTCCGGGAGCAAGAAGCAGTAGCATGAATGCAAATAAACTTCTAGTTTCACAAAACACAGTTCCTTAATTGTATCACTGTGAATTACAAATAGAAGGAGAACTCGAGTCCTATTGATCTCTTTCCAACATCAATTACCATCCGAATTATGTTAATTTAGTACCAATGGAGTTCGCGTTTACTCTGCTGACTTTAAAGGCAGTGTTCACAATGAAAATCGTTTTTCTGTTTTTCGGCCTATCTTGAAAACGGCCCCATGCTGATTCCAATGGTGTCTCTGAAATCATACAAGACCTTCTGTGAACGCAGATATGGTCCCTCAAAGATTGAGCTATGGAAACATGGTGGACGAGTTGTCAGAGGCTTGTAACTTCCGTCTTTTGCAGCCGATGTATGCGAGCTGACCTGAGTAAAGAGAGAAGCTGAGAATGAAGGGAAGAACGGGGCTAATGATTGAAAATCATCGCTCATCTCACGATCTCGAGCATTCATTTGTTCACGTCGGTGGGCGTGTGATGCGCTTTTGGGGTTTTCAATGCGCTCGAAGTTGCAGCTTCGGGCTCTTTTGGGGCTCTTCCTGGCTCGTAATTCATGCGTTCTTTCGACGTTAACGTTACAGAGTGTCCCTCCACTACCCAATCCTAGTGGAGTTTCGGAAACTTTTTTCATCGTGAACACTGCCTTTAAGAATATGCTTACTAGCCTTCCACATTGTTAAATTCTCTGCAACATGAAAGAATTTTCGAAAATTTGCTTCAAAAACGCCAATATAAATGGATAGTCACAAATGGTTGCAAGGTTTTTCATGGAGATCATAGCTAGATCAAGGCAATCACAGGTATTATACTATTACAGACTCAGGCGGGGTCAGGCGGCAATGGGATCGGTATGTGGAGAGTGCGGTCCCCCTCCCAGCGGGTGGCTCGTCTGTGCGCCCCCCCCTTCGCGAACAAGCGAATAAAACTCGCCTTTATCCCACTCATTCTCTAGTATGGTTTTTCGTTTTTCTATTAATAAAATTTTTCCCCAATGCTTTTTTACTTTGCTGGCTCGTTATTAAAAATATTATATTTATTAGATAGGGCACTTCAACTGGGCCTATCTTCCACCATTTTTTCAGCACGCATTAAGCGTTTCTACTTTTTCTGTGCTGCACGAGCTACAATACCCGCGCTAACTTTTGTAAAAACGGGGAGCATTTGCCAAACTTGTCAAAAAAGCGTCCGATGAATGTAACTTCTTGAACGAAGATGTTTTTGGATTCTGAAAACGCTATCATATTCACAGCTCGAATTCCTACATAATAATGAGCATTGTGGACCGAAAGTCCTCAAAATAGCTTTGTTTCTTGAGTAAGATTGTTTTTGCGGTCGTTTCACAAAAATGTCGCGCGCGGCAAAGTGCGGCGAAACTTCGAGTAGTAATTGTACAAGTAATGGAAGATCAATCTCTATGTTTCCATCGTGAATTGGATGCGAGTGGGCTATCTCGAGATCTGTGCAGATTGAATTTTTGAAATCCTCCATTTATCAGTCTGGGGCTCTTACAGCAAAAGTCCGACTTTTCAGGAAGCGCACGAGCGTGTTTAATGAAGGATTTCAAAAATTCAATCTGCACGGATCTCGAGATAGCCCCTTTCTCATCCAACTTACGAAGAAAACATAAACATTGCTCTTCTATTACTCGTACAATTACTACTCAAAGTTTCGCCGCACTTTGCAGCGCGCGACGTTTTTGTGAAACGACCGCAAAAACAATTTTGCTCAAAAACAAAGCTACTTTAGGGAACTTCGGTCCACTATGCACATTATTATGTAGAAATTTGAGCTGTGAACATCATAGCGTTTTCAGAATCTAAAAACATCTTCTTTCAAAAAAGTTACATGCGTCGGACGCTTTTTTGCCAAGTTTGGCAAATGCTCCCCGTTTTTACAAAACTTAGCGCGGGTATTGTACCTACCTGTGTCCTTTTCTTCTCTTATGCCCTCCTCTCTTCGATCGTCTCCATCTCACTCCGTCTCCCACTCGATATAGGCCCCGTCTGAGCCTAAGATTCGCCCTCATCAGGGCTGCATCATATGCTTCACGTTTCCCGATTTGTCTCTTTAGAGCAGTAAGTGCTGGGTCAAAGTTGGGAGCCCCCTGGGAGTAATGGCACAATTCCAGAACAGAGAGAGCAGTAATCAGCAGGAGATGCTTCATTTCCGCACACTTTTCGCTTTCAGTTGCCGTCGATGATCAACGTCAAATTATAATATCTCCATGGAGGTTAAAGTGTCAACATTTCACTCGGAGACCCTGAGATTAGCTAATATCTGTTCGAACTTAGATTTCTTCACAGGAAAACTTGGAGAAATGAGAGCAAACTTGATTGGAAACCTAAACACACCTGAATTTGTAGATATAAATGTGATCAAATGTATCAATCAGCAATAAATGAAAGCACATAACTTCACCCTAGAAGATGATAAGAAAACAATGTCACAATTGGTAAAAAAATTATAGCGTAATGTCTTCGCACTGTACAGGCTGAACAAACTACATTATTTGCTCAGTACTATCCAGAATGAAGTATTGATCCTGTGGAGATTAATTGGACTTCATTCTGCTATTAAAGGCAGTGGTCGCGATCAAATACATATGTTTGTCGTCTTTTTTTCTCTAAATCCTTTTCTGGATCTCGAGTAGTAGGACCTATTAGAAAAAATTGCGAAAAAACCACTCTTATGGGCCAAATTCAAAGAATAAACTTTCTTGTCTTTGATTGTGGACGAGCCCACTCCATATCATTGGCATCGATGACCTCTTATATAGAAAACATCAGCTGGCTCGAACTTCAATTTCAATCAGTGAACCTTCGGATTTGTGTACACATCTAGTCAAAAACATGGACTGGAGTGCTTTCTTTCATTGCTCAACTTTTTTATGAGTTAAATTAGCATTTATTTCTTCTTCTGAATGTCGATGGTTTTTGACTGCTCGGCATGAGACTGCGGCCTTTTTGGTCGGCGCTGCGCACGTGTGCACGAACTTGCTTTTTTGGGCCCTAGCATTCTAATTCTATCCTGTTTTTCACCGCCCCACCTTCATAGTTTTTCAGCTGTTTTTGATCTAAGCTTATTTTTACAGTTTTTCGATAGCGTTTTTCATCGTGACCACTGCCTCCAAGAACATAGGATAGCTTCTTGCCCTAATACCCCATTCTACCGTTCTTTAGAACCATTTCGCTCTGATCGACTCTTGCCTTCATATTCGTTCAACATCTTCTTCGACAGTTCTCCCCTCCACTGGAGAACCCCGGTAAAGCTGTTCGATAAAGTTTGTCTGATGCCAGGAGCAAAACTAACTTCGTCAACTTCCCTTTCATACCATTCATTTTCGATCTTATTATACTATGAATAATCTGAAGATGGGACCGAATATCATTATGATGTGACAATTATTTGATTGTCCACGCTTGATGTATATTTTTATTTTCATGAACTTCACTCACGTCCTGGTGTAATTTATTGCAGCACAATTTTCTGCGGACTTGACACAAACACCATCAGGACGCCTTGTCGACCTTACTACGCCTTCGAAATAACGCTGTTCGCTGAAGACAACAAAAAACTGCAAATGATTTTACAAATCGCTCTGAAGTGCGCTGCAGTTTTTAAAGTTCGCCTTCATCCCGAGAAATGCAAGCAGATGTGGTTCTCTCAAATGCCTACAACGGGACTTCCCGTAGATGGACGTATCGAAATTGCGGACGGTTTTTGTTATTTGGGCTGTTTACTTGATTAGCGATGGTAGTTATTCAACAGATATTTAACAACGATGAGCAAAAGCTACTACTGCGATCAGTTCGCAAACCAAGTCTTTGTGGTCCACCCTGTCGTGGAGGATGTAAAGTGTGCCCGAATGAGAATGGCGGACCACGCGGCCGGCGTGCTTAGCAGGCGGCCGTCGCATGTGCCGTAGTCGGACGAGTGTTGGATTTCAGCGACGGCCGTCCCCTCTTCTCCCGTCTGCTGAGCTGCTTGATCGGTGCAGTGCTTGCTGCCAGCCGGTGCCGGCCCCGTTCGTAGTAGATGGCGGTGTGGACTTTTCGCATGCTCGTCCGAGAGCGGCGAACGCGACGGCCGCCTGCCAAGAACACCGGCCGCATGGGCCGCCATTCCCGTTCGGACGCACCTTAGAACTGCGCGCCTACCTATCTGCTATTCGCCCCATCATGATCTACGGATCGGAGACGTGGGCTGCACCGAAGACGCATATGGAAATGTTAGATTGCGCGGATAGCACGGAGGGTAAGTATATCAACGCTTGACATGAGGGAAGTATCAGCATCTCCCAACGCTTTTTCAACTAGAGATGGAAAGTCGTTTTCGACTGCTTGTTCCTATATGTACAGAGCGCCACACAGGTAATAATAGTACTTATTTTGCGTTGTTGTGTGCCTAAATCCTGGGCTTAGCAAAACTTGATCAAACATTAATCTGTTTTAGGGCATCACGAAAATTGCCATACACATAAACACGAGCTTGACTTTTGAATGCACAGTTCTCGAATACCGAAATCATATCAGAGAGTCAACCACTAGGGGTGGCCCCATCAAACTCCACCGTTACACATCTAACCTCAACTGCAGGCGTCACTTTTTCATCAACAGAACAATACCCATTTTTCAGAACCTTGGTAGAAATCATTCCATTCCTTCCAACTTCACGGCATTCAAAAATTTCATTCGAGAAAATCTTGAGCTGGCTGATCGTACAAGTAGCCCTTCCTGACTGTCTGGATAGCTTTTGATTCCTTTCTTTAGGTTGATTATTACAGCAATGCGCTTTTCTTTTCTGTTCCGTTATGTTGTTTTTTTATCGTTTCCATGCTTTCCAACTTTCTATGGTTCATTCGTATTTCGCGGTCGTTTTGAACATTGTTTCTGGCTACATATATATATATATATATATATATATATATATATATATATATATATATATATATATATATATATATATATATATATATATATATATATATATATATATATATATATATATATATATATATATATATATATATATGATTTCATGGTAGTAACTCAAATCTAGGCTATTTCCTCAAAAACATGGCCATGCAATGATCGAAACCCCGTACTTCTTGTTGTCCATTAGCAGGCTTTCAAAGCCACTTCAAAACAGTGTGCGAAAATAATTTCTTGCAACACTTTTTTGGCGGTTTAGTATTTAACAAAACAGAGCATTTTCTGAAATTCCATACTTATGAAAGCATTTGTTAAAGAGCAATTCCATTGCGTCCACTGTGTAGGCTTTTCCATTGTTTAACCGGCATACAAATTTTGCTGATTTTCATTCACGGCGACATGAGATACATATGAAGTGCAAATTGCATAAATTCATTCCAAATACACCTTCAAGAATATGCCGCTGGGAACCATTGTTTCGCAATATTATAGAACGGCTCTGAGGGTCCGCTGATGGCAAATAGTGAGGATTTGAATTTGTTATAGTCATGCTCTCAGGAAATAGCCTGCAAAACTCAAGCTCTAGTGTGTGTAAGTAAAGGCATAGCATATTAAAGTATAACATATACCAAAGGAAAGGTGTAACATTTTAAAGTCCTGTAACAGATTGAAGTTTCATCAAGTTTTGCTAGCTCCATGCCAAGATTTGCTTAGGACAGTATCTCTGGCCAATAGGTGTTCGTATGCCTATGTGGCCCAGAAGAAAAGAAGGACGCCGGATTGTCTTGTGAAACACGCTTCAAAAATGCTCCGATCTCCTGGACAGTTCGGCTTCGCAAAAAACAAAATTACACTTAAGTTGTAAATATGTGAAATTAGGAATTTTGAGGTTAAAAAACCCCGAGAACAAATGCAGATTTACGCGAGAGAAAATAACAACAATTTATTTATAACTTACATTACATGAAACCGGCTAAGGATGAGATCTAGGAGACGAATGCCTTTACGCATCGACATCCAATCAGCTGCCCCAGTCCTCCGCACACCGCCCCCAGCCGTCTACGACGTCGGAAGGTATGGCAACCGGTGAGGGGCGATCAAATCTCGGAGTACGCAGGACGTCTTATGGAAACGGACAAACTGGACCGGACAAACACAGGCATCACGACTGTGTACGATTTTGCTCTTTCAACGCCCGAACTCTTTCAACTGAAGCGGATCAGGACGTCTTTCTGAGAGCTGCGGATCGAATACTTTACGATGTTATAGCAGTACAGGAGACAAAGACGAACAAAGATTCCGTGCAGAAATTGAAAGATGGAAGATTGTTGATTCTCGGAAAAAAAGTGGAGGGACGGAACGTTGGCGGTGTTGGCTTTTTACTCAACAGCACCATGGCACACACTATGGATTCGCACTTCATCTACTCCCCGCGCCTGGCCGTTTTACGACTCAAGCCCAAAGGACACCCAGCAATCTCTATCATCAACGCATATGCACCAACATCAGCTGCTGCGGATGATGAGCTCGATGAGTTCTACGGACAACTCGAGGATGTAGTAGCTAAAGAAAGAGGCTTTTACAAGATTTGTCTGGGCGACTTCAATGCTGTCCTCGGAAGAGCAGTAGATGGAGAAGGAAGAATCGGATCGTATGGAGGCAACATGAGAAACGATAACGGTTCTCGCCTGGTAGACTTTTTGTGTAGCGCACGTATGTTCCTTGGTAATTCGTTTTACAAGAAGCCCGAAAGTCGAAGATGAACCTGGAAGTCACCGAACGGAACGACGACCAATGAGATTGACCATATTCTCGTTAATCGGCGATGGGCCATCCCAAACGTCGGCACTGTTCCATCATTCGTGACAGGCTCTGACCACAGAATGCTTCGTGCAAAGCTTCGACTTCACAACTTTACGAGGAAACATCTTAGTCAGAGATTTTGCAGCAAAGTCTGAACCGTGGATTCAGAAGTGATGCAGCGCATTGTAGCCGATACGCAATGGAATGTTTTTGATGATCCCACAGACGATTACGAGGACCTGTGTCGCAAGATAAAGGACGCCGAAAAAAATTCATTGGTTGGAGCAGTGGAACCAATTGAGAGGCTGCGCAAGGAAACTAAACTGTTGCTGGAAAAACGCCGCCTGGTACATCTCGATCTGAACACCAGTCACTTGGAACGTGTTACGATCAGCAAAGTTTGCAGAGCTGAGGTATCGTGCGATTTGAAGCAATATCGAGCGCGGAAGTTGTTGGACACCGTGAACCAGAGGAAAAGCATCAGGTTTTGTCGGAGAGAGCTGTCAGATCGCAGAGAACAAGTGTCAGCACTTCGGGATTCCTCGGGTTGCATTTGCACGTCCCGCGCTGGTATGGAAAAAATTGTGGTGGATTTCTACAGCACTCTCTTCAACTCAACACTGTCCGTGCCGCGTAGCCCACTACCTGCAATAGCAGATGACCCGCCTCCAATCCTTGAGAGTGAAGTTGCGTTTGCTGTCAAAGGGATGAAGGAAAACACAGCTACTGGACCAGATGGCATTCCCACCGAGTCCCTCAGAGCGGGTGGTTCACCTTTATGGAAAGTTCTTGCGGACCACTTCTCCAGATACCTCGCGCAAGGATTCGTTCCCTCGCAGTGGAATTCGTCAAGAACGATACTCCTATTCAAAAAGGGTGATCGGGATGACATCAACAACAACAGGCCAATCGCTCTACTCTCAGTGCCGTACAAGGTCTTTACGAAGATTCTGCTGAACAGGATAGAGAAGGCTCTGGACGACTTCCAGCCCAGAGAACAGGCAGGCTTCCGTAAGGGTTACTGCTGTCTTGATCACATTCAGGCGCTATCGCAAGTCATTGAACGGACAAGGGAGTACCATCTACCTCTAGCGCTCGTCTTCGTGGACTATACCAAGGCATTCGATTCGGTTGAAGTCCCGGCTGTTCTTAACGCTCTCATCCACGCTGGTGTTGACGCCCAGTACATCAGAATATTGGAAGAGTGCAACAACGGAAGCAACACCATTATTCAACTATTTGAGAGGAAACTGAAGGTGTCGATTGGAAAGGGTGTCAGACAGGGAGATACCATCTCGCCGAAGCTGTTCACGACCGCGTTACAAGACGTGATGCGCCACATCGACTGGGACGGCAAAGGTATCCTCATAGACGGGCGCAGACTATCCAACTTGCGCTTCGCTGACGACATTGTGCTGCTGGGTTTGTCTTCCGCAGAAGTCGAAGGAGTGCTTAACGAACTGGACGCTGCAGGAAAAGCGATCGGCCTTACAATGAATCTGAGGAAAACCCAAGTGATGCGTAACCAGTGGTGTGACGACAGCCCCATTCGTCTCTCTGGCTCTCCCCTACCCACTACGAACAGCTACGTCTATCTCGGAAGAGAGGTGAACATGCAAAACGACTTGTCTACGGAGATCGGACGGAGACGACGAGCGGCCCGGTCTGCACTTGGATCGATAGTGGAAGTGACAGACAAATTGCGGGATGTGAAGACACGAGCACGTTTGTTCGACACCACGGTGCTACCTGCGTTGTGCTATGGAACCGAGACATGGGCGGAAACGAAGGCGACCACACAGGCCATAAGGACAGCTCACAGGGCCTTGGAACGCAGTCTACTGAAGACTAATCGTCGTGCCCAGCGAGCTGGTGGCCTACGCAGTGCTGATCTTCGAAAGCAGTCGCAGTTAATGAACCCTCTTCTGTTCATGGCCCAGTCTAAACACCGATGGGCAGGACACGTGTTGCGCCGCATGGATGACCGATGGAGCCTCCGTAAAACAGTCTGGTTACCACGTGATTGCCGCCGGCCTCTAGGCCGTCCTCCCACAAGATGGAACTCTGTATTTTCAGGCAGAGTCAAGACGTTCTGCACCGAGCGAGGGCTTCCTGAAAAACACCATCACTGGATGTCCCTTGCTCGGGATCGATCGAGCTGGTTCAGATGTGGTCCACACGGCGGCGACGCGCAGTGAAGATGGATCATCAAGGTATCAAGGTATAAGGTATTACATAAAAAGAGCAATCCTAGATTGAAGATCACTAGAGCCATGGGGTCGCGTTAGGAAATTTCCACACAACGCAACCCACGGATCACCCGCACACCTACACGGGGCCCGACTCAACGCAGAAACTTGACGACGGCGCCTCGATGAGCGGGCAGCAGGCTAAGAACGATGACCTGGCAGCAGGAGGAGAGTGATGAGCTGGCAGCAACCAGGGGTGTGCGTTAATGAAAAATATTTGTTTCGTTAATCCTTAGTCGTTAATTTTCGAGAAAAAAACCGCGTTAACTCGTTAATGCATTAACACGTTAATTTTGCACTTCGTTAAAAAATTTTCAAAACATTACTTGACCAGAACGAAAATCTACAAACCACCGGAGGTCCTGAAAAATAAAATAGGCCTTCCAATGACGTCAGCAGGACGTCGTTGAAAGCGCGGAGGGCTCCAGAAGACGTAGGCACAGCCTCGTGGGAAGTAGGTAGGGCTCCAGATGACGTAATCAGTGCGTCTAGAAAAGTGGTTGGGGCTCCGTATGACGTCATAATGACGTCGCGGAAAGTGGGTGGGGCTTTAAATGACGCGGTCAGGATTTCGTGGAAAATGGGTAGGGCTACAGATGACGTCAGAAACACGTCATCGAAAGTAGGCAGAGCTTCAGATGACAACGTCAGGACGTCGTGGAACGTGGGTGAGCGCTGAGATGGCGTCAGAGGGACGTTGTGCAAAATGGGCGTGTGTCGCGTCATAGACAGTCTGTAGCGCTGTATGTACAATACCCACCCTCTACATTGGAGAATCAGCGAAAAAAAATTTCGCGTTTTTGCACCCCTTAGGCATACCTCTGTCAAATTTGAGTTTTCTTGGGTGAGGAAGATATTGCTAGAATTGTCTCGTCAAGAAAATTTCATTGAGTTCCTAAACTATACCTTAATTGAAGGCATGCTGCTCAAAAAAAAAAGTTCCGATCGATCATCCTTACGAGGGAAAACGTGTTCTGGACACAGCGATATACCTATAAAAAAGGTATAGTTTAAGATATCAATGAAATTTTAACACCATCTTGTTGATCTTGTTGAGGCGATTCTAGCAATATCTTTACTACCTCCAAAACCCCAAATTTCACAGAGTTACTCCAAAGAGGCGCGAAAAACGAGCTTTTCGCAAAGTTCGAGGGTGGATATTGTAGGGCGTGCGCCGCTTGTTAGAAAAAGAGTAACCTTCAATCCCCGCTCCAAACCCTCATTTGATAGCTTAATCAACCGTAGAAAGGTGGATTAGACCTCACATTTCCATTCAGGAAGACGAATTCGAATTCTTTGATATTGACAAGAAATAACAAAACTAGATAAACAACGGAATGGGAAACTTTGAGGTCAGCGATATACTTCACACCGAACGAAAACTGACCGCGCCGCAAGCCGACGCGACGTGCACGGCCCCAGTTTTCAAATTTACCATTGAAGCAGATCATTCAGAGCATAATTCCACTGCTATTAACGAACTAAATTTGACGCGATTTTACGACTTTTTCGTTAACCGTTAATCGTTAATTCTCCGAGATGAACCGCGTTAACCCGTTAATGCGTTAACACGGTAACGTTATAACGCACAGCCCTGGCAGCAACAGAACGATGTACGGGCAGCAGGTCATGCACGATGGGCTGGCAGCAACGTCTAGACCGTTGAGCGGGCAGCAGGCTAAGAAAAACAATACCTTATCGACTCGTTCCCGCTCACAAGAACACGCCGCGATTTGGGGGTGCCGATTATACGTAGTATCCGAATCACTCTTTTTCGGATATCCGAGATTCGGATAACCCGATATCCGAAAATTCGAAAAAACGCATTATCTGAATCGAACCAATATCCGGGAATTTCAAAATCGGCATTATCTGAATCGAACCATTATCCGAAGAATCGAAAATTCGGATTAAATCGGATAAAATTCGGATAAATTTCGGATAAATTCGGATAATTTTTGGATAAAATTTCGGATAAAATCGGATAATTTTTGGATAAAATTGGATAAAATTGCATTAGGCCACGACCATTTTCCGTATCGCCTTCTATGTAATACGTCAACCCAGGGTTTTTCTCCTACTTCCAAAATCGGTAGAGTCTTTGCGACGCCGGAAAAGGGGCGTGGTCAAGTGAGATGACCAAGTGGCCGGTTATTCAAAGTAGAAGTTTTTTGTACAGTTGCTTTGCATACTTTTTCTTGCTAGTGGTCCTGAAAAAGTGTGTTTATGGATAATACTGTACCTCCCAACGACGATAGAGTAACTGAAGATTTGTTTTCATATTTTTATTAATATGCATACATGAAGATTGAAGTTTGTATGTGAACATGCTGCAAAAGCAATAAAGTGCTACTGTTTGTTCAACTATGGATGTTTTCAAAGGCCTGCCTTGAGTACCTGGTTTGTTATAACCGTTTTGCCTCAACATTGTTCCAAAATTATCCGAAGTTATCCGAAATTATCTGACCGGATAGCCGTATCCGATTCATTGGAAAAATGACATTATCCGAATCGATCCATTATCCAAAAAATTACCATCGCATAACAAGTATAGTGTCGATGACGGGCCGACGCATCTACCCCCCATTACCTTCCTGGCCTAATGCCAGCCGCTTTCTCCCTCATCTGCGCTCTCTTCAGTCGTTCCACCTACGATACCCACCCTCGAACATCGCAAAAAGCGGTTTTTTTGCTCCCTCGTTATAACTCTGTGAAATTTGTGGGTTTGGGGGTAAGAAAGATATTGCTAAAATCGTCTCGTCAATATCTACGAGATGGTGTTAAAATTTCATTTATGTCCTGAACTATACCTTAGTTCTAGGTATGTTGCTAAAAAAATGAAAGTGCCAGCCCAGCGTCCTGGCGAGTCAAAACGTGTTATCGAAAGAGCAACATACTTAAGGTATAGTTTAAGATATCAATGAAAATTCAACACCATCTTTTAGATCTTAATGAAACGATTCTATCAGTATCTTTCCCACCCCTGAAAATTCAAATCTGACAGAGTTATTCCAGAGGGCAGAAAGAAAACGCGTTTTTTCGCTGACTTGCCAAGTTCGAGGGTGGGTATTGTATTTTACACGACGTATGTGAAAGTTTAGGACAGATGTGGATGAAAAGGGGTTGAAGTTACTCGGCATCTAAAGAGAGTACAGGCGCGATAGTTATGATTGGATGTATTGTGTTCAAATTGTGGTTCAAGACCGTGAAAAATGGGTACGGCCGACTACTAGGACGGCCCACCTCGGTGAAGCTGCGGAATGATCGCGTCAGGCGGAAGCCAGACTATTGAAGGCAGCATACAATCTCCCAACATGGTTGGGATTACACCATGAATAGGCCATGATAGCTCCCGGCATGTCGACCACGACGTATGGAGCAAGGAAAACTATACGATGTGACAGTAATTCAGCAATCTCGTCCTGAAAGTCTGCAAAACTTCACCCCTACGAATAGCAGAATGAAAGATGGATCATGTGAAAACGTTTGAAAATCTATATCGCCCAACCAAAAGGGAGGAATGAGAGAAATAGGTTGATCGATTAGACTATAACAAGTCTGCCTACCTGTGGAATCTTCCATTTCAAGAGCCAACTGAAAGCATGGAAGTCTAATGCGAAAGTATAGGGTAGTTAATCGGCAAATCGACATGTTATGATCGTGTAAATAAAGCTGTTTCTTTCATTTCTCCCACTTAATGGTGATATTACTTTAGATTACCACATGTTCTCTCATGTACTGATTTTCATTCTGTTATTAGTAAAGTAGGAGTGTTCAGTCTTTCAAGAGGGGGCGCTCAAATAATGTCACACTGGATGGTTTGCGGCGCTTCAAGCATCGTAGCCGGCATGATAGGAGCCATGAAAGATTATTTATGGTGTAATCTCCATCAAGTTTGTGAGTGTGTATGCTGCCTTTATAGGCAGCGTTCGCCAAATAAACGGTTGTTGAGCTCTTTTCATGAGAATGTAGATATGATCCTCACTAAAGTAAAAATTAGTGCGAAAAGTAGAAGTTCGCGGGAAAAACGCACAAAAACAAAGTAGGACGGCTAATTACAGTTGTACGCTCGCCCCCCCCCCCACCAACTAACGAGATTTTCATGAGTGCTTCTTTCTTGATCCGTCTTTAAATTTACTCTTGAAGTAGTCTGAAGCCTCAAGAAATGCTCAGAAATTACTTTAGAAGCGAAGTTGAGAGACTAAAACATTAATTTATAGAAGTCTCGATAATGAGGGGTGGGCGGACACCAAGCAACAACTTGTTCTAGCGTGATTTCTCCAACATTCCACTTGTTTTCACTATTGTGATTTTCCTTCTCATAAGGATACATAGCACAACAACCGTTTTTATCGCAAACCCTTGCTTTAAGGGCCTCGTTCGCGCTGAAAACCAATTTCCAAATTAAGGCTAAATTTCATGAGTGACCCCGGCGAACCACACCGGTGAGCTTCAACGCGGCAAAAACGTAGAATTATGAGATTGAAAGCTGTTAAAGATGAGGATCCGCCAGTTCTCCCCAGTCATCTAGCACTTTGTCATAGAATGTTGTTGCGACCGTCAAACAACATAAAAAACAGTCACGGCGCAGACTCCACATGAACAAAAACTTTGAAAATGACAGTGATGAAGCCTCCAAATGCAGAAAACTTCAAAAACCATTTTAGCGCGACATTCAAGTGCATATTTACAATGTGTTCCCATTGACGTTTCTTCACATGTGAATGTTTTCCATGGCCTCTTCGACATTTTCGTTCTTTGTAGAGGCCAAGCTACACAGGAACATGGAAAATATTATATGGTTTTCTGCGCGTACGGATTGTGAACGCTGCTTTAAAATGATAAAAATAGAGCATCGTCAGATCGGAAAGCGTCAAAACAGTGTATTGTTATGTGAGGGGCTCCTCGGTGCCAATTAGCAGTTACGACGCTGTTTTCATGACATTTAAGATGAAGAAGGGTAGTGTCCTCACAAGCTTCATCAAGGTGTGGCTTTTTTCTAATGGAAGGTTATGGACTTGCATCATAACGACTGGCTTGCCTTTGCTCTGCCATGCAGGACTTTCAAGAATAATCTCTTATTGTGTAGCTTGAAATATAGTTGTACGCTAAGAACATTCTCCTTCCGCTAGGGATTATGTAGAAAAAACGTTTTTCTTGATTTTTTTCCTGCGAAGTAGGACTTTTCGATTTTTTTCTGAAAACTAAGGACCTAGGATATTTATTCGACAGAATACAATAAACTCGCGCAAGAAAAAATTGGCCTCTCTCTTTACCGAAGGTTTTCAGGCAAGAACGAATTGGGAAGAAATGTGCAAGATCATCAAAGTAGTGACTGCAAAAATTCAATGTATCATTCACAATCCGTTAATTTTTTTCGATTCGCTGCAGCTTCTTCTTATTTAAAAAATGTATAGAACGAGAATGGAGCGTGTAGATAAGGGACTCAATTTTTCAGAGGCGAAAAAAACGGCATTTGCCGTGGCGGCCAAAGTATGAAATAGCGATGTATCTATCAGATTAATTAAATCAAATTTAACTTATTGCGTCTAATGGACGCGGATCAAACACAACACTTGGGCGGTGAAACGGAACTGATGAAACGTTGTAAAGAAAGAAAACCTGCTATCTCACACTAAAGAAATTTCGAACTTGATAGCTCATTGTACCGTAAACTGTCATAAGTTTGGTGCAGTTGGACCATGACTGGAAGTAAAAAATGCCGATAGCAGTGTCTTCTTCGGGAGCCATGTGCACTCATACCAAAGCTGACTCGAGTGTGCAAATACACAGGTGGCCGCATCAGCCGGCTATGATGCCCTTGGTCCGATACAACGTCATAGGGGCTTCCCGGAGCTTCGGAGCACGAGTATACCGACTTGTGGGACCGGCAAGCTGGAAACGAGTATGGCTTCCGTTTTCGATTTAGTCTGACGCATGAACCAGGTGGCTGGCCCCGCGGGGTTGGCGGTCTCACTGGGGAAAGAGGTTTCGATTCGAACGGGAAATATAATAGTCGGAGATTTTGCAGGAAACTCCGAACCGTGGATTCAGAAGTAATGCAGCGCAATGTAGCCGATACGCAATGGAATGCTTTTGATGACCCTACAGACGATTACGAGGATCGGTGTCGCAAGATGAAGGACGCCGATAGAAATTCACTGGTTGGAGCAGCGGAACCAATTGAGAGATTGCGCAGAGACTAAGCTGTTGCTGGAAAAACGCTGCCTGGTACATCTCGATCCTAATACCAGTCACTTGGAATGTGTTACGATCAGCAAAGTTTTCAGAACTGAGGTACCAAGCGATTTGAAGCAATATCGAGCACGAAAGTTGTCGGACACCGTGAACCAGAGGGAAAGCATCAGGTTCTGTCGGCGTGAGCTGTCAGATCGCAGAGAACAAATGTCAGCCCTTCGGTATTCTTCTCGTCGCATTTGCACGTCCCGTGCTGGTATGAAAAAAAACTGTGGTGGATTTCTACAGCAATCTCTTCAACTCAATACAGTCCGTGCCGCGTTACCCACTACCTGCTACAGCAGATGACCTATCTCCAACGCCTGAGAGTGTAGTCGCTTTTGCTGTCAAAGGGATGTAGAAAAACACAGCTCCTAGACCAGATGGCACTACCACAGAGTCCCTCAGAGCGGGTGGTTCACCTTTATAGAAAGTTCTGGCGTCTGGCGGAACACTTCTCCAGATACCTTGCCCAGAGCACAGGCTGGCTTCCGGTAGGGTCACTGCTGTCTTGATCACATTCAGGCGCCAAGTCATTGAATGGACAAGGGAGTACCATCTACCTCTAGCGCTCGTCTTCATAAACTATACCAAGGCACTCGATTCGTTTGGAATCCCGGTTGTTCTTAAAGGCAGTCTTCACGATAAATTTCACTTCCGATATCTCCACGGCTTACGGAAGGTTTGGTGCCCTATATAGCAAGGCATGCAAGGCATGCTTAAAGAGGACACGAAAGACGCGTTTTTGAGCATAAATAGGCTCTCTCTTGTTTACGTTGATTTCTGAGCGTGGAGGAATTGACCGCTAGAAGGATGATACCTATCAGTGCAATGAAACGATCAGCTCACTTATCAGCACTTCCTTGACTTGATCATTCCTGTAATCTGAGTCTTCATTTGTTCATTCTAAAGGGGCGGATCTGGGGCACCGGGCGTGTCTGAGGCACTAAAACGCTTGTTTGCAGCCGCTATTTTGCCGCTCCTAGTTCGTTTTCTACCATTCTTTCGACATTGGCCCCTAGGATCCTTCTCCCCTATCATTTCACTGTGGAAAGTCAACGAGGATGATAATCGTGAACGCTGCCTTCAAAGGCACAGTTAAACTTCGGGATCGTTTTTCTGTTTTTCGCTTACCTTGAAGGCGATCCCACGCTGATTCCAATGATGCCTGTGGACGCGTATAAGACCCAGAAGGAGCGGAGGTTTGGCCCTTCAAAAATTGAGCTGCGGAACCATGGAGGACGAGTTGTCCGAAGCTTGGAACATCCATCATTTGCAACCGATGTAAGTGTGCCGACCTGAATAAAGAGAGAGGCTCAGAATGAAGGGAAGAACGGGGCTATTGATCGGAAATAATCGCTCATCTCGCCACTTTCGAGCTCGAAAGATCGTATAAAGGGCGAGCCAAAGTGGCTTCCTGATGTGGGCGCCCCAGTGTGGCTTCTCCCTATATCTCGCTTATCCGCAGGAATTAAGAGCTGCCACTTTGCAGGTGTTATATGTGGTGGGTCTACTTTACAGTTATGGAATTTTTTTTTGGAAATCTCAGATTTGGTCCCTGAGCTTGAACTGTGTCTTTACACTCTTATCCACACGGGTGTTGACGAACAGTACATCAGAATACTGGAAGGGTGTAACAGCGGAAGTAACACCATCATTCAACTACTCGAACGGAAACTGAAACTGTCGATTAGTTACAGCTTAACTTGTGCGCTCAGGTTTGAAAAGCTTAGAACCAAGTTTTGGCTTACACCCGAATATCCAGGAACAGTGATTTTGAAAAAAAAATTATTCAATAAAAGTTAAAACAACATCACACAGCGTGTTTATACGAATGCCGTACCTCGATACCTTGATACCCTAATGATCTACCTTCACTGCTCGTCGCCACCGTGTGGACCACATTTCAACCAGTTCGACCGATCCCCAGCAAGGGATATCCAGTAATGTCGATTTTCTGGAAGCCCTCGCTCGGTGCAGAACGTCTTGACTCTGCCTGAAAATATAGAGTTCCATCTTGTGGGAGTACGGCCCAAAGGCCGGCGGCAATCACGGGGTAACCAGAATGTTGTACGGAGGCTCCATCTGTTATCCATGCGGCGCAGCACGTGTCCTGCCCATCGGTGTTTAGACTGGACCATGAACAGGACAGGATCAGTTAACTGCGACTGGTTCCAAAGATCAGCACTGCGTAGGCCACGATTAGTCTTCAGTAGTTTGCGTTCCAAGGCCCTGCGAGCTGTCCTTATGAAATGCGTTCCCGCCTTCGTTTCCGCCCATATCTCGGTTCCATAGCACAACGGAGGTAGCACGGTGGTGTTGAACAAACTTGCTCGTGTCTTCACATCCCGCGATTTGTCTGTCAGTACCACTATCGATCCCAGTGCAGACCAGGCGGCTCGTCGTCTCCATCCAATCTCCGTAGACAAGTCGTTTTGCATGTTCACCTCTCTTCCGAGGTAGACGTAGCTGTTTGTAGTGGGTAGGGGAACGCCAGAGAGACGAATGAGGCTGTCATCGCACCACTGATTGCACATCACTTGGGTTTCCTCAGATTCATTGTAATGCCGATCGCTTTGCCTGCAGCGTCCAAATCGTTAAGCATTCCTTGGACTTCTGCGGAAGACGAACCCAGCAGCACAATGTCGTCAGCGAAGCGCAGGTTGGATAGTCTGCACCCGTCTATGAGGATACCCTTGCTAACCCAGTCGATGTGGCGCATTACGTCATGTAAGGCGGTCGCGAACAGCTTCGGCGAGATGGTATCTCCCTATCTGACACCCTTTCCAATCGACAGTTTCAGTTTCCGTTCGAGTAGTTGAATGATGGTGTTACTTCCGCTGTTACACCCTTCCAGTATTCTGATGTACTGTGCGTCAACACCCGTGTGGATAAGAGCGTAAAGACACAGTTCAAGCTCAGGGACCAAATCTGAGATTTCCAAAAAAAAATTTCCATAACTGTAAAGTAGACCCACCACATATAGTAACACCTGCAAAGTGGCAGCTCTTAATTCCTGCGGATAAGCGAGATATAGGGAGAAGCCACACTGGGGCGCCCACATCAGGAAGCCACTTTGGCACGCCCTTTATACGATCCTTCGAGCTCGAAAGTGGCGAGATGAGCGATTATTTCCGATCAATAGCCCCGTTCTTCCCCTCATTCTGAGCCTCTCTCTTTATTCAGGTCGGCACACTTACATCGGTTGCAAATGATGGATGTTCCAAGCTTCGGACAACTCGCCCTCCATGGTTCCGCAGCTCAATTTTTGAAGGGCCAAACCTCCGTTCCTTCTGGGTCTTATACGCGTTCACAGGCATCATTGGAATCAGCGTGGGATCGCCTTCAAGGTAAGCGAAAAACAGAAAAACGATCCCGAAATTTAACTGTGCCTTTGAAGGCAGCGTTCACGATTATCATCCTCGCTGACTTTCCACAGTGAAATGATAGGGGAGAAGGATCCTAGGGGCCAATGTCGAAAGAATGGTAGAAAACGAGCTAGGAGCGGCAAAATAGCGGCTGCAAACAAGCGTTTTAGTGCCTCAGACACGCCCGGTGCCCCAGATCCGCCCCTTTAGAATGAACAAATGAAGACTCAGATTACAGGAATGATCAAGTCAAGGAAGTGCTGATAAGTGAGCTGATCGTTTCATTGCACTGATAGGTATCATCCTTCTAGCGGTCAATTCCCCTCTAAAATGTGGGCGGCATGACTCAAATTGTCGGTCGCGGTTGTATCAACTTTTTTCACCGTTTTCACCGTTTTTTCTTCACCACTCCTTTTAGATGAACATAAAGCTTAGGTCTCTACAAAAACCATTTTCATCCTGAAAACTGCCCGTAAAAATTTCCATTCCCGAGTTTCTGACTTAAAACAATGTGTGAACCACAAAAACTTACCATAATCACGAGGAACAGCGAAAAACGCAAAAAAAAACACCTTATTCCAGCGAGAATATCTTTTGGTCTGAACTTGTGGTCCGGCTGTAGAACATATGAACATGTTCTCGGTGGCCGTGACCGGTGAAAAATAAGGTCAGTCGGAAATGGAACAATGTTTTCTGGGAAACAGTGTTAATTAGGGTCCAAAGAAAAGAAATGAGCAACAGAGAGAAGAGAATTTTGAATTACGGGTCCAGATTTCATTGTCAAAACAAACCGCCCTGCAGAGAGTGCGGGAGCAGAGTGAGAATGAACGATTTCTGGTACTTCTCATGCATATTTCTCAATTTGTTCGCCATCTCAGCTCTACCCAGGACCCAAACAATCTATCCAGCAGATAATCTCGAGTATGGTGATTACCGTGAACACTGCCTTGAAATGCACGGGACATCCAAGAACGATTTTTATAGGTTTTACGCTTATCATAAAGATGATCACACGCTTATCACAATTGTGGTGCGAAGGCAGCGCGCACTCAATTTGGTTTTAAAATGCACGTGCGCGAAACCGCGAATCCGAAATCATCGGTATGAGAAAAATTGGGGAAATGATTTTTTCATTCAAAAGAGCATAAAAGTTAGGGTGAACACCCAAAAATGATTTGTAATGGTTTACTAGTTTTGAAGTAAAATTGAAGAACCCGCCAAGTTATGATGTGAATCTCCTCTTTCAGTTGGCCTTCACGATCTTGTTGGTACACTTGAAGCTAGGAAGCTCATTTTCGGGCAGGAGGCTGGAAATGGGGACAGGTCGCTATTATTCAAATTTGGAGTTGAAAGCTCAGTTTTTAGCGGAACCTCAACATTGAGGTCAAAGATAGGCAAAAACATGTGAACATGTTCATATTAACCACCCGACGTTCACTGAACCTTAAAAATGAAGTAATGAAAATCAACACTTTTACAGGCTTCCGCCCAAGATTGTGCCTTGTTCGAGACGGTTTTGGTTTTGAGCTGAACGAATACGACGAGACCTTGCAAGTACTTTTCGGAACGCCATATGGTGTTAGTAGGTTCTCAAGAGTGCGCAGGATGCCGTAGAAGGCGCACGGGAACACGGTGAGGGCGGCAGGACTCCTCAGAAAGTGTGTAGGACCCAAGTGGGATAGCGCCGGGCACGGTAGAAAGTATACGGGATCCCAGTGGGAGTGCGCTCCATGGAAATGCTACGTCTGTAGAGACCAGGGTGCGTAGATACATCTGCAGTCAATCAATGCAGTTCGTTGGAGTGAGTACTGAACTTGTCAGTATTCGTACTCGTGACACATCATCGATTGACAGTCAACATCATCGATTTTCGCGCTTATTGTACAAAATACCTCAAAGAGTGGTGATTGTTGATGGGTACGGGTCCAGAGATGTGCTGCAAACGATTTTGAAAAATCGGCAAACGGAAATCGACAAATTTTGTCAAAAAATGGCCGGCGAACGGCAATCGACAAACGGCAAAATAAAAAAATCTCGTACAAAAACGATGCAAATATTTGCCTGATTCTAGAAAAAACTTTTATTGAATAAGACGTTCGTGGTTTGATTTTCACAAGCTACACTGAATTTTCGCTATTTATTTAACAAGCGCTCAGCCAAATCAATGGTCTATCAATTCACTGGATTTTCAGCGTTTCTTCCGAGTTGCGTGCCAAATCATATGCATGAGCTATCTCACTTCTTTTAACGAGATTCTCACAATTTCTTGAATGCTACATAATAAACTTTTGTAGCGAAGCAAAACAGTGACAAATTTCATTTTATTTTAGCAAAGGTCCTCTTTGAAAGAAAAGAAACGGAAGGTCCTTCATGATTTTCCGGTCGTTATCTTCCGTAGTCTACCGTAAGCATGGAAGCGGAGTTCAAATTCGTGTTAGTCGCTCCAAAGAATGCGCATATACGAAGTTTGGGCATAAATCACTCCCATTCCGGGAAAAATGCGATCGCGGACAGTCTCGATCAGGCTTTTTTTTTATTCTCCGGTCTTTTCCTTACTTGTTTTACTGAAAACCTGATAACAGCCTCCATAAACGCATTCGGCTCCTCAAATAACGTGCCTGGACGGAGTTTGGGCCCGGATCGTTTCCGTCTTAAAATCCGCAGTTGCAAACATTTAGTCGTTTTTGATTTTCCTGTCCTTTCCTTTCATCATTTACCGAGAACCTAGAAACAAATTCAATTTCATTTATTTTTCCCGAAGGTTACCTTTCTGGTTCGATTGTTGCTCCTCGATTTCCATTTTGGAGAAATGAAACCTCCAACAGACAATATTGTAGGATAGGAACAATTTTTAAAGCTTGTGACCCACAACCATGCAGAACGCCACCGACTGTCGCATTTTGAGCAACAGGTGAAAAATCGATAGTAAATATTCGATATTGCGTCATGATTAGAATTTCCCAAACAAGTGACCCACACCGATCAAAAATCATCACTCCCGGCCGCATTTTGTACAATAAGCGCGAAAATCGATGATGTTGACTGTCAATCGATGATGTGTCACGAGTACGAATACTGACAAGTTCAGTACTCACTCCAACGAACTGCATTGATTGACTGCAGATGTATCTACGCACCCTGGTCTCCACAGACGTAGCGTTTCCATGGAGCGCACTCCCACTGGGATCCCGTATACTTTCTACCGTGCCCGGCGCTTTCCCACTTGGGTCCTACACACTTTCTGAGGAGTCCTGCCGCCCTCACCGTGTTCCCGTGCGCCTTCTACGGCATCCTGCGCACTCTTGAGAACCTACTAACACCATATGGCGTTCCGAAAAGTACTTGCAAGGTCTCGTCGTATTCGTTCAGCTCAAAACCAAAACCGTCTCGAACAAGGCACAATCTTGGGCGGAAGCCTGTAAAAGTGTTGATTTTCATTACTTCATTTTTAAGGTTCAGTGAACGTCGGGTGGTTAATATGAACATGTTCACATGTTTTTGCCTATCTTTGACCTCAATGTTGAGGTTCCGCTAAAAACTGAGCTTTCAACTCCAAATTTGAATAATAGCGACCTGTCCCCATTTCCAGCCTCCTGCCCGAAAATGAGCTTCCTAGCTTCAAGTGTACCAACAAGATCGTGAAGGCCAACTGAAAGAGGAGATTCACATCATAACTTGGCGGGTTCTTCAATTTTACTTCAAAACTAGTAAACCATTACAAATCATTTTTGGGTGTTCACCCTAACTTTTTATGCTCTTTTGAATGGAAAAAATCATTTCCCCCAATTTTTCTCATACCGATGATTTCGGATTCGCGGTTTCGCGCACGTGCATTTTAAAACCAAATTGAGTGCGCGCTGCCTTCGCACCACAATTGTGATAAGCGTGTGATCATCTTTATGATAAGCGTAAAACCTATAAAAATCGTTCTTGGATGTCCCGTGCATTTCAAGGCAGTGTTCACGGTAATCACCATACTCGAGATTATCTGCTGGATAGATTGTTTGGCTCCTGGGTAGAGCTGAGATGGCGAGCAAATTGAGAAATATGCATGAGAAGTACCAGAAATCGTTCATTCTCACTCTGCTCCCGCACTCTCTGCAGGGCGGTTTGTTTTGACAATGAAATCTGGACCCGTAATTCAAAATTCTCTTCTCTCTGTTGCTCATTTCTTTTCTTTGGACCCTAATTAACACTGTTTCCCAGAAAACATTGTTCCATTTCCGACTGACCTTATTTTTCACCGGTCACGGCCACCGAGAACATGTTCATATGTTCTACAACCGGACCAAAAGTTCAGACCAAATGATATTCTCGCTGAAATAAGGTGTTTTTTTTGCGTTTTTCGCTGTTGCTCGTGATTATGGTAACTTTTTGTGGTTCACACATTGTTTTAAGTCAGAAACTCGGGAATGGAAATCTTTACGGGCAGTTTTCAGGATGAAAATGGTTTTTGTGGAGACCTAAGCTTTATGTTCATCTAAAAGGAGTGGTGAAGAAAAAACGGTGAAAACGGTGAAAAAAGTTGATACAACCGCGACCGACAATTTGAGTCATGCCGCCCACATTTTAGAGGAGTTGTCCACCCAAAAAAGCTGTTTCCGAAGATTGTATTACTCTCCGTGTCGAATGATTGTTACCTCCAAACAAGCGCATTAGAATCTTATTTGTGGAAAATTTTTAGTAGAAGAAACAAAAAAAACAAAGCCACACCTATGAAGTCAGACGTTTTAAATTTTGAATTCCAGGACTGCACCACAAACACAAAACAGGCGTAATTGAATACTCAATGGATATTTCGAAACATTTTTTTTTTCGAAAATTTCGGGGTCTGCAAATTTCGGGGTTTCCGCTATTATCCTCTACTTCGTAGATTTTCCTGCACTAAAAATATTGAGAACTTGGAAACGGTTTTTATCGTTAGCGCTGCATCTAAAGGCGGCACGCGCCCTCGTAAAAAAATGGTCGAGATAACATCATAAATAGGCCCCCATGAACGCAAAACTTTGATGTCGGGCAGGGCTCGAACCTGCATTGTACGCTCTCCGGTAGAGTATCACCATTGCACTATCCAGTACTCTGAGAGTTTTGACCGATTTATGGCCGAGAAATAGCCCACCAGGCTCCGCAGCGGCTCCTGGTGGGCCATTTCTAGCCTTTTTTCGCTGCTATGTTTCGGTTATTTCTAGGCTATCTCGAACAGAACCACGTTGTCCGCGAAATAGCCGAGAAATAGCCCACCAAAAGCCGCTGCGGAGCCCGGTGGGCTGCTTCCCGGATATTTCCCGGCAACTGGTGCTCTTCACACAGCCTCCAATGTGGAAATGAGATCTTTACTCACAATTTCAGATAATGATACCGTCGATTATAACTATCGTCATGTGTTCCGTGAGAAGACGTCCGAAGACGATACTGAGGTCTTTTTGCGTCGGTGTCTCACGACCACAAACGACGCCAAACACCTGGAGACACTGTTGGTTAATCGCATGCTGTCCCTACCAACTTGTCGCTAGCTTCGCTATTTCGGCTATTGTGATGTAACTCGTCCACTTATGGACCAATACAGAAGGAACCGCTATACCTTCCCTTCAATCGAGTTTTGTTGGAGTTGTCGTCGTTTTTCAATACTAAAGGTTCAGACCGTGGATTCATTCCACTAAATTGATATCATTTTTGGGCATGCATGCCGCCTTTGAAAGCAATGTTCACGATGATTTTCGTTCCCGAGTTTTCCTCTCAAAACAATGCGTTGGCCTCCAAGTTTTACCGTAATTACGAAGAAACAGCGAGAAACGCACCAAAACGTCTCATTTCAGTTACCTTATTCTCTGGCCTGGACTAGTTGTCCAAATGGATGAACATGTTCACGGTGGTGGTTACCGGTAAAAAATGGGGCTAATCAAAAAAAGAAGAGTACCCTCTATAAAACGTCATAATTCACATTATTCGAGGCGCCGCGCGCAACGTCTCGGCCTCCGCCTGCACTACGCTCTCTCTGCCTCTAACCTCCTCTCCGCACAAGCACGCGTAGGAATCAAGTGAATTTCGCCGGTTTATAGCCTGTAATTTAGGCAAAACAGTATTAGTTTGGATCTGAAAGTAACTGCGCAGCAACAGAGAGTACAGAATCGCAAAAGACGGTTCCACAAAACATGTCGTTGTCACAACGAACGCATCCAGTGAGGCTTAAGGGGCGGGTGCGATTTGAGGATTTCGTGCCCTTCTGGTGAGCTTTTCTCCACCTTTTCGTCATTTCAGTTCTACCCGGGGGCCAAATAATCGAACCGGCAATTAATCTCAATATCGAAGATTATCGTGAACACTGCCTTCAAAGGCAGTGTCCACGATGAAAATGGTTTTCGACTTTCAGGTCAAAATCGACAGTTTGGTGGCTTCGGGCAGCAATAACGTTTGAAAAACCTAGGAAAACGAGCTAAAAACGACCCCATAAGTCTTCAAAGTTCGGAACCCGTCAACTCGCCACACCCCAGATGCACTTTCCACACCCATCAATGGAACAGTTGCGCCTGCCGCCAGTACACGAGCTTCCGCTTCCGCCATGCCCATTATCAGTGGAGGGTGCGCACGGCGTTGGAGCGAGGGTGCGCGGCGGTTAATCAATCGACTGTCGCCAGCCACATGACGACTGCAAACAACCGATGACTGATGCCCGTCCAGCGCACATGAGGTAAGATGTTCCTTAATTATTTGAATTTATGCTCCACTTTTCAAAAATTTCCATTCTCTGCTCAAGGGTTTTTTTCTTTTTAAATGTGATGGTTTTTTGTCCTTTTGTAGTGTGAGGTCTCATGTGTATTTTCGGGTGTTTCCAAATAGACACCCCTGCAGAAATGTACAACCGTCGACTAGAAAGCACTGTCTGCAGGCCCCGAAGAAACGCGCCATTCACGCGCAAAAAATTTTAATTGAGGCCGAGTGATGATCGTCGGGTTTTCTCAATTTTTTTGTTTTCCTCGTTTTCCTGCTCTCTTTTCTATTGTTTTTTGTTTCTTCTGCGTGGTTACGAAGAAAAATAGTAATTTTAGGGGTTTCCGTGCTGGTTAGGGTGATAAAATCCTGATTTGATGCCAGGGAATAATCGAAATATCAATTATGATAATTTTTCATGGAATCACTATTTCTTATCCTTATCATTTGTACCAAGCCAAGCAGGAGATACAAAACTATAGAAGAATGGAAGGATCGGCGAAACACGAAAAATAGGACATCGATCATGCCTTGAAGGCTGGAAGAATAGAAAAGCTGGAGGGACGTGTTTTTTTTTCAATTCAGTGTTTATAACCGTTTCTGCAAAGCTGCACCGTCAAAATTGGATTTCCTCTGATTCGCACCTCCCGGAATCGCTAGGGCAAAAGATTGGCCCACGCACGGGGTTTTCCTCGCATGCCGCCGTCCAATTTGGATCTCCCCTGACCAATTCGGAATTCTCCGGATTAGCCGTCCAAATCGGGATTCTAAAATTGGCCCCCATTGAAGAATGGTACTTCAATATATAAGACCCTAGTATTTTCAAGGTCTGAAAAATGGATTACATGGTTTGGTCCTGCCCCTCAAATTTCTGTATTGAACGCTTCGAGATGAAAAAAACTCACTATGCCTACTACAAGGTTAGATGTGTAATAATCTGAGGATTTCCTCCGTAATACGTTGACACAAGAGTAATTCATAATGATTCATTGTGAAAAAACTCTTCCGTGCTAAAAATCCTCGGAAACAACTTCCCACCCAGCGACTTCGTATTTTGAAAAATGCGCGTATAGTATGGTGCACGTGGGCCGTAGCTGCGGACACATCGGAATTGAAGGTTGCACATTTCTGCAGGGGTGTCCAGCTGCGGACAGCCTGTATTTTCCAGGTGCATGTAATAGCATACATTATGCTCTTACATGCACTTGGAAACTTTCACTGGTGCTCCTGCTTGCATGGTTTGTATCCTTTCCTTTAGGAAGAGGCGATGTAGCTATTATCTAACTAGCTATCTTGGCTGTCTGCGAACAGCTGACTGCAGCTGTATTGAATAATTTTTCGTCTATTATCCCCTTCCTGCCCCCGTAAGGTGAGTTTTTTTTTCGCAAATCAATTTGTGCTAATAATTATTTTTGAGATGTTGTTAGCTACTTGCAGGGTGGTTTCTTTTCTTGGGAAGAGAATTTTTTTCGAAAAAATTTCCAGCTCTTTACGTTTTTTTGTTTGTTTGTGACGTTTTGTATTGTTCTTTTCATTGTAGGATGAACAGTTGGTTTTCTTACCGGTTTCATAAAAAAGGCTTTTCTCGAATCGCTCATCTTTGACGGCCTGAACGAACCCACTTAAACCAAACTTTTCATCTCGAAGTTTGCCCTTACTAACAAGTTGTTTTGGGATTAGGATAGTGCATCACTCTCCCTATGTTAGGGTCCAGTAAGGTCTACCCGCGGGTTTGACGAAAAATTCCACATAAAATACCGATTCTTGACGCCTTGAGGGGGTATTCGATTCGATTTTATTCACTTCGAGCGTTAACCCTACAGCAACGCTGTTTTTGGATAGTACATCACACTCCCTATGTTTTGGTGCTAGGGTCCACTAAGGTCTATCCACGGGTTTAACGAAAAATTCCACGAAAAATATTGATTTTCGACAGCTTGAGGGAGACATCCGATTCGATTTTTTCACTCTGAACGGTAACCTCAAATCAACGTCTTTTATGATTTAGGATAGTACATCACACTCCCTATGCTTAGGCACTAAGGTCAGGTAGGGTTTACTCACGGGTTTGACGAAAAGTTCCACGTAAAATACCGATTTTCGACGCCTCGAGGGGCGTACTTAATTCGAATTTTTTCTTTCCGAACGGCAACCCTACAGCAACGCTGTTTTTGGTTTTTGGATAGTACATCACACTCCCTATGTTTTGGTGCTAGGGTCCACTAAGGTCTACCCACGGGTTTAACGAAAAATTCCACGAAAAATATTGATTTTCGACAGCTTGAGGGAGACATCCGATTCGATTTTTTCACTCTGAACGGTAACCTCAAATCAACGGCTTTTATGATTTAGGATAGTACATCACACTCCCTATGCTTAGGCACTAAGGTCAGGTAGGGTTTACTCACGGGTTTGACGAAAAGTTCCACGTAAAATACCGATTTTCGACGCCTCGAGGGGCGTACTTAATTCGAATTTTTTCTTTCCGAACGGCAACCCTACAGCAACGTTGTTTTTGGTTTTGGATAATACATCACACTCCCTATGTTTAGGTTTTAGGTTCAGGTAGGAGGTGTAAGCAGCTGAATGCAAGCGGAAGGCATCCGGCGAGTATTGATATGGATATCGTAGCGTGGATTGTCTTTGGCATCACTCAGTACGGATAGGAGCAGAGCGATCAATCCCCTCCCGTCTGAAATTCAAGCGGAAGTTGGGCTTGGAGGTGTCATTCGTCATTACTATGACGAATGGCACCTCGTGAAATGGATTGGTGACAGGCTCCGGAAGGTATGACACTGAACCTGTAAAGATGCGCGTAACGTGCGATGGTTGGAGCATTTCAAGAAGGGGACCTGTGGCGAGTCATCGAAAAGTGTTTTGAGGATGGGTTGCCCATACGTGCCGTCCCCAACTCCTGCCTCTACCGTATTGCGGACATCCACGAATGGCCGAGGGTTCGAACAACATTTTTGCAAAAATGAGTTCGAGGCATAGACAAAACTTCAGGACGAGTTCACGCTTCCGTACCTGGAGTGCGCGCATGCACCGTATCCAGGTCCGCGGCGGGAATGCATTGCAATGGGAAGTGAAGCGTACGATGCTTTCCGTGCAGTTGTCCTGAAGAGGACTTTCCAAGAAGATCTGGACAAGGCAAGTTCATATGGAGGGACCTCGATATGCGAGGCGAAGAACGCAATGTATAAAATATATTGCCGCAAGGAGATTTTCTAGTGAGTTGATGATAATCGGATTTTCTATAGATACTTATGTTTTTTCGTCCAGTCGCGACATATCCCCTCCACACCATGATGGCGACAATGCACATGAATGCGTTGAGGCTTGGTGAATTGAGTGGGGGAAGGACGATACTGAAGATTACAGAGGTCCAGCGGAAGTGCTTCGCTAGAAAGGTCAAGCTGGCCCTCAAGTCTACAGTACTACATTTATGGCGCGAGGGGTTTGAGGAAGTTCTCGGTAGTCGTCTAACGGAGTTACGAAGTATGTTCAAAAACGACAACATCACGAGGGAAGCGGTGGAAAAAGTGGCTGCTGACGATGTTCCCGAACAAGAGCTCTGAGCTCCAGATATCTGCCCGAAAACGTTTACTAAATCAGTTTGTGATGCTACTCAATCAATTCGTATATTGTTACTAACGACACTGTCGAGAGTTTGTCACTGTATCGACGCTAGCCTTCTCCCTAACATGATTTTTAGGAGCAAGGTGCATCAGGGTTGCGACTCGGCAAAAAGGGGGCCGCTTGGGGTCGTATAATGTCTGGGTCAAAAGGAAAAAGATAGTAAATATGGTTTTTTTTTTGACAAATCAGACATTCAGACAATTTTAGACAAGAGAAGGCCCTGATTAACCTGGTTTCAGAATAAGTTCTAGCACAAAAAATTAACTACATTATTATCAATCCAAATAACAATTACGATGAAATCCTCAAAGAATTTCCCTACTCGCTGTCAGTGTTTGCCTAATTGGGCGTGCCCAGTTGTGTACTAGATTTTTTACTTTACACTCCAAATCACTTGAAGATGTTGTGGATGAAAGCATCTGGAAACCGGGGTAAAGTATGGTCGGCGATGGGGAATCCGCCAATATAGCATTACGGACACACGCCGGCAGCTCGTAACGTGCACGCATGCCGAGGCGACCGTAAGCCCACAGGATAAACGACCGATATGCATAGCAGCGAAACACCGTGAACCACAATCACACGATAAAAAGGTAAGGGTGCTCTGAAAAAAATATTGCAACTTGCTTTGCTCTGTGTTCCACCTCAATCAACTTCTTACCAGTATCGAAAATGCTGCCCTCTATTGCTAGTGACAACACCTAAATTGATAATTACACCCGTACATGAATGTCAAAAACCGCTAAGCATCGGGTCTCTAATTGCAAGGTACGTTCCCCGATTGTCACCTCTTTGCTTAACAGAAACATATCGAAATTTTGGTTTTTCATGGCCTAAAGAATAGACTCTTGCACTCTGCGCCAAAGACCTTCAAGTACTTGCTTTCCCTCGCAGTAAGTTTGTCCAGCATCCGGGTTAAGGGCCTCACGACAGCAGTCTTTTTCGCGGATCGTGGTGAAGTTCACACGCAATCCAAAAGAACACCACTGGGTGGCAGTAGCCCAGGATGAGGGCAAAGCACTGCCAAGCAGGAGGCACTTCCTAAAAAAGCTCTGAAAGGTGCGTGCGGAGCTCATACGTAACCTATTTGCCCTTGATCCTCTGATGGGCGAGCCCTCTCTCGTGTTAGACGCTTGTCAAGGAATCTCTGTACAACTCCTGGCTCGGCAAACCCCGTAACAACGGAACATGTGACTTGGTCGTTCGACATCATCGTGTGTTGTGCCAATACAAGCTTATGTCGCCCTACACTTAGCTTTGCCCTCTCCCAAACACAAATATGTATGAACAAGGTACACACCCACGCCGCTTCGCGGCGTACTTGTAGGCGCTTATTATGACGCATAAAATAATCGAATTATTGCCAAATGAGAACTTACCTATTATCGTTTCTCGAAAAGCAGTCCGATCTCACACATTTTCCCCGGGGTCTGGCGCGCTTCCAGTTGGGTACCATCAACTTTCCCCGGCGCATGGCGCACCCCAAGTTGAGTCCCACACTCTCTCCCCGGGGCCTGGCGCACTCCCACTTGGCCCCAACACACTACTCGGCGCTTCGCGCACCCTCAGTTGGGTCTCACACACTTTTCTCAGCGCTTGGCGCACCCCCAGTTGGATCCCACATACTTTCCCACGCGCATGGCGCACCCTCTCTTGATTCCCACAAACTTTTCGTGGCGCCTGGCGCATCCCCAGTTGGCTCCCACACACTTTCCCCGGGTCTCGGCGCACCCCATTCGGGTACCACACACTTTCACTGGCGCTCAGCGCACTCGCAGTTGGGTCCCACATACTTTCCCCCGGCGCATGGCGCACCTCTGTTGGGTTCAACACACTTTTCACGACTTTCGGCGCACTCGCATTTGGATCCGTCACACTTTTCCTGGCGTTCGGAGCACTCATAGTTGGGCTCCACACTTTCTCCGGCGCTCACCGCACTCCCGCTTGGGTCCCTTACCCTTTCCTCGGTGCTTGGCGTACTCCCAATTGGGCCCAGCGCACTTTTCCTGGCGCTTCGCGCACCCTCAGTTGGGTCCCACACACTTTTCGCAGCGCTTGGCGCACCCCCAGTTGGGTCCAGCGCACTTTTTCGTGGCGCCTGGTGCACCCCCAGTTGGCTCCCACACACTTTTCGCAGTGCCTGGCGCATCCCAAGTTGGCTCCCACACACTTTTCGCAACGCCTGGCGTACCCCCAGTTTAATCCCACACTTTTTATTCGGTGTCTGGGGCGCACTCCCACTTGGGTCCCACACACATTCCCCGGGTCTCGGCGCACCCCATTCGGGTACCACACACTTTCACTGGCGCTGAGCGCACTCGCAGTTGGGTCCCACACACTTTTCTCAGCGCTTGGCGCACGCCCAGATGGGTCCCACATACTTTCCCCCGGCACATGGCGCACCCCTTGTTGGGGTCAACACACTTTTCACGACTTTCGGCGCCCTCGCATTTGGATCCGTCACACTTTTCCTGGCGTGCGGAGCACTCATAGTTGGGCTCCACACTTTCTCCGGCGCTCACCGCACTCCTGCTTGGGTCCCTTACCCTTTCCTCGGTGCTTGGCGTACTCCCAATTGGGCCCAGCGCACTTTTCCTGGCGCTTCGCGCACCCTCAGTTGGGTCCCACACACTTTTCGCAGTGCTTGGCGCACCCCCAGTTGGGTCCAGCGCACTTTTTCGTGGCGCCTGGCGCACCCCCAGTTGGCTCCCACACACTTTTCGCTGTGCCTGGCGTACCCCCAGTTTATTCCCACACTTTTCCCCCGATGTCTGGCGCACTCTCGCTTGGGTCCCACACACTTTCCCCGGGTCTCGGCGCACCCCATTCGGGTACCACACACTTTCTCCGGCGCTCAGCGCACTCGCAGTTGGGCCCCGCAAACGTTCCCCGGTGCTTGGCGTACTCCCAATTGGGTCCAGCGCACTTTTCCTGGCGCTTCGCGCACCCTCAGTTGGGTCCCACACACTTTTCGCAGCGCTTGGCGCACCCCCAGTTGGGTCCCACACACTTTTCGCAGCGCCTGGCGTGCCCCCAGTTTAATCCCACACTTTTTCTCCGGTGTCTGTGGCGCACTCCCACTTGGGTCCCATACACTTCCCCGGGTCTCGGAGCACCCCATTCGGGTACCACACACTTTTCCTGGCGCTTCGCGCACCCTCAGTTGGGTCCCATACACTTTTTGCAGCGCTTGGCGCACCCCCAGTTGGGTCTCACATACTTTCCCCCGCACATGGCGCACCCTCTTTTGATTCCCACACACTTCTCGTGGCGCCTGGCGCACCCCCAGTTGGCTCTCACACACTTTTCGCAGTGCCTGGCGTACCCCCAGTTTATTCCCACACTTTTTCCCCGATGTCTGGCGCACTCTCACTTGGGTCCCAGACACTTTCCCCGGGTCTCGGCGCACTCCCATTTGGGTCCAACACACTTTCCCTGGCGCTCGGCGCACTCGCACTTGGGTCCAACACACTTTTCTCGGCGCACTCGCACTTGGGTCCTACA
Organism: Aplectana chamaeleonis; assembly: GCA_029168955.1. Lineage (NCBI taxonomy): Eukaryota > Metazoa > Nematoda > Chromadorea > Rhabditida > Cosmocercidae > Aplectana > Aplectana chamaeleonis. The sequence continues at coordinate 555,250 of JAPDOI010000246.1, read as the reverse complement.
CATTTCTCGGCGCTCGGAGCACTCACAGTTGGGTTCTGCACTTTTCCCGGCGCTCGGAGCACTCACAGTTGGGTCCCACACACTTTACCCGGCGCTTCACGCACTCCCAGTTGGGTCCCGCAAACGTTCCACGGTGCTTGGCGTACTCCCAATTGGGTCCAGCGCACTTTTCCAGGCGCTTCGCGCACCCTAAGTTGGGTCCCACATACTTTCCCCCGCGCATGGCGCACCCTCTCTTGATTCCCACACACTTTTCGCAGCGCTTGGCGCACCTCCCGTTGGGTCCCACACACTTTCTCTGGCGCTCAGCGCGCTCGCAGTGGGGTCCCGTACACTTTCGCCGGCGCCTGGCGCATCCCCAGTTGGGTCCCACATACTTTTTTTCCCGGCGCATGACGCACCCCCAGTTGGGACACATACACTTTAGCCGGCTCTTGGCGCATCCCCAGTTGGGTCCCGCAAACGTTCCCCGGTGCTGGGCGCACTCCCATTTGGGTCCAACACACTTTTCTCGGCTTTCGGCGCACTCGCAGTTGGATCCGACACACTTTTCCTGGCGCTCGGAGCACTCACAGTTGGGTTCCACACTTTCCCCGGCGCTCAGCGCACTCCCTCTTGGGTTACTTACACTTTCCCCGGCTCTCAGCGCACTCCAAGTTGGGTCCAACACACTTTACCCGGCACTCGGCGCACTCCCGGTGGGGTCCAACACACTTTTCTCGGCGCTCGGCGCACTCGCAGTTGGGTCCGACACTTTTCTCGGCGCTCGGAGCACTCACAGATGGGTCCCACACACTTTACCCGGCGCTTCACACGTTCCCAATTGGGTCCCGCAAACGTTCCCCGGTGCTGGGCGCACTCCCATTTGGGTCCAACACACTTTTCTCGGCTTCCGGCGCACTCGCAGTTGGATCCGACACTCTTTTCCTGGCACTCGGAGCACTCACAGTTGGGTCCGACACACTTTCTCCGGCGCTCAGCGTATTCCCGCTTGGGTCCCTTACACTTTCCCCGGCGCTCAGCGCACTCTCAGTTGGGTTCAACTTACTTTTCCCGGCGCTTGACGAATTCCCAATTCGGTACAACACACGTTTCCCGTCGCTCGGCGCACTCCCAGCTGGGTTCGGCACACTTTTCTCGACGCACTCGCAGTTGGGTCCGACACTTTTCTCGGCGCTCGGAGCACTCACAGTTGGGTCCCACACGCTTTCCCCGGCGCTCAGCGCACTCCCAGTTGGGTTCAACATACTTTTCCCGGCGCTTGACGAATTCCCAATTCGGTACAACACACGTTTCCCGGTGCTCGGCGCACTCCCAGCTGGGTCCGGCACACTTTTCTCGACGCATTCGCAGTTGGGTCCGACATTTTTCTCGGCGCTCGGAGCACTCACATTTGGGTTCCACACACTTTACCCGGATCTCAGCGCACTCCATGTCGGGTCCAACACCCTTTACCCGGCGCTCAGCGTACTCCCAGTTGGGTTCAACATACTTTTTCCGGCGCTTGACGAATTCCCGATTCGGTACAACACACGTTTCCCGCGCTCGGCGCACTACCAGCTGGGTCCGGCACACTTTTCCTGGCGCTTGGAGCACTCACAGTTGGGTTCCTTACACTTTCCTCGGAGCTCGACGCACCCCTTCAGTCGGGTCCAACACACTTTTCTCGGCGCTCGGCATACTCCCATCCTGTACAACCTCCCCGGCGCTTGGCGCACTCCTAACTGAGTCTTGCACACTCTTCTCGACGCACTTGCAGTTGGGTCCAGCGCACTTTTCCCGGCGCTCGGAGCTTTCACAGTTGGGTTCCTTACATTTCCCCGGCGCTCAGCGCACTACCAGCTGGGTCCGGCACACTTTTCCTGGCGCTTGGAGCACTCACAGTTGGGTTCCTTACACCTTCCCCGGAGCTCGACGCACCCCTTCAGTCGGGTCCAACACACTTTTCTCGGCGCTCGGCATACTCCCACTTTGGTCCTGTACAACCTCCCCGGCGCTTGGCGCACTCTTGACTGGGTCCTGCACACTTTTCTCGACGCACTTGCAGTTGGGTCCAGCGCACTTTTCCCGGCGCTCGGAGCACTCACAGTTGGATTCCTTACATTTCCCCGGCGCTCAGCGCACTTGCAGTTGGGTCCGACGCACTTTTCCCGGCGCTCGGAGCACTCACAGTTGGGTTCCTTACATTTCCCCGGTGCTCAGCGCACTCCCAGTTGGGTTCAGCATACTTTTTCCGGCGCTTGACGAATTCCCGATTCGGTACAACACACGTTTCCCGGCGCTCGGCGCACTACCAGCTGGGTCCGGCACACTTTTCCTGGCGCTTGGAGCACTCACAGTTGGGTTCCTTACACTTTCCCCGGAGCTCGACGCACCCCTTCAGTCGGGTCCAACACACTTTTCTCGGCGCTTGACGAATTCCCAATTCGGGACAACACACGTTTCCCGGCGCTCGGCGCACTCCCAGTCGGGTCCAACACACTTTTCTCGGCGCTCGGCATACTCCCACTTGGGTCCTGTACAACCTCTCCGGCTCTCGGAGCACTCACAGTTGGGTTACTTACACTTTCCCCGGAGCTCAGCGCACCCCTTCAGTCGGGTCCAACACACTTTTCTCGGCGCTCGGCACACTCCCACTTAGGTCCTGTACAACCTCTCCGGCGCTTGGCGCACTCCTAACTGGGTCCCGCACATTCTCTGTTCAACGGTCAACGGTCACTGGTCAACCTTCACCGGTCAACGGTCACCGGTCACCGGTCAACGGTCACCGGTCAACTCTTAGCCGTTTATTATAATGTATGATAATATCGTCTTCCATGTAAAACAGCTTGTAAAACACAAAGTGTTTATATCAAAGTATAATTTTCAACGAGAATATGCGGGATACAGCCAAATCATTTAAATACGGCAAGCCAGCCACTGCGACTTGCGACACACGATTCTCACAAGACTGGACCGAATTGTCGTTTGCGCAATACTACCAAAATGAGCGTCTGTACTGTGAATCATTTAGCGTCCGCTATTTCGACTTTCGGCTCTCTTACTGCAAATACAGCTCTAGTTCCCAATCATATGTGGATTGAGAATTCATGGTGCAGTCAACCAGGAAAGAGAGTGGGTGCTTGACGACAAAACGGTAAACCTTGGAAGAATTTTTGATAACGTCAACACTTCAGCGCCGCTAAACAGATCCGCTCAAGCCCCAGAAAAGTCGAATGTCGACGGTCACCTAAGTACAACATACAATGCAGTGGACCAACAAATCTATCAACAGCTCGTTTTAGGGGCCCGTTACACTACACAAGCTCGGAGTCTAACCAGTTAGGCTCCAGCAAACGATTTATCGATATCTCCTGTATGCTGCGAGATCCTCCATTCCAAAACTTTACGTTCGCCCCCAACGGAGCAAGGCAGTGGTGCTGTCTGGCATTTTCACCAAATTGAAGTCAAAGCTGGTTCGGTACCAAATCGAACGTGAATTGATAAGAAGGATCAAATAATTAATTTACATGGGTTAATCCTTTTGTGTTATTTCAGCATCTAATATACCAAAGCATCTGAAATTCCTGAAACCGATAGGCGACCCCACTGAAATATAGTGTTGATGGGCCTAAAGACGTTATTCGGGGCGGGAAGAAGAATATACCCTAACCCAAACGAGTGGGCAAGGGGCGGTGGCCATCGTGTATCAACACCCCTGAGGAGGTGGGAGAAAAGGGGAAGAGCGAGGTTCCTGATTGGACGCAACGCGGGGCTGGCCCGTGTTGCGTCCAATCGGGAACCTCGTCCCTATGTTCGGCAGGTTTTTGCATATTGAGGTGAGCTAAATTTTTATACTTGACCTTTGCTTCCTCCGCACCTTTTATTTTCCATTCTTCAGAAGGAGAATTGCCATGGAACAGGGCAGGGGAAGGCAAAGAGCAACGCCCTCTAAATCTCGTACAGGCGCTCACGGATACACACCTCAATGCAGGTGTTCCTAAAATAGGTGATTTTTTGCCTTACCTATGCCTATTTTGCCTATGGATATATTTGTCGTGTTAAGTGGGCTATTCACAGACGACGATGATGGAGTTGCCGTGGTTTTCAAAACCGAAGAAGAAAGTACGGTAAGGCCGGGCATATAATTATGGCTTTGTTTCACGGGCATTGATAATCAAATTTTTTCCTAGAACTTTCAGAAAACCTCCCAAGAAGGAATTGGATGCGCTGATGAAGTCGCCGATTACGCTGAGTGATGGAGAGGATCTGGACGTATTGGAAGAGGAAGTCGTGGTACAAACAACTCCAGCCGCGAAAGTCAAGAAGTTCAAGAGGACTAGTGCTGCGTAGGTTTTGCGTAATCATTTTTCCACTGTTTGATAAATTGTATGTATGCTTTTCAGATTAGCGCGAGAGGCAATTCACAAGTTTAAGGACGTGCTGACGTGCTTGTACGACGAAGAGCTGAAGCTAGCCAAAATGAAGCAAGAGGAAACTGCGGCCACGATAGAGCTCCGGAAAATGGAGATGGTAAAGGCCCGAATGGAAGTGGAATTGCTGACCTTGAAGAAGTCAATGGCGACTTTTAGTGCTATGCCGATGGTTCAGGTACCTCACAGTCAGTACCAGTACGTTTACACTAATTTGCGATGACTGTTCAGTAATCACTGCTTTAATACTTAAAGGCACTGTTCGCGATGGAAATCGCTTTTCTGTTTTTTTGCCTATCTTGAAACCGGTCCCATTCTGATTCCAATGATGCTTCTGGAATTGTACAAGACCTTCTGGGAATGGAGTTATGGTCCCTCAAAAATTGAGCTAGGGAAAATGGTGGACGAGTTTTCCGAGGCTTGTAACTTCCGACTTTTGCAGCCAATGTATGCGAGCTGAACTGAGTAAAGAGAGAAGTTGGGAATGAAGGGAAGAACGGGGCTTTTGATCGGAAACCATCGCTCAACTCACGATTTCGAGTGTTCTTTTGTTCACGTCGAGGGGAGGGAAGAGGCGGTACTTGCCCACAATGGCGGGGTTCGTCCACTTTTCTAAGCCGTTTCGCTGCTCCTGGGTAGCTTTTCGTCCCGTTTCTTCAACGCTGTTCTCCTTCCGAGAGCCACGAGAAGCGTTTGTCTTGAAAAATTCGAGAATGAAGTTCATCGCGAACAGTGCCTTCAATGTTTCATTGAGCACTGTTGCATGAGGACGTGGATGCGCGGATTTTTTTTGACAAGAAGCAATCAATATTTTGGCTAATGCACTCAAGTATTTCTGACAATCTGAATTTTGTCCAAATAATGCTAGAACCATAATACTAGCTAACACATCTGCACATCCTTGATTGCGATCGTAGGCCTTAAGACCTAAATAGTATTTACTCGATTCGAGACTGGTGAAAACGAATCGGTGTGTTGTGTTACGGTGCAACATATTGCTCAGGTATTACATATGATTTCGCATTCCGTGTTCTATTATGCAGTCAATATAAAAAAATTTCATTTGACTCCGTACTGTTCCTCTACAATCTGGAATAGCATTATTATTCACAAAACTATTAGGCTTGTCTAAAACATCGATCTAAGATGTGCCGTTGAAAGGTGTTCATCCCTGGCCTATCTCCATCATTGATAAGATCTCCTGCGTCTGAGTACTGTTGGGGCGCAGCTTCGTGTTCGCCGAAGGGGCGTTCTTTTTCAGAATGCACAAGTTCCTCAGGCAGCAGCTTGCGACTATTATTTTAGCCGCTCTTGTTAGATTGCACCTTAAATTGCATTGGACTACTTCTGATATGCGAACTGATGAATTTCCTTCTCGCCTGATTTCAGTGTGAAGCGCCTGGAATTCAGGCTTCAAAGATCCAAGCGCATTCTCAATTATTACTCTTCCTGGGCATGCCGCATTGGTGTAGCGCGTTTCTGAAAAAAATCAGGGTGAAAATCACAAATAGGGATGCTTCCCCTAAAATAGTCTCACCTGCATAATATCGGTTGTCACCTATTATAGGATTTAAGAGAAAATGCTCAGCGCGATATGCGCTATCAATCGGAAGAACTTTTTTTCTGCTTGGCATCGAGTTATCGGTAAATCTGACTTGATCGGAAAACCTAAAGAATTTACGGTCGGGAACTTGTCTGTAAGGCCACACTTCTATGAGAGAGATAATTAGCTCACACGTGAATCATGCGCCCTGCCGGGATACTTTTCGCTTATCCACAAGAAAGTCTGATTGATATCGGCAGTCGCGCCCATGTTTTTAGAGTGATAGGGTTTTCTGATAGGAGTGGAGCTTAAATCACTGCCAAACACGGTTACGCCCACTTCTTGATGATAGCAGAGTGGGCTACAGTTTTGGGCGCCAAGAAAGAAGGCCGCGGCGATTTGGAATAGAGTTCTTTCTTGGCGCCCAAAGCTGCAGCCCATCGCGAACCATCGCGGTACAGTCTAGGACCGCGGTACATTCCCCGGACTGCCGCGGCAAACTTTCTCAGAGAATGGAGTCAGTGCTCGCAGCAACAGAGTGAAGTCACATTTGCAAAATGAATGCAAATCTACATTTTTTCATTTGCTGCGTCAATTTTCGCGGCTCCTTTTTCAACACTGCCTTGAAGGAGAACAAAGTTTACCTTAAGTAAGATTTAATCCTATCCTACTATATATATATTTTGGTAAATTTGTGGGTGCATGTGTGTGTATACTCTACAGCAATGGAAGTAGGACCTGGTGAGGTTGCGGACTCTTCCTAACATACTGTAGTCTGATTGTGTTATCACTCAATTTCTCGGAGAAACTGAGATTGGTCGGTGAGTTTTTGTTTTCACACTCGCATTTTCACCTGTTTTCATTGCTTCCATAGATGTAGTCAGATCGGTGAAAACACAGACTCACCGATTTATCACAGCGGTTTCGGAAAAATGATTGATACCACTAGCAAAATTTCGTATGTTAGGACGAGTCCTCAACCTCACCAGGTCCTACTTCCATTGCTGCAGACTATATATATATGTATGTATGTATGTATGTATGTATGTATGTATGTATGTATGTATGTATGTATGTATGTATGTATGTATGTATATATGTATGTATGTATGTATGTATGCATGTATGTATGTATGTATGTATATATGTATCTATGTATGCATGTATGTATGTATGTATGTATGTATGTATGTATGTATGTATGTATGTATGTATGTATGTATGTATGTATGTATGTATGTATGTATGTATGTATGTATGTATGTATGTATGTATGTATGTATGTATGTGTGTGTGCGTTTCTCTGTGTGTTTGTTTGACCGTTTATTCGGCTTGACTTTCAAGACGGGCGACCTTACGGGTACGGACTCAATAGCGCGCAGAACGCCGTAGAAAGTGTGTGGGTACTAAGTGGGATTTCGCAAAGAGCCGCAGAAAGTGTGCGGGACCCAGTGGTAGTGCGCCGGACGCCGTAGTGGGAGTGTGGGGTCCGAGTGGGAGTGAGCGAGCCGTCGTAGAAAATGTGCGAGACCTAGGTGCTGCTATGCAGGACAACGTAGAGAGCGTGCAAGACCCAAGGGAGTGCACCGTAGGAAGTGTGCGGGCCCGAGGGACAGTGCGCCGGACGCCGTATAAAATGTGGGGAACCCAAGTGAGAGTGCGCAGGACGCCGTAGAAAGTGTGTGGGACCCAAGTGGGAGTGCGCCGGACGCCGTAGAAAGTGTACGGGACCCAAGTGGGAGTGCGCCGGACGCCGTAGAAAATTTACTGGGGCGCGCAGAATGCCGTAGAAAGTGTGCGGGACCCAAGGTAGGGTGCGCAGGACGCCTTAGAAAGTGTACGGGACCCGAGTCGGAGTGCGCAGGACGCAGTAGAAAGTGTGTGGGACCCAAGTGGGAGTGCGCCGGACGCCGTAGAAAGTGTGTGGGACCCGAATGCGAGTGCGCCGGACGCCGGAGAAAGTGTGCGGGACCCAAAAGGGAGTGCGCAGGACGCCTTAGAAAGTGTGCGGGACCCGAGTGGGAGTGCGCAGGACGCCTTAGAAAGTGTGTGGGACCCAGTGGGAGTGCGCCGGACGCCGCAAAAAAATAACTGGGGCGCGCAGAATGCCGTAGAAAGTGTGCGGGACCCAAGGTAGGGTGCGCAGGACGCCTTAGAAAGTGTACGGGACCCGAGTCGGAGTGCGCAGGACGCCGTAGAAAGTGTGTGGGACCCAAGTGGGAGTGCGCCGGACGCCGTAGAAAGTGTGTGGGACCCGAATGCGAGTGCGCCGGTGAAAGTGTGCGGGAGCTAAGTGGGAGTGCGCAGCACGCCTTAGAAAGTGTGCGGGACCCGAGTGGGAGTGCGCAGGACGCCGTAGAAAGTGTGTGGGACTTGAGTGGGAGTGCGCCGGACGCCGTATAAAGTGTGTGGGACCCGAATGCGAGTGTGCCGGACGCCGGAGAAAGTGTGTGGGACCCAAGGTAGAGTGCGCCGGACGCCGTAGAAAGTGTGAGGGACCGAAGTGGGAGAGCGGACAACTTCAAAATTATTTTGTGCGTCTAGAAGAGAGTGTATACCACCCCTTTCTCCACGTCCCCCCCCTTAACCACTCATTTCAACTGCTTAGCTGTTTATATGCATTGACCTTTCTAAATCGGGTTTATATACGATTGAAATGTGATTTAATCATAATTCTGTAAAAAAGGGGTCTCCAAAGCAGAAGTGGTTTGGTTAGCGTTACAAATGCTTCAACAAAAAGGGAACAATAGGAAAGCGGAAAGAGGAGAGTCTACAAAAATGAACAATATCCTCCAAGAACTCTCTTCTTTTTCGAAACTTCTAAACAGCGGAAACAAACCGTTGTGGTTCTCTATGAGGAAGCGCTTTTGGCTCCATAAAGGACTTTGATTATGTGAGTGCCGATAAAATATGTATATATGCATGTAAACCTAATAGCTATCATTAAAAGGGAGATGATGTTAAATTGTTTTAGGAACCAGTCAATTCTTCCTCGTAAAATACCACAACGGTTTTGTTTCCGCTGTTTGGAAGTTTCGAAAAAGAAAAGAGTTCTTGGAGGATATTGTTCATTTTTGTAGACTCTCCTCTTTCCGCTTTCCTATTGTTCCTTTTTGTTGAAGCATTTGTAACGCTAACCAAACCACTTCTGCTTGGGAGACCCCTTTTTTACAGAATTGTTCACTTTTTCTTGATATTACGCTGTAATATCCCATGCAAGAATTTCGAACAAAGACCTCTTCATCTCCCACTGGATCAGTCCTCTTTCTGTGGTCACAAGAATCAATGACCCAAACTGTTGTAAAACTATCTCAGAAAAATCACTCGATGTGAAAAAGCGCGCCCATGCCGATCACTTTTTCCGCAGGGCTACCGTAATCATTCTTGAACAAAACATGATAACGAATGTAAACACACGCTCATAACATGCGGGGTATAAAGAGCGGAGGAGCGGTATGCATTCATTCACACACCGCTCTCCTCGAGAAGCCACTGGGGAGTGGCTGAGGAGGTCAGAAATTGTGCAAACATGTTTGTTGGCTATTAGGATGTGCTCATAACCATGCTGACACTTGGAAAAAATTTTAAGGAGGGTTACGGTAGCCCTGCGGAAAAAATGATCGGCATGAGCGTGCTTGTCTCGATGTGGCTGACAAGACCGATGTTCACATGATATTAGCTAAGAAATGAATGATATCCATGATATCGTTCCACATAATTCATTCATATTGATCACGTCAGCCACATCTGGCTACACCGGGTGTTATTTGCACCTTCCATGTTTTTCATACGTATCGAACGGGTCGGCCACTGTGATTTTCTCAACCAACTCTGACAGGGACCTTAGGCCCCGGTTATAGTTGGTCGCCCAGACGTAGCCAGCCCGGTCGATAATCATGAAAGCCTGCTGGCCTACAGCCGGATGCAGAATCTGCCTGCAGTTCTTCGCTTTCAAATGAAACTAACTTAAAACCGGGACAGTCAGAAACTACCTTCCATTCCATCTGGACACTTTCACATCAGTGGAACAAAGCAGTTTTACATACTCATTATTTCGTTTCCGTTGCCCCATTCCTTCGCAGAACAGCCGCTTCGATTCCATGAATCTGATATGAAAAAGCTCTGCTGAGCTGCGAATGGAGATAGTTCTAACAATTTGTTTTTGAATTTGGATGCTAATAAGCAAGCATATACCATTTATTGCAGAAAAAATCAGTAGGCTGGTGAAGAAGGAAGAGGAGCACTCAAAATGGGGTTGTGTGAATGACCTTACGAAACTGAAAAAGCAGCCTGGCAACATGACCTGACATGACTCACATAACATCTCAAACTTTCTGCTTGCTATGCTTGTCATCCATACACTTTTACAGAAGTTTTGCAAGGTGTTCTCTCCTGCGCGAATTCCGGGGCATAATTTCTCGAATGGCTAGCATCGAGTCTGGGCTCCTGCTCACTCTACAGGGTGGTCTTCACAACTTTTCGGATGAGCAGCAACGGGTCCCGAACACCTGCCCACTATCCGGGTTTCCACGACGTCCCGATGACTTCATCAGAAGCTCGAAGCACTTTTCACGACGTCCCGATGACGTCATCAGAAGCCCGAAGCACTTTTGGGACTATCCTAGACGGGGAAGGGGTCACCCACGATTTTCCCATGAAAATGAATGGAAAACCTGATAAAAGATGTTTGATGCTGCTATCAATCATTGTTGTTGATGAAGTTCTGTAGAAATACTTCGATTGATAGCGTTATAGATCGGTGGTTCATTCCATTTCTGACTTGAATCTTGAGTGCCCCCCCCCGTCTAGGATAGTCCCGCACTTCTCATGATGTCCCGATGACGTCATCAGAAGCCCGAAGCACTCTTGGGACTATCCTAGACGGGGGGGGGGCCCCCACGACTTTCTCATGAAAATGAATGGAAACCTTGATAAAAGGTGCTTGATGCTGCTATCAGTCATTGTTGTTCATGAAGTTGTGTAGAAATACTTTGATTGATAGCGTTATAGATCGGTGGTTCATTCCATTTCTGACTTTAATCTTGAGTGCCCCCCCCCCCCGTCTGGGGTAGGCCCGCACTTTTCACGACGTCCCAATGACGTCATCAGAAACTCGAGGTACTTTTCACGACGTCCCGATGACGTCATCAGAAGCCCGAAGCACTTTCACGACGTCCCGATGACGTCATAAGAAGCCCGAAGCACTTTTCACGACGTCCCGATGACGTCATCAGAAACCCGAAGCACTTTCACGACGTCCCGATGACGTCGTCAGAAGCCCGAAGCACTTCTCACGACGTCCCGATGACGTCATCAGAAGCCCGAAGCACTTTTCACGACGTCCCGATGACGTCATCAGAAGCCCGAAGCACTTTCACGACGTCCCGATGACGTCATCAGAAGCCCGAAGCACTTTTCACGACGTCCCGATGACGTCGTCAGAAGCCCGAAGCACTTTTCACGACGTCCCGATGACGTCATCAGAAGCCCGAAGCACTTTTCACGACGTCCCGATGACGTCATCAGAAGCCCGAAGCACTTTCACGACGTCCCGATGACGTCATTAGAAGCCCGAAGCGCTTTTCACGGCGTCCCGATGACGTCATCAGAAGCCCGAAGCACTTTTTACGACGTCCCGATGACGTCATCAGAAACCCGAAGCACTTTCACGACGTCCCGATGACGTCGTCAGAAGCACGAAGCACTTTTCACGACGTCCCGATGACGTCATCAGGAGCCCGAAGCACTTTTCACTACGTCCCGATGACGTCATCAGGAGCCCGAAGCACTTTTCACTACGTCCCGATGACGTCATCAGAAGCCCGAAGCACTTTCACGACGTCCCGATGACGTCATCAGAAGCCCGAAGCACTTTTCACGGCGTCCCGATGACGTCATTAGAAGCCCGAAGCACTTTCACGACGTCCCGATGACGTCATCAGAAGCCCGAAGCACTTTTCACGACGTCCCGATGACGTCATCAGAAGCCCGAAGCACTCTCACGACGTCCCGATGACGTCATCAGAAGCCCGAAGCACTTTTCACGACGTCCCCATGACGTCATCAGAAGCCCGAAGCACTTTCACGACGTCCCGATGACGTCATCAGAAGCCCAAGCACTTTTCATGACGTCCCGATGACGTCATCAGAAGCCCGAAGCACTCTCACGACGTCCCGATGACGTCATCAGAAGCCCGAAGCACTTTTCACGACGTCCCGATGACGTCATCAGAAGCCCGAAGCACTTTCACGACGTCCCGATGACGTCATCAGAAGCCCGAAGCACTTTTCACGACGTCCCCATGACGTCATCAGAAGCCCGAAGCACTTTCACGACGTCCCGATGACGTCATCAGAAGCCCGAAGCACTTTTCATGACGTCCCGATGACGTCATCAGAAGCCCGAAGCACTTTTCACGACGTCCCGATGACGTCATCAGAAGCCCGAAGCACTTTTCACGACGTCCCGATGACGTCATCAGAAGCCCGAAGCACTTTCACGACGTCCCGATGACGTCATCAGAAGCCCGAAGCACTTTTCACGACGTCCCCATGACCTCATCAGAAGCCCGAAGCACTCTCACGACGTCCCGATGACGTCATCAGAAGCCCGAAGCACTTTTCACGACGTCCCGATGACGTCATCAGAATCCCCCCTCACCTACGAATCGGTTAATTACCAGCCTACGTACCTCCTACCAACTTACCTGTCTGCCAAGTTGATTGCCTGAGACCATTGGCAGTGGCTATTAGCAGTGAGGACTGAAAAGCGTGACGGCCCACGGCCTACGGCCCACGGCCTACGGCCCACGGCCTACGGCCCACGGCCTACGGCCTACGGCTCACGGCCTACGGCGCACACCATGAAATTTTCTTAAGCTTTCGGGCTCACAACTTTGTTATTTGTGAAGCGATTTTGCTGAAATTCGGACAGCAGGTGTCTTCTGGACCCCTTCGCTTATATCCAGAAGGAAATCTTCAGAAATTCTGTTTCAAAGATTCTATAAACTATTTTATAAAATTCTAAGTGATCACAAGGCCTAGGCAAAACCAAACCTCTCCAGCCGCTTCGCGGCTGGAGCGATATGCATCCAGGAAACACAAACATCACTATACTTCATTCGGCAATAAAGGTAGCAGGGTGTCGGTTGGTCATGGGGGAATTTACTAAACCTCAAACAGCGGTTGTCTTTATCATGACAGAAATGAATATAAATGAACTAACACTTTAAGACCTCATAAAACTGAAGAAGGGTCGGTGTGCAAGTGCACAAGAAAGGAGGTCAGCAGGGTTTGCAAGGTTTGAAATGTTTTGTAATTTCTGATTGCTCGAGTGTTGTCGCCGAAACCAGCTTTCAGGCCGCCGCAACCAAACTCCAGCGGCAGAGGCCGGCGATAGGCGGCAAGCGTGAAAACTTCTGAACGCCGACTCACATAGAATCAGCGGATGTCGATTATACTCAAGATGACGGCGAAGCCGGTAAATGGGCCGATTGTGAACTTATACGCTGCGGCATTGTTTTCGCATTCATCATGCCCGGGGGGAGGCCAAGAGAACAACCGTCAAGCTAACCTCCATTATTCTTACCCCAGAATCGACTGTTTAAAACGTCATTCTCCTGGAGGGGGACATCTCGCACATCCCCGCTCGACCGAGTGATAACGACCAAAACAGGTCTAGCGTCCTGGTGAACTTCCCTACGAATATCATAGATGCCTTCTATCCCTCAGGTATGAATAAATCGGTACCAGAATCACCTGTGTAATTGAAATTGACGTGAATGACGTCTGGACCCCGCAATGTTTTGTATAGGCTCGAAACACAACTCCAAGTCTCTTCGATTACGTGGTTGAATCTGTTGGGTATCTCATTGGAGAATGAAGACGCCGAGACTTCACTTTTCATTTTTGTCTCACAACAAAGTTTGAGTCGACCCTTTGTTTAATTGACTTTGTTCTCCGGACTCAACACTTGAGCCAGAAAACTTTACTCGAAAAAGAGGTTTTTGAAAATCGCATTCCTGCAGGTGCGTCCACATTCTTGAAACGGCCTAGTTGAGGGTCTTATGCAATCAAGACTTCTTTTTTTCATCTACACAGAAGAAAATAAAGCATTTTGTAAATTCGAACTCCTGTGAAGGCTTGCACTGCGCTGACGGTAGTATCCTTCTGCACGTCACGTATGCGGTTATGTATTGTAAAGTGTTTAGCTCGTTTTAGCTGTGGTGGCTCTGGATGTAGCAGTGGTGCCATGCACGTTTATTGTTGTTGTGATATGTTTTATCTTACTTAAAGGCATCGTCCACGATGAAAACCGAATTTGGGTTTATGCGTTCATTCGGACTAGTGGGCCATGACAATGTCACTCAGAAAGTTTGGAGTTACAAAACCGTCTCTGAATGAAGATTCGCTTACCTCAAAATGGCTTCCTGGGTTTGGGGGGCCGGCCTTGGGGTCGATCCGTTGTTACAAGGAACAAAACTCCTGGGTTGCTGACGGCGGTCGTGCCTTGACGCGTCGTAGGGCGCAATACACACGCCAGTCGATTTCGAATTCGGCATCGATCGAAAGCAGCCGGCAGCACTGGACGCAGCAGGTGGGTAGCCCATTTTAATTTCGCTGAAGTCGTAGTTGAGCGGCATCCTCGGTGAATTGCTTCCAACGCTGCGCCAAGGAACGAAGCGTAAAACTGTTCCTTGCAATCTCTGCGCAACTATCCCAAGTTGATGCCGGCGCGAAATTCAAATTTGCTATGAACTTCCTAAAAATGGGTTTTTCTCAAAAAGTTGACGTTTTTGAGGGGGCGTTTTGCTACCGTTAGTCACTATAGGGATAGTACAACACGAAAGCATCAAAAACCCAAATATGGTTTTCATCGTGTACGATGCCTTTAAGCGACACTTCTCCAAAGAAAACTACAGCCAAGAAACATTAAGATTGCAGGATAGACTTTCGAAAAGCATATTTTCTCAGGTTAGCATCTCATTGCTCCAACCGCTCGCTGCTATGGTTCGTTTTGAATACATTATTCACATAAAGGAAATCGTTCATGAAGAAATTCGTCTTCGAGTTTCTCCCAAGTTATCTCTAGCACGTGCTTAAAGGCAGACTTCACGATGATCATCCTCATTGACTTTCCACAGTGAAATAATAGGCGAGAAGGATCCTAGGCTCCCAGGGTCGAAAGAACGGTAGAAAACGAGCCAGGAGCTGCAAAATAATGGCTGCAAACAAGCGTTTCGGTGCCCCCGACACGCCTGGTGCCCCAGATCCGCCCCCTCGAAATGAACAAATGAAGACTCAGATTACAGAAATGATCAAGTCAAGGAAGTGCTGATAAGTGAGCTGATTGCTTCATTGCAGTGATAGGTATCATCCTTATAGCGGTCGATTCTCCCACGCTCAAAAATCAACGTAAACAAGGTAGGGCCTATTTTGGATCAAAAACGCGTCTTTCGTGTCCTTTTTAAGCATGCCTTGCTATATGGGGCACCAGATCTTTCGTAAACCGTGGAGATATCGGAAGTGAAATTTATCGTGAACACTGCCTTCGAAGGCAGTGTTCACGATAAAAAATGTGTTTCAGTTTCCACTAGGAATGGGTAGTGGAGGGGTACACTGTAACGTTGACGTTGAAAGAACGCATGAAAACGAGCCAGGAAACGAACCAGGAAACGGTCCAAAAGAGTCCGGAGTTGCCACCTCGAGCGCAAGGCAATTTCCAAAAGCGCAACACACGCCTACCGACGTGAACAAATGAATGCTCGATATCGTGAGATTAACGATGGTTTCCGATCAAAAGCCCCTTTCTTCCCTTCATTTTTAACTTCTCTCTCTACTCAGGTCAGCTCGCACCCATTGGCTGCAAAAAACGGGAGTTACAAGTCTCGGATAACTCGTCCACCATGTTTCCCCAGATCAATTTCATTCCCAGAAGGTCTTGTACGATTTCAGAGACATCATTGGAATCAGCATGGAGCCGTTTTCAAGATAGGCGGGGAAAAAGCAAAACGATTTTTATCGTGAACGCTGCCTTTAAAGGCAGTGTTCACGATATATTTTACTTCCGGTATCTCCACGGCTCACGGAAGTGTTGGTGCCCTACATAGCAAGGCGTGCTTAAAGAGAACACGAAGACGCATTTTTGAGCAAAAATGGGCACTCTTGTTCACATTGATTTTTGAGCGTGGAGGAATTGACCTCTAGAAGGATGATACCTATCAGTGTAATGAAGCGATCAGCTCACTTATCAGCACTTTGATGACTTGATCATTCCTGTAATCTGAGTTTTCATATGTTCAATTCGAGGCGGCGGATCTGGGGCACCAGGCATGTCTGGGGCACCAAAACGCTTGTTTGCAGCCGTTATTTTGCCGCTCCTGGCTTGTTTTCTACCATTCTTTCGACACTGGGAGCCTAGGATCCTTCACGCCTATCATTTCACTGTGGAAAGTCAACAAGGATAACATCGTGAATTGCTTTTAAAGGCACAGTACGGCCTCAGATATGAATTTTGAGATTTTCATTTAATTGTGTAGAAGATCATTCCTGTATAACACGTGCCAAATGCGAGATCTCAATTCCTCCAAATAAGCGAGATATAAGTGACCACCACGGGCCCGACCCCCTACGCTCACCACCCAAAGGCCCGACCCCCTAACAGATTTTTGAACTCGGTAGCGGCTCGATGGATGGATGGGTTCCAACAAGTCGTTGTTCTTCAGTCCTTTGCCGGGCTGTCTCCTTATCCTGGCTCGCTCTCGCGCAACGATTACAAATGAAGAGAAATACAGGCCTGAGACAACTCGTCCACCAATTTTTCACCCTCAAAATCTAGGCATCTTTGAAGAGCCATAACTTTGTTCGTGGAGGTCCTGGACAATTTCAGAGATACCTTTGTGATCAGCGTTTGACTCTCTCCAAGACAAGCATGAAAACTGAAAATCTTTTCTATTGGGTGTCCTGTGCTTTCAATAAAAGCCTGGCCATAGGATGCCTACAGCATTAATCCGGCGGTAGCAGGTCGACAGCTGAATCTTTCGGGGCTTCGGTTAAGCCATGCCACCGTTTCCTAATCCGGCGCTAGGAGGTCTACAGCTGGAGTTTTCGGCGTGATACCAGGCTCTCTCTCGCCGAAATCACCATTTTTTTCGTGTCCTCAGCTGACGAGCTCTGTGAGGACACCTCAGAAACTGCTGTCGACATTTGAGTTTGCCTGAGAAAAAAAGATCGCGAGGAAAACCCTATTTTGGATGAAATTATTCAACCCATCGGTCTTTTGATGGTGGACGAGCCCACCCAACATCATCGGCATCGATTATCTCTCGTAGAAAGAACATCACCCTGGCTTGACATCGACATCTAATCAATGACCAATTTTCTTCAAACCCACCTGTTCGGATATTTATGTCCTCATCCAATCAAAGTATTTATCAAAGTGTTTGCTTTGCTTGTTGAACTGTTTTTATTAGTTGAATTTGCATTTATTTCTGTCTCTGAATGACACTTCTTTTTGACTACTCAGCATGGGACCCCGTTCTTTTTGGGCAGAGCTGTGCACGTGTGCAAGGATCGGCAACATAGGAATCTAATAACTCCTGCTCAGTAAGCTACGTGGTTTTTAAGACGTTTGCGGACCAAGCTTATTTTTACGGTTTTCTCAACATCTTCTTTCATCGTGACCACTGCCTTTAGGGCAAACAGAACGATGGCCCCAATTTCTTACATCGACACCTTAATTGAATGACCACAAAAAAAAACATGCACGTTTATTCAGTGATTTATATCAGGTTTTCAATTTGAATTGTGTTCTATTCATAAAGCTTCCTGTGTACCTTCAACTGGTAGACAGACCTTGTCTAATTTCTTAACTGATGTAGTTCTCGTAGCGGATTTCATGAATGAAGTCGTTCCCGTAACGGAACGTCTTTTTTTTGGTAGTGCGGTCCTATTTAAATTCTTAACTGATGCTGGTCTTAAAGCAGAATTCTTAATTGTGGCTGTTTTCAGAACAGAGCCTTTTTCTTCTTGAGTATTCTGCAAATGAACTCCGATTTCGTCCTCAGTATTTTGCGTCGTCTTTCGAGTGCATATCCTTTTCCCCGTATCATCCCTGTCACAGTCTTCGTAGGTGGTTTTGTCCTTGGCTGGAACAAGTAAATGAATTGGAACAATTTACTACTATAAACACTGTGATTATTTCGAAGGAAGGTATTATCCTAGAGGGGGGCGAGAGTGAGAGTTCAAGACAAAATCAAATAATTGACTGATAGGCAGCGCTGTCACATATTGCAGAACGAAGCATTTCTATGGTTTTTTGAGCAACAGTCTTCGAAATGCTCGATTACATCTGGATGCGTTTCAGGAATATTCTGATGGAGAACAGTTTCTATGAAAACGTTCCCATGGCGTTGGGGAAGCAATTTTTGGCTTCGGGTTGTTCTTTGACAGGTAATGTTTTTCGCGGAAATGTCACGCCCAATTTTGAAAATTCAAGTCGAGTGAGTGGAGCGCCGGATAAAGTGATCGGGATTCAGGTGGGAGGAATAGCAGTATACAGTGCGTTCAGAAATGATAGATTCACCCTTGAGAATCAAGGTTTTAGAAACGCTTACCAGTTTGGCGATCCATACTGTTTACCATTGAATTCAGCGGTGCAAAAAACCTGTGCTCACTTAACCTATTGAATACTCCACGATTTTGAGCAATTTTATGGTTCCATCACACGAGTTCGCTGCTGCTCCAACCAGGATTTTGTAGACCTCGACACATGTACTGCAGCGTTATCCTGCTGGAAAAAGGAGCGCTGACGTCGTATTCCAGAGAAGAACGGCAGTAGATGTTTCCTCAGAGAATCCTGGTATTCCTCCGATTTCATCCGACAGGAAGTTAAGGTCATCTCCAAAAACCTTCGCTGTAAAATGCTCCCCATTACATCAGCGAGCTGCCATCGAAATTCCTCCTGCTGAAGATCAACGGATCCTTGCGGAGATCAGTCCTGTAGTACCGGGCTACATCAGGACCATCAAGATTGAATTCTTTCTCGTCGGAGAAAATAACCTGAACATTTTTAAGCTCATTTTCAAGTTTTATTGGCTTATGGGAGATCGTCTTACCTTTGTCCAGTCGGTTGCCATGTTCTTTCTTGCGAATTCCAGTCGCGCTTCTTTATGGTTGGCGGACATTGACGGGGCCTTCTTCATAGCTTGGCGAACGATGTTTTCATTGCCGTTCGAAGTGTTCCAAACAGTTGTTTTCGAAACATCAAGCGATAATTCAGACCTGACTCGATTCAGCGACAGCGTGCTGTTGGAACATAGGCGACTGATCCTTCGAGCATCCTGACTGGTGACCTTCTTAGGGCGTCCGGTAGAATTCGCCTTTCCATAAGATGCCGGATCTCTAAGAAACTGCCCAACACAGTGTTGCGAACGTTCGATTTGGGCCGCTATTCTTCGCTGACTCAGTCCAAAAGAGGCAAGGGCACGAATCTGGACTTGCTCAGAAGTAGTAAGAGCAGTACCACGTCCCATACTAACAACAATTATGTACGATGTACCCACGACAATAATGTGTAATGGACTCGAAACGAGAAATTTTTCGAAGTAAGAAAATTAAAGGTTCACAGGGTTAGCCTATCATTTCTGAACGGTGAAAAATCCGAAAATTTATCTTAAAATTGTTAAAAATCGTGGAGTATTCAAGTATTTATAAGATTGAGTACGCACAAGTTTTTTGCACTGCTGAATTCAATAGTGGACAGTGTGGATCGCCAAACTGTGAAGCGTTTTGAAAACCTGGGTTTCCATGGGTGAGCCTATCATTTCTGAACGCACTGTATAGCTTCAGGCAGCTCCTATATAAATCACATCAATCGATCCGACTGATGTCGTGTTCAAAAAAGTTTGACAGGAATTCATCACTCATCCAAATCGATAGGGTATGCTTCAACGTTGCGAGACAAACCGATCCCTGAAGCTGTAGAGCGGCACTCCAAATGGGAGTGCGCAGATCACCATTGGGAATACTAAACAGCTAAGATTTGAGTGTCCTCCGTTGACCACAAACTGCTCAGGGTTTCCAGCAAAGTGTGCGAAACCTCGCCTTATGTGTGCAGGATTTCAGAAGGAGTGTGCGATATGTCGTCAAGCATGCAGGACTTCAATGGGTTGACCGTTGGTCGTTGACTGTTGACCGTTGGGTGCAAAACTGGTCTGAGGAGGGCCACTCAGGATGCAGTTGAAGAATGACTTTGAATTTAAAGATTCAGAACTAAAGAATTTCCATGAAGCATCTAACATCAGCAAAATTTTTATTTTCATGGATGAATCATTTAGTTTCCTTGGGTGCCCCTTCCAACTAGTTTTGCACTTACCGTTGACCTTTGATCATTGACTTATGACCGTCAACCACATAGTGTTTTAGCCTTGTTTGGGATTGTGCAGCTCGTAGCTAGTTATGCATGGATCCTAACCTTCAAAGTCAGTGTTCGCGATAAACTGTGGATGTTCAGCTTGTTGAAGATTGTGATAGCTCAAGAGCTTGCTGTGACAGCATCGCCAGGAAGAACTGCAGGAAAAGACGAGAAAGCACTTTTTCCGCCTAACTGGGGAACCTCGCCAGTCAGGTATGAGCTTTTGAGAGACTGTGAATGTTTCTTGGTCAACTCGGATACGCCCTTTCCGAATCTGTCCTTGGATTTTGCTACGGACCTCAAGTTAACAAGTTATTACTGGTTAAAGCTACTACGTTGTAATCTGCTATTTCGCTATCAATTTAAGGGTTATTTCACCAATTCATGCAATATTAGTAGGTATATTTATGTTGATCACATCATATCCAGCAAGAAACAACTCTAAAGTGGAGGTATGTGCTAATCAGCAGCGAGGCTAGTAGAGCCGAAAAGAATATAACGGAGAAGCTCGCACTGATTCTCTGGGACTGTGTCACGGGCGAAGTAGAAGTTGACACAACAGGTGAGCTGGACGTCTAAGCCCCCGTGGAGGAGGCGTGGAATCATGATGACGACGAAATTGATACTCCGGGACCTGTTCAAGGAACTATGAAGGACGTAGTCATGTTCCACGGAAAACATATTAAAGTAGACTAGGTGACTTTTACATACATTCAATGCATTAATGAAGTAGGTGCTCAGCTCAATGGCTAGTTTTGTAGGTGAACAAGGCCATAGCTCACTATCGCGATACATTGAAAGGCTCGCGTCCCCTCAACAGCATGACGAGAGGATTTCGTTGGATTCGCAGTGCCAAAGGAATGGAAAAATCGCGTCTGATAGAAAAACTCGGTGTATGGAGATCTAATCGGATTATGAAGCTGAAAATGGTCGGAGAGCTTCTGCTGACCATCTGTCGCCACCGTTGCATCCACGGATTCAAAGCCAGCCCGATATGGATTCTTTCCTTCAAACGGCACTATGGAATAGTATCCAGGCGAATGACAACGTTCATTGCGAAAAGAACCTATAGGACAAGAGACGTGATAGAGATGGGAGCTAGAACGTTCTTGGACTGCGTTAGGTCTGAAGTAGCTGGCATACCCCTGGAGATCGTATGCGATGCCGACCAATCTGCATTTGTAAAAGAAATGACTATGCCGGCGGCTACTCATTCTTACACCTTTTTGCCGGCAATTCACGCTGATGGCCACCTCGGAGAAAAAACTATTTGTGGTACTCCAGGAACCCAGTGGTGTTTCCCTAGTCGAGGCATCTTCCAAGCACCTAATCGCGTGGTAAGAGCCGGAAGAAGCCATATAATGACAAAGGACCTTATGGTTGACTGGCTGAAATCATGTTTGTTCGCATCAGAGTCAACCAATGCCGTGTATCTGATTTTGGACTCATGGACATCTTTTCGTGACATCGACACGATAGGGAATGCTGCTACTAGCGGTTGCCGCGTCAAAGTCAGAAACATTCCATCATGAGCCACTTCAATGATTCAGCCTCTGGATGTGTTCTTCTTCGGACCATTTAGGAATGGTATGAAAAAAAAATACGGGCAATTATAATGGTTCAGGGAATCGACCTCCGCGTGATGGAGAGGGGCAACATACTTAAGGTTGTTCTATCATCAGTGTTTTATTTTTAGAGCTTTTTATTGACATATATCTTTTTTTAGGTTCTATCGCAGGTTTACCGCATGTTTCGTGCTCCAAGGTTCGTCAACTCTGAAGTACTCGTGGCACATAACATCGGCGTGCATCCGGAAGAGACTTTGCGTTCACTGTTGAAGGCTGGCGCAAGCTTGACGCACCTATGTTATAGCACATGGCACCGAGTTTGCGCCAACCTTCACCAGTGAACGTGAAGTCTCTTCCGGATGCACGCCGACGATAGCTGGATACGTTGACCACCATCCCGGATCCTTTATCAGTCTGGCAGATTACCTTTTCGAGCTCAAGACTGTCGACTGCTGTGAAAAAGATTGCCAGGAACCACCCTGCATCCACTGTGCTGTGTGTGAATCTCATATCTGTTTCGTTCACTTCTTTGAAATGTACCATCAGGGCTGAGTAAAAGACTGATTATCTTGTAATGCGTCTATTAATGCCACAAGGAGGATATTACCGCGACTATCTCGAGCAGTTTTTGTTGAATCAGGGTGTGAATCGGGAAGCAAGAGTTTTCCTGGACCGGCCTTCGAACGAGATTGCCCTGGTTCAATTCCGAGAAAAAAATTAACTTTTTCATGGGGTACCCAACAGCGCCCGCCAAGCCCTGCCCATTTTTGTTATGGGGACCGTAGCGCTCGGGTTCTGTAAGCTAGAGTACCATTTCTATTATTGTCACTGTTCATTATATTGTTCAGATCACGAAGCACACGCTCGATACTCGAGAATTACGAAAAACTATGAATTACAACGTTGTAGTACCAACTAGCTATAACTTGTTAACTTGAGGTCCGTAGCAAAATCTAAGGACACATTCGGAAAGAGCGTATCCGAGTTGATCAAGAAACATTCACAATCTCTCAAAAGCTCATACCTGACTAGCGAGTTTCCCTATAAGCAGGACGGACCTCTTGTGAGACGCCATATTTTTGTGAATGTAAGGATTGACCCGTGTGAAGGAATGAAAGCTTCACATGTCATAACGTGATCCAGCTTATCCACTGCTACTAATCGAAACCATCAACTTTGCTGACCAGTTGTTAAGGCTTTCAACCTTCTTCAGAAAGAATTAGTTGGGAGGCGAGGTGGCCTAATGGGTTGACTGGTCCACGCGATTTTCACCCACTTCCCTATGGTTTTTTCCTGCACACATTCCATGATGTTCTGCACACACCTACTGGGGTCCTGCACACATTCCATGATGTCCTGCACACTACTACTGGGATTCCGCTCACATTCCATGATGTCCTGCACACTACTACTGGGGCCCTTCAAGCATTCCATGAAGTTCTGCACACACTTACTGGGGTCCTGCACACACTCCATGATGTTCTGAACACTACTACTGAGATCCTGCACACAATCCATGATGTCCAGCACACTGCTACTGGGATCCTGCACACATTCCATGATGTCCTGCACCCTACTACTGGGATACTACACACATTTCACGACCAGGGTTCGGCGTGAGGTGTGACGCATCACAGAGGGGGGTCGGACTTCAGGTGAACCAAGAAACAAGATGGACTTCTATCAGGCCGGAGGGGGGGGGGTGAGCACCATACCGTTAGTATAAAAATGAGGGCGAAATGAGATCACAATAAGAGGTCAAATTAAAACTGGAGATTATATTGAGAGAGCAAAGTCTCTTACGATTTCCTTAATGAAATCGCCTTTCGATTTTTACGCCCTCAGGGCACATAGGAGCGGCTACGGGCGCGGAACCCACATTTTTAATACGAATGTCCGCATGTGAAAACGCTCCCAAAGTTTCATGGATGTGGCTTGTATCCGAACAGCGCTACATAGGGTGGGCGGAGCCTGTTTTCATACCCTGAGGGCACATAGGTGCTATTTCAGGCATCAAAACCACATTTAGTATTTGGCTATCCGGATGTGGGGTTGTGTATACAAGTCTGTTGGTACCTGCTCGTTGGTGCCCCTGCTTCTCCTGAACCCAGCAGACGTTTGAGTGTACACAGGGAACGTTCGAGCGATATAGCGTGCACAACTATATCGCGAAAGTATCCCGCACATTGCATAAAGGTGTCGCCGTCCGGCACACCAAGGCCTCTGGTCCATAATACCTTAGGATCCGTACCTAGGGAGTTCATGGAGTCTTTGGTCACAAGCCACAGTTTCGCCACCCTGAACTGTCGATCGCTATCCGGATGTGACTCCCGAAGTTTCATGGATGCTTCAAGTCCGGAATTGTTGTGAAATATTTACAAGTATTTATCGAATTTTTAATTAGGGAGTTTCGCGTAGCTACAACGTGCAGAAAACCTAGTCACGAACCCAATTAATCATTTTCATTCTTTTACCTGGTTCAAAACGGTCTTTGAAGACCCATTTTTAGGTGTGATGCAATCGATTTGTATGGATTTAGGTGTTCACACCTGAAAATGGGTCTTCAAAGACCGTTTTCAACCGGTTAAGAGAATGAAATGTATTACTTGGATCCGTGACTAGGTTTTCCGCACAATGTAGCAACGCGAAACTCCCTAATTCAAATTTCGTTAAATACTTGTATTTCAGAGCTATCGATTTTTTCATGGACCCCAACCTATGTAGCGCTGTTCAGCTTAAAGCTGCGCCCATGAAAGTTTGGGTGCGTTTTCACATCCGGATAGTCAATTACTAGATGTGGTTTTCATGCCTGAAACGGGTGGAGGTCTTTACGATAAAATCGTTATAGGATGTCTCGTTTACAATGATTCACACCTACCCATGGTTTACCGATGGGGAGCATGGACTCCCCTAATTACTTATCTCTCGCAGACGTCGCGCTGCCACCAGCTCGTCGCTGCTTGACGAGGGAACGAGTCTTCTCATCAGAGATCGAGAGAGAGTCGTCATACTGAGCTGACCCATGCCAATTGCTTTGCCATATTGAAAGACCGAGGCCTGTGTATCGTCACGATTTAGATTTAGAAAAGCAACCAAGAATGGTTGAGTATTTATGAGAACAGAAAGGGAATGCAATAAGATGGCTGAAAACATTCAAGCAATTTCACATGTGAAATTGAAATGCAATGAAAAAGATTAAGTTGAAAAAATTCGTAAATAGCTAGTATTTTAATGAAGAGATGAAATAAAAGGGAAGCAATGAAATTTTTGAAATGTTACAAATAATAAAAACATATTAGCACTGATTACTTTTTTCCATTATTTAGAAGAAAAAAGATTCTATGCTTTGCACGAGTTTCGATTTCGATTGAAATACCGTATTTTCTCTATTAGATTTACATATTTATTTAAAGTATTTCTCCATCAGAAGAACACCGAAATGAGAGGGCTGAAAATTAGAAGTGCATTCTCTGATTCAACTACGCCTCTCTTAGTAGTACCTTTCAAATTGGGATAAAAAATGAAAATTTAGATTCTAAAGCTGTGCTATGGCTTAGAAAAGGACTATAATGTTAACGAGTGTGCAGGCGAGGATTCACTCGGACTTGAATACCTTACTTTTCATGGCCGTTGATAGCAAAAATCATGGTTTTGTTACTGAAATTTTCTCGCCTCTATTTGAACACCCTCTATTTGGAGCACACCTGGAATACCGTGAAAGGTATTTCCATGATTGTACGCCTGCAACTATTCGCTCAAGGGCTATCAGGATTTTTTGAACTATTTCCATGGGACTTGTATTACTGAGCCCTTCAAATTTGGCGTTGAAGAACTGAGAACTTCGAATTTAGCGGAGCCTTTGATAGGTCAGTAAATAGTTGACAAACACGGTATAAGTAAGTTGGCAAAATAATTTCAGGAGATTTGGAACTCTGATCGATGGTGATCACCAGTCGCTGAGTTTTCTAATCAATGCTCTAAGAATAGACTGCGAGGCCCGCGCTGCGCTTAAAGGCATGGATCGCGCTCACATATGCTCGCCTTCTTTTCCTCTCTGAACCCTTTTCTGGGTATAGAGTAGTAGAACCTATTAGGAAAAATCGCGAAAAAAAACGCTGTTCTAGGCCAAATTTGAAGCCTGAACTTCCTTGTCTTTTGATGGTGGACGAGTCCACCCCACATCATCGCCATCGATGATCTCTAATATCAAGAACATCAGCTGGATTGAAACTGGATTTCAATCAATGAACCTTCGGATTTATGTACTCATCTAGTCAAAAACGGTGCTTGCTTTCATTGTTCAACTGTTTCATTAGGTAACTTTGCATTTATTTCTTCCTATGAGTGTCGATGATTTTCGACTGCTTCGCATGAGACTGTGATCTTTACGTGCACGGTGCACGAACTGGAAGTTTAGGATCTTAATAACTCTAATTCTAGCCCATTTTTCACCGCGCTACCTTCATATTTTTTGAGCTGTTTCTGATCTGAGCTGATTCCTGTAGTTTTTTAGATAACGTTTTTCATCGTGACCACTGCCTTCAAACGTTTAGAAGAGGTGAAAATAAAATGAATTCATATACATTTTTGACACAATTATAACAAAAACACTACAACTTGTACCACCTCTCACAAAACGCGAGTTTTGCAGCCAAGAGATGTGCGGCAAAAGGATAAAATCGCAGAGAAAATGTGAAATTTCAAGGTCTACGAATTTGGTGCATCTCATCGGCAAATCAAAGAGTACTGCAAAAATTGTCTCGTTATGTGACGAATGCCGCAATATGAAATATAGAGAACGTTAAGATGTAGTTCTAAAAATGTATTAACACATGTATCAATGCGATACTTTTGCAATTCTTTATGTAATGACGCATGCAGCAGTTTCCTAATAATAACAATAATAATAATAATAATAATAATAATAATAATAATAATAATAATAATAATAATAATAATAATAATAATAATAATAATAATAATAATAATAATAATAATAATAATAATAATAATAATAATAATAATAATAATAATAATAATAATAATAATAATAATAATAATAATAATAATAGTAATAAAAATAATAATAACAATTATTAATATTATTATTATTATTATTATAATTATAATAATAATAATAACAATAATAATAATAATAATAATATGCAGAAGGAATTTTCGACAACGCGTTTCTATTCACATCGGAGTACGGACTAAGAAGAAACTTTGCGACGCGGATTTTTTTGTCAAGTGCATGCAGGACGCTTCGAAAGAGGCACTCCCGGTTGTACAGCCTAAAAAGAAGTTCGCCTACGTCTCAGAAGAAACATCATCTACCTACAACAGAGTATGTGCTCTCCGAACTGCAGGAAACTTCGTGTAGGAGAAGTGTCTGAGGAGGAACTTGCGTCGGCTGCTTTAAAGTGACCGCGAACAAGAGTGGACGTGTAGAGCTAAGGAGTTCGAGAAGGCTTGGGAGGAGAAGAATCCGAGGAAAGCCTACACGTTGTTACGACAATATAGCGGCAAGATGAAGAGATGTTCTTCTGTCTTGAACACTACCAATGGAGTTGCAGTTGATGATGCGATGCTGCCAATATGGAAGGATTACTTCAGTTCACTACTGGATCGTCCAGCGTCATAAGTACCTGAGCTCCCGCATGTTAAGAGAGCACATTACGATGTCAGTGAGGAACCGCCGACTGAGTCTTAAATTTTGGATTGTGTCCGAAAAATAAAGATTGGAAGGGCTGGTGGAGATGACAACATCACTGCTGAAATGCTGAAAGCTCTTCCTCCGTCTGGGAGTAGTGAAATGGCCAACACCATCCGTGCCATATGGATGAGCGAAAGGATACCCGATTCGTGAAGACATGCGATCATCGTACCTCTCCACAAGAAGCTATCCGTCACGGATCCCAAGAACTACAGAGGAATCTCTCTACTTCGTGTCATGTACAAGGTTTTAGAACGTATCATTCTCGAGCGACTTATCAAACATCGTGAAGGAACGACCAGAGATGAGCAAGCCGGTTTTCGACGTGGAAGATCGACCATCGACCAAGTTTTCGTCGTGAGAAGAGT
This sequence comes from Aplectana chamaeleonis, assembly GCA_029168955.1. Lineage (NCBI taxonomy): Eukaryota > Metazoa > Nematoda > Chromadorea > Rhabditida > Cosmocercidae > Aplectana > Aplectana chamaeleonis. The sequence continues at coordinate 527,230 of JAPDOI010000246.1, read as the reverse complement.
AATTGAATCGTGGCAGCGGTATTCGAAGCCATTACAGCTTGCTTCCTTGGACTTTGAAGCCGCATTCGACTCTCCTCATCGTGATCGATTGCTCAATGCTCTGCGAGCAGACGGAGTCCCGGAAAAGTATGTTCGGTTAATCGAGGACATGAACAAAAAAACAACAGCAGGAGTTCGTACACCTGTCGGATTTAAAGGCACAGTACACCCTCAGATATGATTTTTGAGATTTTCATGTAATTGTGCAGCAGACCACTCCTGTATAGCAGGTGCCAAATGCCAGATCTCATTTCCCCCAAATAAGCGAGATATAAGCGACTACCACAGGCCCGGCCCCTTTCGCTCACCACCACAGGCCCGACCTCCTAACAGATTTTCGAACTCGATAGCCGTTCGATGGATGGATGAATTTCAACAAGTCGTCGTTCTTCAGTCCATAACCGGACTGTCTCCTTATCCTGGCTTTCTCTCACGCGATGATTGCGAATGAACAGAAATACAGGCCTGAGACAACTCGTCCACCAATTTTACACCCTCGAGATCTAGGCATTTTTGAAGAGCCATAACTCTGTTCAAATGGGGTCTTGGACGTTTTTAAAGATACCAGTATGATCAGCGTGTGACTTTCTCCAAGATAAGTATGAAATCTGAGAATTAATTTTTTGGGTGTCCTGTGCCTTTAAGTCAGCTTCCGAGGTGAAAATAGGAGTAAGGCAAGGAGCCGTTGCAGGACCTTTTCTTTTCAACTTCGCCTTTGACGACACCATGCGTAGAGTTGCAGAACAGTTTCCTGCGGATGTAATCCTAACACCATCAGGACGCTCCCTTGTCGACCTGGAGTACGCCGACGACATTGTGTTATTCGCTGAAAACAACGCAAAACTGCAAAGGATTGTGAACCTCGTTTCGAAGTATGCCGCAGCCTATGGACTTCGTCTTCGTCCCGACAAATGCAAGCAGATGTGGGTCTCTCAGAGGCCTTCAACGACAGTTTGTGTGGCCGGACAACGTATCGAACTGGTGGACGATTTCTGTTATTTGGGCTGTTTGTTGAAGAACGATGGTAAATATGCAGCGGATATTCGACAACGATGTGCGAAAGCTACGTCTGCATTTAATTATCTAACCAAGTGTTTGTGGTCTACCACCATCGCGAAGGAAGTCAAGTTACGCGTCTACCTATCCGTTATTCGCCTTATCATGATGTACGGATCGGAGACGTGGGCAGCACCGAAGACGCAGATGGAAAGGTTGGATTGCACGGAGAGGAAGCTTTTTAGGCGTTTGCTTGAATATTTCTGGCCGCGTGCATGCCATAACGAAGACCTTCACAAGGAAATCGACGCAGTACATCAACGCTTGACACGAGGGAGGTGCCAGCATCTCCTAAAGCCATCTCAAGCAGCAATGGAAAGTCGACTTTAACTGCTCCGGCATATACTAAGAAGAACGTCGGATCGTCTCGTACAACACGCTCTAAGAATGGTTCCAAATCCTGTCTGGAAACGGCCACCTGGGCGTAGGTGAAAGTTTTGGACGGATGTTGGTAAAGAGGATTTAAAGCCACTCGGCATCGAAAGACAGTTCAGGCGCGATGTTTCGTTTCGCAGGAAATGGAATAGTGACAGCTGGATGGAATGTGTTCAAATTGTGGCTGAAGACCGTGAAAAAATGGACACGGCTGACTACTAGGACGGCACACATCGGTGAAGATGCGGAATGACCGCGTCAGGCGAAAGCCAACCGATTAAGTCAAAAAGTAAGTCAATAATAATAATAATAATAATAATAGTAATAATAATAATAATAATAATAATAATAATAATAATAATAATAATAATAATAATAATAATAATAATAATAATGATAATGATAATAATAATAATAATGATAATAATAATAATAATAATAATAATAATAATAATAATAATAATAGTAATAATAATAATAATAATAATAATAATAATAATAATAATAATATTAATGTTGTGATAATAGTTTAATAATCTTGTAATGATTCATGCAATGCTGTCATAAATCATATCTACCACTCCTGTAATCAACTGTGGCAAGGAATCGGATTCTTTTTGTGGTCCAGTCGTGAAGGGAGAGGTCTAGCCTTCATCGTGGAGGGCGCCAGTACAACTCGTCCAAAACCCAGCCCTCCTCAGAAAAATGAAAGCATGTTACGTGTAATATAAAGTGTAAGATACTTGAGACATATAAGTATATTACCTTTATATCGCATGTAACCTACACCTATATTACAATTAACATGCACTTATATTACATGTAGCATACACTTATATTTCATGTAACTTAATTAGAGCTGCAAGTTGAAGCTCGATGTTTCAAGGGTTGGAGCTGCAAATTCCAGGCTACTGCTTCACGTACGAATCAGCAAGCTTTAAGCTCTCGTGGACATCCCAGAAGCTCAAAGCTCGCTGCTTCATGACTGAGGCAGCAAGCTGGGGTCACACAACTTCATACAAGAAGCAGTGGGCTTAAGCTTGCTTCAAAAATATCGCATGTCGCTCCCTCTCAACCTCCTCACGATTGAACCGAACCGTGAGGAGCGGTAGGTCAACGACTCGGCCAGGGCGAGCGACCGTCCTGTCGAATGTCATTCCAAAGGGCGTGCGCGCATGGCTATGGTATGAGGCGTTCCGTATGCTGTGCAGGTTTGCAGAAGGTGTTCAGCATAGGCCCTCAGTTGCTGGAGATATTTGGATTATGTTACACTTATACTACAAGTAATTTACTTCAGTATAGATAATTCACATGTAACTTACATTGACGGAGATTTATTACAAGTATATTGTAATCGTCTCTAATGTTACAAGTATTATGTTTTCACCATCAAAAACATATTACGTGCGACATTTGGCCTGCGAGCGAGGGACCGATATATTACATGTAACATACATCGGTCGAGATATATTGTAAGTAATATACATTGCCCACGTTATATTACATGTATATTAATCCAGGCCTTTTATATTACATGTAATATGTTTTCATTTTTCTGAGTCCTTGCCGCTGCGAGATCTTGGCTGTCTGATGTCTCTCACAGAGGCTCTCACAGAAGATTGCTGCTGGCAACAGTGACGAGGCGCGAGACTGCGTATGATTACTCCATCCTATAACGATTTTATCCTAAAGACCCCCTCCCTCTGAAACCGCACCTATGCACCCTCAGGGCATGAAAACAGGCTCCACCCACCCTATGTAGCGCTGTTCGGATTGAAGCTGCATCCATGAAATTTCGGGTGCGTTTTCACATCCGTATAGCCAATAACCAAATATGGTTTTCATGCCTGAAACCGCACCAATGTACCCTCAGGGCATGAAAACAGGCTCCGCCCACCCTATGTACCGCTGTTCGGATTGAAGCTGTATCCTTGAAATTAAGGGTGCGTTTTTTAGATCTAAATCGCCAATTACCTAATGTGATTTTCATTCCCGAAACCGCACCTATGTTCCTTCAGGGCACTAATGAATGTTCGGCCATTGAACAAACATTTGGTTCCATTGTCGTAGGAGACTTGTTTTTGTCTGCTTTCGTGGAGAACATTTATTTATTGAATTATTAGGTCTTGATGTAGTCTTGAATTAAAAATTCGTTCACTATAAAATAAAAATTTACGGCATGAGGACCTCCCCCCCAGTCTTCGCCATCATTTTTCCCGGGGGGCTGAGCAAATCGCTTGACTTGGGGGTTCGGACCAATGTTGGGTTGTATCACACCTCGTGCCGTAGCCTGTTCACGACGTCGTGCACACTCCAGTCGGGGTTCTGCACACATTCCCTGATGTTCTGCACGCCCCTGCTGGGGGCCTGCACACATTCCATGATGTCCTGCACACTACTACTGGGATCCTGCACACATTCCATGATGTTCTGCATACCTTTATTGGGGTCCTGCATACATTTCACAGAGTCCTGCACACTCCTACTGGGATCCTGCACACATTCCATGATGTTCCGCACACCCCCACTGGGGTCCTGCACACATTCCATGATGTTCTGCACACACCTACTGGGGTCCTGCACACATTCCATGATGTTCTGTACACCCCTAATGGGGTCCTGCACACATTCCATGATGTCCTGCACACTATTACTGAGATCGTGCACACATTAATGATGTCCTGCACACTACTACCGGGCACCTGCACACATTCCATGTCCTGCACACCACTACTTGGGTCCTGCGCACATTCCATGATGTCCTGCACACTCCAAATGGGGTTCCGTATACATTCCGTGGTGTCCTGCACACTACCACTGGGATCATGCACGCATTCCATGATGTTCTGCACACCCTTACTGGGGTCCTGCACACATTTTATGATGTCCTGCACACTACTACTGAGATCCTGCACACATTCCATGATGTCCTGCACACCACTACTGGGGTCCTTCACACATTTCACAGAGCCCTGCACACTCCTTCTGGGGTCCTGTGCACATTTTAAGACGTCCTGCACACTCCTACTAGGGTCCTGTGCACACGTCATGACCTCCTACTCACTCCTACTGAGACGATTATAAATTGCCAGCGGCACAAAATTCTAACGGTGAACAATTTTTATGATACCCAATTGATAAAGGGTACTTTATAAAAGAATTTGAGCGTGGTTAGTCTTCATTTACACACCGTCTTTCTACGAAGGTTAGCGGCTGAAGCTGAACCGACTAGGGATTAGGAAAACGGCCTCACCTGTGATAAAGATATCACGATATCGGGGCCTAAACATGGGAAACTGGTAAGTAAAACTACTACACTTTCGAGAGAATTTTGTGCCGATGGCAAATTATAAACTTGTGATAAAGGGTAGGGTCTCAGACATTGGGGGAAACTTCCCGAGGACAATATACCTGATTTGGTCTTTATCACTCTATTGAGGGAAAAGGGGCGAGACGTCCCTTTGGAAGGGGACGTCTCGCTATCCTCACTTTGCATTATTCGCTACGATGCACCGGACACCGGTAGTTGAACGATCGTAGTCTCGAATAAAAACTCCGAGGGGAACGTCTCGCCGTCCTCCCCTTCCGATGTTAAAGGAAGTGGTCGCGATGAAAAGCGTTAGCTTAAAAACTATAAAAATCAGCTTAGATAGAAAACAGCTGGAAAACTATGAAGGTAGCGCGGTGAAAAACGGGTTAGATTTAAAGTTTCTAGGGCCCAAAGATGTCAGTTCGTGCACAAGTGCACAGCCTCGGACAAAGTGAAAACCTGACCGCGCGCAAACAGCGGACCGCCACCGGGATGGGCGTTGGTCGAACCGGTTTCCGCTTGCGGTCAGTCCGCAAACTCACGCGGTCAGTCCGCAAGCTCCCGCGGTCAGTCCGCGAGCTCCCGCGGTCAGTCCGCGAGCTCCCTCGGGCAGTCCGCGAGCTCCCGCGGTCAGTCCGCGAGCTCCCGCGGTCAGTCCGCGAGCTCCCGCGGTCAGTACGCGAACTCCCGCGGTCAGTCTATAAAGCACCGCTGTCAGTCCGGAATGTCCCGCGGTTGGTCCAAATTTAACCGCGGTCAGCCCGCGAGCTCCCGCGGTCGGTCCAGAAAACACCGCTGTCAGTCCGGAATGCCTCGCAGTGGGTCCGAATTTACCCACGGTCAGCCCGCTAGCTCCCGCGGTCCGTCGAAAACCCTACCGTCAGTGCTGAAGGTCACGCGGTTGGCGCGGAAGTTCGTGCGGTTGATCAAGGTTTATCCACGGGCGGTCCGCAAGCTCCCGCGAATGATATTGATTGATACACTGTCAGATTAGAAGCTCCCCCACGTTTTCGTGATTATTTCTGTCGTTTCACAAGCAGACGTATCCCCGACAAGTCCGGGTCTCTGCTTGTCTCCGCTTGTGACGTGCAGTCTACGTGATCGGCAGAAAATACCTATATGACGGACCACTTCGCTTCGACCACCATATGTTAACAGTAATGCAGAAAAGAATAAGAAAGATGAAGGGAGAGAATTTAGTCATGATATGGCATGGTGTGATAATACGGACTACACATGGGGGCTGGTTCATCTTCAACAAATCACTGGTGTATCACGACTTCAAATCCACCGTGACAACACCCATGAAATGTCAAAATGACGCAACCGTGTTGGATTTCAATTTGAGGGGGAGGGGAGAATGAGAGTCGAGAGATTATGCACATGACATCGAAACTCACCTATATTTTAACGAGTACACATAAATATGTACATCATGGCTAGTCGAAAAAAATTCAACAGCTTCTATTGTGATAGAAAGCGCTCTGTTTCAAAACGCACAGATTTCTGGCCAATGTGCGGACTTCATTGTGATAAGGACAGTAAGCTTAAGGTTATCGAAAGCAAAGCGAGAAAAACAGAAGAAGTCTTACCAGCGTCTCAAAAAGCTCGCTCAAGCAACGATTCAGGATCCATATACAGTTCTGAGGGCTGCGAGTTCCAGCGATAATAGGGAATAAAGTGCAGCTAAAAACTTCGTAGCTGCTCTTTATACCCTATCATTGTCGCAACTCGGCTCCCAGAACTTTATCTGAGCATTTATACTTTGTAACGCGTAGAAAACCTATTTCGTAGCTCAGCATGGGTTTTTATTTTTTTATCATTTTTTGTAGCTTTTTTCAACAGCGTCCGAAATATAATTTCTGCCAACGCGTAGCTAGATGCCTCCGAGGACGCGGCCTGTAACGCCGCCCCATTCCATGTAGCGAGAATTTAGGGATTTAGCTACGATAGCTAAAACTCGCATATTCTTGTGTCGACGCTACAAGAGTGCAAATTCTACGGATATTCTACGTAAAAACGAGGCTAAATTCGATACATTGATCTCTCTGACGCTAAACCCGTATATTCTCGCTATAATTTTGTAGCGAGAATCCACGGATTTTGCGACAGCCTGTGCTGAAATGCAATCTTAAACCCGCGCTGGCTACGCGGAACGCAGGGATTCCGTCCGAACTTTGTTGGCCCAGTCATATCACGGTGTGATATTCGACACTCTGTGGCTGGTCGTGGAGAGTGACCGGGTGTCGCTCTCTGGGAGACCATGGTGAGGATAATTTTGACCATTGCGATGCTGCAGGCCGTGGGGAAGAAAGCAATGCTCTCGATCGCAGCTGGGATCGCCTGGGTGGGTCGATCGACCGAGTGCTGTAACGAGAATTTGCGTAGAATATGCGGGTGCCGTAGCGAGAATTTACGTAGAATATGCGGGCGCTGTAGCTGAAATTTCACCAACTGAGGCCAAACTTTCCGCAATTTACGTGAAATCTCGGGTCAAAATTAGACTAGATGCCTCCGAAACCCTGGGCATCTCCGGTTTCCATGTGAGGCATCTAGCTACGCGCTGGCAGAGATGTTTTGCCGTCAAGTTGCAGTTTGCTCGAAATGGAGTTTTTTGTTCTAGATGATTTTTGATTGATTCATTCTTCATCTATTTCAGGTCCATAAAATTAGCATCGAAAAGAAACTTCATTGACGCAAAAATGAATAAAATATGAAGTGCATAAAAAAATAATCGCGCTATCTAAAGGAGAAAATTATCCCTTCTGAACGACCGGGGCGATGAAATTTTCGGAACACTGCGCGCAACTCCAAAAAAGCGGATGTTGTGAGCAGACCACGGGCATTTCGAATATCAACAAATATTGGAAAAAATTAGAGCTATTATTAAGGGCTCCGCAGAGTTGCAGCGAAAGGCAGCACGCCACCGAGCGAGAGGTTTGAGGTGGGAACAAAACCTGACGCAGCGTTGGGCACCAAGACCTCGCAGAATTGCCGCGATGCCGCCGCTGGCCACGTTGCTCTTCCATTAAGTACAACCTCCCTTATTTGACGCCAAAAGTTCCTGTAACCTTTTTTATTGCATTTTGGGTTTTACAAGTGTTTATGGAATGGCGCTATTTACTTTTCCTAAAAAGTAAACAAAAAGAGAGGAAAACAGAGAACTGGACGTAAGTAAAAAAATGAGCTGCCCAGCATATTTTTTCCCGTGACTTCAATTTGTTACGTTAGCAAATATGTACAGCTATGTAAAAAGTTCACATAAGAATAAAAACAGAGTACCTATAAGGCATTGAAACTGTAATAAATCTGGAAAACTATGCATTTTTCGAGCATGTTCCAGTAATTTTTTTCGTTTCCAATTAAATCCAGGCAGAATGTGGTGAGGCGATCGAATGCACGAAATATTGAAGGAAAAGAAATTGAATCGATCGACTGCGGCATTTCTCGCCGGTGGCGGAAATGGTCCTGACCATTTCTTGCCGCTGTTCTCTGCCGGCGTCGCTGCGGGCGTCGCTCGTGTCGCGGCGGCGAATACACTTTGCGAGGCCACCACGTCGCCAGCCTCGCCCGACACGTCGCCGGTGTCGCCCGCTGCGTGGAGCCCCCATCGCTCATCATTGCCCTGTCGCAGCGAATCTCGCGGCGGTGCAACTCTGCAGAGCCCTTTAAAGGCAGCATACACGCTCGTAAGCATAGTCGAGATAACAGCATAGATAGGTCCGCATGGCCCGTACTATGTCGTCAACGACGTTTGAAGCGCTGAAAACTGTCCAGGATGACAGTATTTGACAATGTTTGAGCAATCTTGCCTTCCACGCCCGTATTTTCACACCCCTTTGAGTAACAGAATGAGAATTAATACTTGTGAAAACGTGTGATAATTGAGAGTGATAGCACTATCAAATGGGAGTGCACGAGTGAAATAGCTTGGTTTACTTGAGTATAACATGTTTGTGCACTGATAGAATCCTCCATTTCAAGAGGTCAGCCACAGTAGAGCGGCATTCTCGAAAGTGGACGAGAGTCATTAGGTATGTAGACATGTTATACTCAAGTAAACCAAGCTATTTCTCTCGTGCACTCCCATTTGATAGTGCTATTACTCTCAATTATCACACGTTTTCACAAGTATCGATTCTCATTCTGTTACTCAAAGGGGTGTGAAAATACGGGCGTGGAAGGCAAGATTGCCCAAACATTGTCAAATACTGTCATCCTGGACAGTTTTCAGCGCTTCAAACGTCGTTGACGACATAGTACGGGCCGTGCGGACCTATCTATGCTGTTATCTCGACTATGCTTACGAGCGTGTATGCTGCCTTTAATTGGCAGAATACTGATATCGCGGAGCCTCATTGTAGATTGAAATTTTTTTGTCAAAAGAGGCTACAAGATCTGCAAAAGTTCGCAAAACGTGCTAGGCACCAAAGGCTCACCAAATAAAAAGTCCAAGAAGGAATTTTCACGATTTTTTGAGACCATTTTCTCGGAAACTTCCGTGAACTTTTGCAGATTTCGGAGCCTCGTTTGGCAATAAAAATTTCAAGCTATTATTATAGTACGGTAACAATTGTTGCAATAAGGTATCAAACTATTACATAAACTCCATTTTATTTCACGACTCGCTTCCCCTCTATCAATTTTTCTATCCTAAGCTGCCGAAAGTGAGCTGTCAGACGTCAAAATATTAGTGCGCGAAATTTGGAAATTTTCAAGGGAAATTTTCAAAATCTTGATGTCGGTCTATTTGTCTGCCAAATTTGAATTTTCCACTTTTCATTTTCACGATAGTGTGGTACTTTTTTCCGATTCGATTCATTTTATTTGTTTCTTGGGGAAATGAAATGGAGGCCCTTTCCGACGCCATTTTTATTCTACCCAAAATCGGAACAAACCCGTCGTTCAAAATAAGTACTTACACTATCTGTTAGAACAGACATTTCCCTT